>JAQLOL010000007.1:5945037-5978058 GCA_029783665.1 Naso thynnoides | reverse complement strand
CTACTACGAACCCCGGTGAGGTGAGACACTCTGCTGGGTTCCTCTGAACAGGATCTCTGTTTACATAAGGTTGGGGCTCTCTTACAGCCTTCGCCCTGAAGTTTTTCAAGTGTTTGATAACTTAACACTGAGGTGCTGAATGCGGACAAAGGATTTTTATTCCATTATTTGGGGCTTTTGCACCTAAAGTTTGGTTCATTCACTCTTGAAGTAGAAAACGAAAAGAAATGCATTAAGAACTTTTTTTCCTCCCTCTGGTCTTGTTCTTTTTTACACTGAACTTTGTTTAAATGAGGATAATTAAGCATGAAGTAAAATACTGACAAAGTAACGAGTCCACTGTATAATTTCAGCTGTGTCATCCTGCATCACTGTCACGTGTGGACACCAGATACTGGTGACAAACAGCAAGTCAAGCCGCCCTGGTTTTTTATCTCATCTGGTGCGACAAAGTGTGCTTGAAGAAATAAGTGATTATAGTCCTTATGTTTGAGACCCCTTTATAACATAGTGACAAAGACAAACAAAATGCTTTTTGTACCGTCATGTCACTGTGCAGTCGCTTCTTTTCACCTGTTTTCCCAGTCAAAACACAACACTCATTTCCATTGCACTTGTTGTGGTGTGCGGTAGAGGTGTGCATGTGTACAAAAATCTCTACACCTAAAAAAAAAAAAGAAGAAAGAAAAAAAGGCCACATTCACTGGTTGCTTTGACAAATTGCTCGTTTCCACGCTTGCATGCAAAAGACATGTTGCCTTTGTGGCAGCGAGTGATGTCGGTGTCGGCTCAAGTGAAGTGTAACCAGATTTCTGAACGTTAAGTTCTCCCTGCCTTTGTCGCTAAGAGCAGGGTCTGAGTGTGCGTGTGCATATGTGTGTGTGAGGCGTGTGCCCTCACCCTACACACACAGGCTCAGGAGAGAGATCTCTCCTTTAGATCGGGAAGAGCGAAAATACAAATGTCTTAATCTTATTGCAAATTAGGAATAAAGTTGAAGAGATAAAATGTGCAAGATAACATTTATGTAGCTATAATAAACAGGATGTGTTTTTTTTCTTTATTTCTCTAGTACTGACAGCAGCATGTCAGAGTTTATCAATACACGAAAAAAAGTATTTCAGTTATCATGGATTTTTTTCTAAATGTTTATGTTATCACGTGTGCACGGTCACACCCCTCGTGTTCAGTAGTTGTAGAGTTTCGATGTGCTTAAAAAAAGATGGAGTAGGACACACACACATCTTCTTGTTCTTTTCACTTTCTGATCAGGATTGAATAACTAGAGACTTGACAACCATTCCGCAGATCTGGAGCAGATTTCCCAAAAAGCAGACAGATTTATAAAGAGGTTCAGCTTTTGAATTACGGCTAAAATCACATCTCCTGCTACGGCCTCCTGCAGCTAGTCAGCTTTGCTTTTGCAACAAAAACAATCTACACTGTATGCTGGTAAACTGGTTTTACTGCATTTTACTGAAGAGATGTTCAGATATCATTTTTTCTTTCCTGATACGGTGAAAACTGAACTTTGTGTGTCGGCTGACAGCAAGTCCTGACAAGTGCTTTGAGAAAATACAGATGTTGAATTGAATGCTTGAATTTACACAATTGTCTGTGAGGTGGCTGATGAGTTAAATCTGTTAGATTGCACGCCGGTGTACGGGATGTTGCTGGAAAGTACCAGGTTCCTATTTCTAAAAAATACACACATAGTATTGGATCGTTGCATTGCCTTGTGTCCTAGTCGATACCTGACCCAACATTTTAGACGACATCAGCAGCATTTCTGATACTGGTATCAAAACAACTCTATGTCACAATGTGAAACCTTCTGATAGTAACATCTGGGGATGGGCATTTGAAGATATTTCCTTGAGCAATCATCAGGAAAATTAAGAATTAATCATATATATTTTTTAATAATAGAAATACCTGTAGCAGAAAATATAAAATACAGTGTGTGTTTTCAATTAAACCTTTATTTCAAGTACAGCTTATGGTCCTACAGTTGTCTTAGACAAGGCAGTTAAAGTTCAACTGTTTAAGATTAAAGATCAAGATTCCAGTTACATTTGTGTGACGGCTCTCTTTCTGGTTTTAACTTAAATGAAAAAAATATGTGGCGCACGTAGCGTTGAAGCAGCCGAGCCCGACGTTCCAACATATCAATGAGCCTCCGACGCCACGACGCTGTTTAACACAACTTGAGCCTCCTAGATACAATTGCAAAAAAGTCAAACCAAAATGTAATAACTTAACAAAAAAAACAAACAAACAAAAAAAAAACATTAACTGTTGTGCATCGCGGCTCCGACCTGTATTTGATCCTTACATTTGATCGCTCAGTCTCACGTGGTTGACAAAATTCTTTTCAATCAGTTATCAATCATCACTCAATCATGTTCATCCGTAGTAACATCAAACAATTTCAGTTTCCAGAGGGCTGAGTTAACACAGCACAGCTCGCCTGTCTATATCGGCAGATTTATTGTAATGATTGATCGTGAGTGACTGTCAGGCGAGTTGATAAGGTGAGACTCATGATCACTTCCCTTTGTGTTTTTTTTGCAGCAGAGGGGGACATTAACGGGAAGACGTTTTCCAACAAACCATAGCCGAGGGCAGCTGAGGGAGGTTGAAGCTGAAAGGAGACGACAGCATTGGCCACCTTTCGTCAGTCAGTTCGGGTCTGTCACGCTGCTGAAGACCAATCGATAATCGATCAGTTTGGCTGCGGTCAATCAGAAGATGAGCCTGACTGTACAGGACTGTGTTTATTACTTACATTTCTCGTTATAACTGTTATTGTAATTATTGTTATTGTTATTATTATAATTTTTTTTACCAACTATAACTCAGCTTATTGTTTGTCAATCAAACGATGGAACTTGTGAAGTTTCATGAAAAATGCTTGCAGAACCCTGTGGAAAGGGTGGAAGGACTGTAACATAAGCCACTCGCATCTTCTGTGGTTTTTTTTTTTGTTGTTTTTAACAAGTTAAATTCAGCAAGGAGATGCACTTTTATTTCAGCAACACGAGTTAACTCCTTGTCTTTTTTTGTTTCATTGAATTTGAATGCTTTACGGGAACTCTTGGAATTCTTGTTTTGTGAGCCGGCCCTGCTCTTTGGCCAGAGAGGTTTAACTTATTGAGAAAGACTTGCTGTTTTTTCTACCTTTTTCACAAGTAATGCATCTATGCTTAGATAATGTAATTAAAAAAGAACATTGATTTTTCCCTTCTTCTTTTGTTGTCTGTGCACAGAGGTGATTGTTCTTTCTCCAAGCTTACACACGTCTGCATACATGGAAAATACAAAAGAACTGATGCTCTTCATCGCAAATTGCTTTACATCTTTGTGCCTGAAAAGTAGTCAGAGGTGGAAACACTTAAATGCACAAAAATGACTGTTTTGCAAGAAACAAGCTTTTTATTATTTTTTTTTAACACGCTTGTTTAATTTTAACGTCTCTTCACTCACACATATTGTACATATATGTAACTAGGCACCCACACACATACGTAAGCGTACACTAATGCGTATACACTTGACAAAATGAATGTATTCTCATCCCTCTATTGTACTGAAGTGATATTTTTAACTCCAGCCTTCACTCTGACTCAAAGTATCTCCTCCACACTCAAGAATTCAGTATTGTTCTTTAATTTCAATTAAATCCTTTTTGAGAACAGACTGATAGTTTGTAAATTAAACTTTTAGTGTTAGAATTGTTGCAGCTTTTAAATACACAGTAGATGCTTTCCCCATCAGAAATACAGTACAGGTCTTTTTCTTCACCAAAATCACCAAACATGATTCTTAAGAGTCAACTATTTGTTACTGTGTTATTCATGTGTACTCCTCTGTAAAAATAGCAAAGGCATGTTCCTCACTCTACATTATTTCCCTGGAGTCGTACGTATAGTACATAGTCCATGCACTTGAATTCCGACAGTTTTCACCGCATAGTCCAGATAGACATGGTTTTAAAAATGCATGCCTCCGGGAACCAAAGATAAGATAAGTTTTAAGATGTGATTTAAGAACTCTGTCCAAAATACAGCATGGTAATAAAGAGTGTTCAGAGTCATTAGTAAGACGGTAAAATGAATCTTTAACAAGCCCAGCTACCCTAAGTCGAGCCCTTCCTGGCCGCTGTAAAGAGGCTCAAACAGGTATGTGTGGGGGCAAAGCTGCAGGAAGTTAAGTAAAGTGTGGAGGAGGAATTATGAAAAGAGGAAAAGACCAGCTGTATGTTAGTAAACACGGCGGATGGGCACGCGCCTCAGTTGCAGGAAGCAGGAGAGATGAGGACGGCTATTGAACTCCTCCTACGTTATACCGTTAGAGTTGAGTTTTAAACTGTTGTCCACGTATCACAACAGACTGGCTGATTGAAGGTTGGCTCACCGGATATGAAATGAGCACAACAAAGATGGACATTTTTAATTTGGTTATCATTCTAATCTCTTCCGAGAGCTTTCAACCAAAAATGTCTGAAAAGGAGTGTGATTCGATGGTATTATGTGAAATTTAAGGTCTTTTGTAACTGTTTTGCGATTCTGGCACCCCGCTGCACAAAATTACATGTTTCCCACAAACTGTTTTTCCTGCAACCATCCTGCTGCGTCACATTAGTATGATATTGTCTGATAATTCACCTATAAATGACAAGCAAATATTTATTTCTACAACAATCAGAAAAACAGCAGAAATGTGTATTTCTCTAAAATGACACAAAATGGACAAAAAGTACTCGCCAGTGGATGGACTGTAACTTAGTGTGTTTGATCAAATACTTAGTAGAAATTTAAGCTATTATTCCACTGTTCTCTCCAGTCATTTCTTGACAGATAGTTACTAGTTTAAGATTTGACATAATGTAACATTAAAAAAGTCCATTTTTTTTTGATAATGCTTACATTCCTTTATGTAACAAACACTTTTCATACAGTTTACGTAAATGTACACTGAGTTTTTACAGTGTGACTGCAGCACTTTTACTTCAGGATCTGAACACTTCTCCTCCACTGGTACTGACACATTTTATTTAGTACTTTGTAGAGGCCTCTACCAGCTTGGCACGCACTGTCTGTAATTTTGTGGTCTCTTTCCGTTATTCATTCAGATCCTCTCAAGCTCAGTCAGATTGTAAGCAAACAATCTGAGAACGGCAATCTGCATAAATATTTTCAAGAAGATTATAGTCCCGGCTGTGGCTACAATTAGAGCTCAGCTGTGAAGCCACTCCAGCGTTGTTTCACTGGAGGGTTTGGGGTCACTGACCTCTTTCTCTTCTTTCGGAGAAAACTCAATATTTATACCTAATACTTATCTGTTGGTACAACTCCTACTTATGATAGAGTAACAGTCTAAACTGTTTTTTCTGATTCAGTCCACTTGTCTGGAGGACGAGGCCAATGCTGAGTTCTAACATAATTATTTTGAGTGAGCTCCCGACTTGTTCTGAGACTTCGTGGAAAATAGCGTGTATAAAGTATGTTGCCATCTGCCATTAATGACCAATTGAAATCCTATCTGGTTAGTGAATGTACTGATAACATTATTACA
Organism: Naso thynnoides; assembly: GCA_029783665.1. NCBI lineage: Eukaryota > Metazoa > Chordata > Actinopteri > Acanthuriformes > Acanthuridae > Naso > Naso thynnoides. The sequence continues at coordinate 5,972,481 of JAQLOL010000007.1, read as the reverse complement.
ATGCTCTTTGGATCACTAAGTGACCACTCATGGCTTCGTGAAGACCTCTTAAAAAGAAAGATTGAGCTGCTGTTTCAGTCACATCCTGCGTTATGTTATCAAATATAGTATCATCATATTTAATCATTTTTCCCAATGTGCCTTGTTTGTTTGTGTACGAAAGGAGGAGAAGAATCTTGTCCCACTCTTGGGTAGTTTCCACCTCTAACTTTATCCACAAAAAAAACAAAAACTAAATGGGCCCCTTATGCTGTAGAAGCGCAGCGGGATGCTGGTCTGTATTGTCTTAATAATTCAAAGTACAAAGTATCATGAGCTGAATGCTCAGGACTGTACAGGTAGGAAAGAAAAATGGTGTAAAACAGAAAATGCTGAAGAGTTTCTGGCATTGAAAGTGGCATAAGTACTCGACTGAACTTGCTGAAAGATACAGAGCCTGAACATAGACAATTCCAGGAGAAATGCTTCTTTTATACTGTATAATTAAAGCTAGGCTATGTAACTTTTATAGATGTGGCCACAAGTAGTAGTTACAGGAAAATGTTAAATGCTAAAATCTAGCATAACAATAGCTTCAGTGGAGAGGAGTCAGTGAACCGGCCCAGTATTGTCATTTCCATATCTAGCTAACGTTAGCTAACCCCAGCGGCTGGTCATGAAAGACCAAATGGGGATGCATTGAATTTTTTTTTTTTTTTAATTTTGCTCACTAGGCTTATTAAATGTTTAAATTGTTATGGGTAGAAAAAGTCCTGTTTATTCTTTTTCTTTAACGTTGTTGAATAACATTCTACTTTTCTGGCCACTTTTATTGTGAATTTGGATAGCTAAAATAGCAGATATGCCTGAATGAGTAGCCTAATTAAAAATAGTTATCTTTTGCATTTAAGTGGTTTAGGCCTTTAACACACTTCTCTATAGATAATGCAAAGGAGAAGCTGAGAAGGGTTTCAGTTTAAAAATATACTAACTTGGTAAACTTTAACAGACGGACAGATTGTAAGGTGTTACTTTGTCTTTTTAGAGCAGAAAATCATAAAATCAACATAAAGTCATTGATGTAGATTACAGAAAAGAAGACCTAAAATCTGCACTCTGCCTTAGGTAAATAAACAGGAAAACTCGGGGAAATTTCTGTTTCAAAGAAACAAATGTGTTCTTTTAGCTTTTTCATTTACCATTTATTAATAATTACAATAAAAAACATGATATTAATAGGCTATTTGACAGAGTAGCTTAGCCACACTTAATTTGGAATTTAACTTGACAAAAGCTAAGATGGCAGCAGGAGCCGTTACTCTGCTATCCTTGGCTAGCATTTAGCAGGGCAAGATCAGCTGTTTTCATTCGCTGTCACTATTATTACAAGCTTATTTGTGTATGATTTTTTTTTAAAACCTAAAGATTACAAAGAACTTAATTCATTACAGTTCAAATGTTTCAGTTACATGGAACAGCAAGGAAAATGTGAATTTAGCTTTAGCCAAGGCTAGCCATGACAACTAAACAGCTAGCCTTTGCTGTGACTAAATTCTGGTTGTCTTATTTTGACTGTGAGACTGACTTTTGTGTTTTAGCTGAATTTTTTACTGACTGCAAAATTGCCATTAGTACTTTTACATCAGTTATTATTCAAATACGTGTTGAAGGTATGACAATCTCCTCATCTGTCAATTTAACTATGAAACTGCAACCACTAGCCTGTTAGCTTAGCTGAAAAAGCGGTTGGGGGGATGCTGGTTGCCTAGCAACTCGACTACATCCGGCACGTACACTACTATTTATGCGTATTCTAGAGAAGATATACAGTACAATGTATCTATAAGTTAGCTTTACAGCTGTTTTATGGTGGATTTTATCATTTATGGACAGTGTTGTCCCTGTTTCCGCTCTTTATGCTAAGCTAATGTAGCAAAATCAACTGTTTCGTTGCCGTTTGCTTATGTGAGACTCATTTAAAGAACCAATGTAATGCTGTCATGGTTTCACAACTATTGACGTTATTTACTAAACATCTTTAAATACATGCTTATATATCCATAAACACGTGCTTACAAATACAGCTTCATTTATGTTTAGATTAAGCAGTTAAAGTAAAGTAGTGCGAGTCATGTATGAGTCATGCATTTGCCACTGTGTATGTAAGCCTGTGTACTTCCAGTCAAGCAACCTGAGTCCAAAAGCACCTTCAGCCAAGTAACCAACATCCCGGAGCTCTGCTCGCTCCGCCGCGGTGAACAAACGGTTAACCAAAGATGCAAGAGCTGCGTGAGTCTGTCTGAGCATGTGCCGCTGCCGCTGCCGCTGCTGCAGTGAAGTAAAATGTGTCAATTTACAATCGGAGAGCAGAGACACCGTGGAGGAGAAGCCGGGGACAGCAGGCGAGCGACGGACGGCCACCGCGACATCCTGGACAACCTCTCCGACTGATGCGCTTGATCCGCCGGCCTGCGTGCTGAGGGAGACACCGCAGAGCTCATTGTGAAGGTAAAAAAAAAACAAAACACCGCACTGAGGATGATTCATGTCCGGCTGCTGCTGGAGCTGGAGCCGACTGCTTAGCGACATGAAGCCAACATGTACGGACGAGGCATGGCTGTTCACGTTAACAACATGTGTTTATGTTTTTAAAAGCGATGGGATGTGCTGATTTTTTTTCGCAGTTTACTCAGCCTCGGACTGAAAAATGCATTCGGTTGCCTTTAATGTGTGTTTGCTCGCAAGTTGGCAGCTGTGCAACTGTTTATTTGAGCTACATCACCATTCAGCACACTGTAGTTAATGCAAAGTAAGCAGCTACACTTTGTTTAAGAGCAGGACGCACTCCTGTTTATTCGGCGTGTTTTTAATATGCAGTGTGCCCTTACACCTGTTCAAATATAGATAGGACTGACGGTATAAGCTCAGAGAGAAGACTAGCTGTAGCCTGTATGTCTAGCTGTGTCTTGTGTGGATGTCAGTGATGATGAAGGAATAAAAGTGTTTCCGCGTCGCCTCCGTCAAATAGTGGAGGGCTTTTTTAATTATTTGTAGATAACCGCACTGCACTGCTCAGCGGGAAGGACGCGTGATGCTGCAGCGGAGTCCCAGCAGCCGGGCCTGCGCACTGGCCCGTAGTTTCCAGGGACAAAATAATGTGACTTTGGCCAGTCAGCGTTATTAAAACCGGTGGAGTTTCTCTGCAGAGTCGATTCAGTCCTGTCGTGATTTCCTGTCCTCGAGCATGGTCACATTTGTGGATGCGTTTTCCAGAAAAATGATGCATTATCCGGCTGTGGGTTGGATTTCCAAAAAGCCCTCATCAATGAGTCCCATATAAGGCCTGCACTTCACTATCATTTGTGGTGAGATAATCCCTGTTGCTGCTGCCTCTCTAGCCTATATTCCCCCTCAGCTGGCTGTATTGACATTTTGGGCCCATTTATAAGCCACGCATCAGCCTTCACAGCAAAAAAAAAAACCCAAAATGACCCCATGGCAAAAGCACCGGCTCAATAAAAAAACTTAACAATCGAACCACCTCAGCTGTGCAGACATTTGGTTCAAATAACTGTGGTATTCGGTGCAAGTTTACTGATGCATGTCATGGTGCATGTTTGCATGTTTTCAGTTCCTTTTTGTTTTATTGAGACCATATAGGGTAAGTTGTGAATTGGTAGGTTAGAGGTCAATTTTGGGGAGTTTTTTTTTTTCTTTCTTTCTTTCACAAACCAAAAATGTTAATGTGTGTGAGTCAGAATTGAGGTGGAGACCTAAAATCCCTTTGCTGATTTGAATTATTTTGTTCAGGTTCAAGGTTAAAGTTTTTTTAAAGTAACTATGGGAAACTTTCAGTTTTTCTTGAATCTAGCGACCCCTTTTGGACAAAAGTGGTAGTGACACAACTGTCGTAAAGATCTACGCTATCGGGTACCAGGCAGGCAGAACTCGGCATAACACAGGCAACGAGTTTGAGGGGATTCGGACCCGATCACGGGCATTAATAGTAACTACATAAAAATAGCCGTCTTTTCGCTGAGGGTCTCGTTTGCTGCTACAGGAAATTTCTAATCATCAGAGGAATCGTGAGGCTGTTTCATAAATACTTAAAGTTGCTCGTAGTCACTTTAAGTCAGTAGTATGTGCAGTTCTTTTCTAGACCATGCTTTCACAATTCGTACAAAACTAGGCCTTCACAAACACTCTATAATGTTGATAAATCATCAGTCCATTATCTGTGACAGAGTTATTGTGATAGTAGATTGTGTTTGCTTTCATGGCTTTCACTGTTTCTGACAGACTTTTATGGAGGACGTCATGTTTCGTGTCACAGCTGAGCTGAGAGGAGCTCCGCTGCCGAAAGCAACAGTTTGAAGAGTCAGTAAAAAATTTGTTTACCATGAGCCAAAGTAAGAGACTTCTCGTCGGCACTGCTCAAGTCTAAAAAAATAAGCAGATTAGTGTTCACTGTTGATGGGAAGAAGCCTTTACCTTAATGCCACTTTAACCAAATTTCTTCTGCATGTAAGTGAACTTCAAACCAAGTCAAAATATGACACACTTTATTTTCTGTACAAAATGAGCATAACAAACATATAGCAGCTGTTGGATGTTTTTTGTTTGTTTTTTTAAATTTGTAACAGATGTTTTCTTAACCCCTGAAACACAAATGATAAAATATACAAAGCAAACAAAGTAAGATTTAAAATATCATGTAGAAACATTAGAGCCCAAACAAATCAGCTTATTACAGATGCATATGTATTTGCACCTCTTAAAGAAAAATAATTTCCAGTTAATTTCAGTATGGAAATGCCCAAAATTTGTTTGAGGTGATTTGGAGGACGTGTTAAAGCTCTAGTGTGTAGAATTTAATGACATCTATCAGTGAAGCTGCAGATTTGATCCTTTCTAACGTGTAGAACGGAGAAGCTATGGTGGAAACTTGTGAAAGGCTTTCCTAAAGGCTGCTACACTCCGGAAGCGAAACTGAAAACACGAAAATGCGAAACTGACCGGGGATTATTTCCCATTGAACTATTCAGACCAACAGCAACAAGAATTCGGGACAGAAACACAGGCAAACGAATTTGTGAAACAGTTTGGACAGCTCACTCCAGCCCTGGAACATAGCTGAGTCTGAGGTCGGCGGTAGAAACACTCCTACTTAACACTCCTATTCTTCCTGACGTGTAATAATCACAAAAAACGGTATTTGCCGGGTCGCCACGGTTGTAATCCGTCTTGTTGGAACATTTCTTTCAGTTAATATTGCATATTTTTTAATAATGAGGGATTTTTTGGTCCACTAGTGCCTGAAATTCCTCTCAAGACACGGCGCTTGCCATGTTCATTTCCACTCTTCTGTGGAAGAGAGACGTGACATTCAATCCACACAACTGTCATGATCGGTTGATGCCTTTCTTTGGCGTGGGAAAGCTCAGAAAAATCAACCGTTATTCGAAAAATAAAGGGGTTGCTCTTTCACCTTTTGCTCAATCAGCAGTTCAAAAAATATATTGACATGCGAATTAATCACCTAAAAAATATGCGTCTGGTGTGTAAAAGCCTTAAGAGCCTGAAGTGTTCCAGTGTTCCATCTCAATGTGAAGCGAATCTTTTGTAATTTTGCAAAAAACAAAGAAATGCGAATTAGGTGCATTTCCATCAAGTGGTTGGCGCGAATAAGCTATGCTAGTTTTGTCAGAAGATGGCGGTGTAGGCAACACACCATAACATAGCTGTAATAAAATACAGAAGAAGAAGAAGAAGAAGAAGAAGAGGTTAGAAACCGGAAACAAAACACATAGTTGCCCTGGCAACGTACAACTTGCCAATGGAGAGAGGTCTGCAGTAATTACTTTCAGTTTTTTGATCTGCTCATTGGTCCACACAAATCTGTTGTTGTTGTTGTTGCTAGCAGCCATGTTTTTTTGTTTTGTTTTGTTTTTTAAATTCAGCACATAAAATAACAATTCTAGGAGGGGAAAGGAAGCCCAAGAGCTTGTGCCAAGTTCCCCAAACTTCGCAAACAAGAATTAAAAAATGAGATAAGAATCCTTAATACATAATACAATACATGTTGCCGTGAGTTACGGGGAAACCTGAAAGACGTCAGCGTAAACAACCGTTCAGCAAGTTCAATGTTCGTTGTGTCACAGCTTATTCGGCAAATGTGTTTCCATGTAACTATTTGAGCATCAACTCTTTTTGACGTCAGTGAAAAACCAAGTCAAGTGAGCGTAAAAACTCTTTTTTTTCTTTCTTTTTTTTTTGCTAACTAGAGGATTTTTTCCCCCCAATTTTGACATTTCCATCACCCATTTCCGATGCAGAACTTCAAAATGCACATAAAAACAGGTTGATGGAAACCAAGCTAGTGTTTTGTTTGTTCATTCTGGGCTCCTGTAGAAACATGACAGTGCGTCCTGGCGGAACAAGGACGTAATGAAAGCAGAGTGATTCTTATATTCAGGTGATTAAACTTAAGAAAACATACATATGAATATTAGGTATATTGTTTTATTCCATTTCTGCCATATTTTTCAATTATTCTGAAATTCTGGTTTTTGTCGAGGTCCATCTAAAAAAAATTTTTTGTTTGATGCAGTTGTATAAAAAAGAATTTTGTGTTTTCTTTAGAAGAAGTCTCTGCATTTTCATATTCTGTCGTGTGTCCATTTGACTTTTGGTTTACACAAAAATACTAAATAAGGTGCCAAATGTTTCCCTTTGTTCTGAGCAGGTGACAGTTGAGCAGAGAACCTCTTTTGTTTTTCAAAGATCTTTGTCTTTAAAACCTTTGCAGAGCAGTCAGCATCAATTATGCATTGTCAGTGATTGATTATAAAGCTTCTTTGTCTGATAACAGATTAACATGCGCATGCATTCCTCCATTAGAGGCTTTACTCTCCACAGCACCATGATGACCATGTCAGTAAATCTCCTGCTTTCTCTGTAGCTGCTCCAAGATTTCTAATCTACGGGGCATGACCCACATGCTATTCAGGACAGAGGGCTTAGCTGCCATGTCTTAGGGTCCTTCATTAAACTGCAGAGAGCTCAAGAGCTGTAATGGGTGTGTGGGGGAGTAAAAGGGGGATGAGAGAGCGAAAGAGGAAGAAGAGAAGACACTCAGAGGAGGTTTGAACTGTAAAGGTCAGTTTGTTTAATGGATATTTACCGGGTGATTAAAAGACAGACATACAGGAAGAAACACGACAGGACCTCCCGCGGCAGCTTTCACTTTTATATCTCAGCAGCATAAATAAGAAGTCAGAGTAGACGGTAACACAGTCAAGACAAGCCACCATACCGGACAGTGAACAGACTCAACAGTACGCCGCCTGTCTGTGCTCGTACGATGTGAAGGTTGAAATGAACAAATGCGATCCGAGAATCAGCAGCAAGAGACACTTTTAGCTGCCAGTGAGCTTCACCAGAACTGCACGCCGGATGGTAAAGTGCTATCGGAAACCACTTCCAGGCTCATATGTGTACACGAGAATAGGAGTTGCACTTGTTCCTCTCCATCTAAGCCCCTGTAGTCATATTAGCTGATGGGAATTTCACATGAGACAACAAGTGTTAACTTCCAGTAGGGCTGGGCGATATGGCCTTCAAACATAGTCCCCGATATTTTCATACCACATTTGATTTTTGATTCTAATCTATTTATTAAAACTACAAAAGACAACAGAATTATTTGAATTACATTGTCTTTATTTCAAACAAACGTAAATTTCCCTATTAGGAACAAAGTGCAAACCTAGTTTTATGCATTTTTTTTTATGGTCAATTATCCAATCACATCGGCTCATACCTAATTTTTGATAGTAGATAGTGGTAGAAAACATTATTGTTACATAGTTTGGTTCTTAAAACCTCAGACTGTCCGAACACCCTAACAACATTTTCAAAAGTAGCCTTGAATACCCAGAAAAGGTCACTTTTTTTTTTTTTTTACATGTTTTCTCCATGACAGTAGCCAAATCCTGGGAGCTTTGCAGGCGTACATCACAATGTTGACGTTGTTTTGCTTTCTAACGCAGCTCTATTTCATTCAAATCCGTTTTCTAATGACAGTGACTGAACTCCGTGTCTGGCTCATACCTGCTTTGTTTTATTCTGCTAGTTTCCCAAATGTCAACCCATCGTATTGGATAGGCGCTTCAACAGCAAAGATTAGTAACATGATCTTTTTGAGTCTTATCTTGAAATATGAAACTTAAACATCTTCTGTGTGATATTGGGGACAATGAGTTCTGTACCTCCGGACACGTCAGATTTGATTTCTTCCAAATCAATAGAGCTTTTTGGATATGAAACCTTCAGAGTGCAGCTCCTACGACTCTGTTTAAATAGAGCCCTCCTCCCCCACCGCTCTGCTTGTTTTGTGCAGGCTTTCACCTGCGGATACAGAGGATGCCCACTATAAAGTTATATGAGCCTCTACTGGCTGTGCAGGCTTTTAGTCTCAGTCCTTGTGGCGTCTCTCCAGCTCTATCAGAGGACGTACTTGTTGTGATACCCAGATTCTTTGTGTCTCCCAGGAATGAGGATGGTGAGATGTGCTGATTTGAAACCCTGCAGCTTGCTAAGAATGCAGTCAGGGAAATGGGATTATTACGTCTATTCTTCAGGACCAAATCCCTCGTCTCTCCATATGATATGTAAAAGTTTTGGACAAATTTTTTATTTTTTTTTTGGTCTTAGAACTTGGAAAAATTGAAAGTATCTGCTGCCTCTGTATGTCTTTTATGAACCAGCCTTTGAAGTTGTGTTGGATCTTGTCTTTGGGTGCCTGAACCTCCTCCTTGTAGCTTCTCCCCGAAGCTCTCTCTCTTTTATTTTCCGCACAAACTACTTGTAACCCATTTAAATGATGACTGTGGCTCGTCCCTCTCTGTGACGTCAGACTGCCTTCGACTGTGACTGTGGAAGTTATAAATGTTTTGGTTCGTGGACGTGGTTGGATGACACTTCAAACAAACTAGTTTATTTCAAGCATAGTTTGGCCTCAAAGGGTATTCCAACTCTGAAGACTTGCTCCAGATGCAGATGTTGTACTGTTTGGGGTCAGAGCCAGCTTGCTGTGTCAGGGGTAATTGACTTGTCTGTTTGATTGATTGTGATCTGTCTTTGTGTGTGTGCGTGTGTGTGTGTGTGTGTGTGTTAATTTTGCCTCCTCAGAGAGTTACTCCTGCTTTCCCTCCCCCACCCCTGGTCCTGTCCGACTTTCCTCTCCCCACCTCGCTTGACACACACACCCCTTGTCAATCACTCAGTCAACTGCTGATCAACGCAAAGAAGCAGTTTCGATCAGGATCAATCAGTGCTGACGTAGGAAGCCATAAACCTGTCTCACTTTAGGTGCATCCGCGTGCTTTCAGGTTAGTAGAACTGCACAGGTAAATTAGCTTTTGGATTATTGGTTAAATTGTAGATTTCAATGCAGCTGTTAGGTTTAGTGATGGTTATCTATGGAACATATCCTGACCTCCCTTCAGTACATATCTTTGTAGTATTTGTCAAGCAGCCCACACACGATCAGCGGTGAACTGCTCTGCACAAGTGCCGTGACCTGGCTGGTAATCCATGACAAAAGATGGAGACACACAGATTAAATACAAAGTTGAACTGTTTTTTTTTTGTTTGTTTTGTATTGTTTTTTTTGTTTTTTTTAGTAATAAGACAATGAATGGGAGAATTAGTATGTCTGGTGGGTGCGTGTGGTGATGTGTGAGAGGTGTTGGAAGGTGCGCAAATAAACTAATAACTAGGCCGAAGCCCAAAAGCGCAGCCCTTGAGGGATCCAGGTTTAAAGAGGGAGTGTGGGCTGTGACTTCTGGCTTTTATGGGATCAAGGAGACTGGCCAGGTGTTTCCTGTCACCCTCGTTGGACCCCGCCCACCGAGGTACCTGCAGAGGCGCAAACAATAACAACCAATAAAGGGGAAGAACACAGAGTGTCATAACCTGGTCCTATGGCCATGACAAACATGGAAACGGACACAGGATGGTAAAAATATGAAGTGTTTATTTCCGTAAATAAAGTGCAATTTAAATGATAAATACAGGTATGAAGTGTGTAAGTCTGCATTATCAACAGTGTAGATGTGGACGTGTGAAATGTAAATCAAACTAAGGTTAAACAAACCAAACAACCAACGAATGTGCCAAGGTGAGAAAAAGAAAGACTGTGAGCTGAAGATGGGACGTTTATCCTGTGAGAGAGCGCCGGGCCCAGATGCTCCCGTTGTGGATGTGACCACACCCACACCACCTACAAGAGTGGATCACAGAGAGGCTCAGCACACCACCGCAGACACAAGACAGGCAGGGCCATCACAAGAGCAGGCCCTGCTGAGGCAGGCGGCCGTCACAGCTAGCTGCGTTTCCTGCTCGGATATTCCACTGAGCGCTGCTCTCAGAGCTGAAATTATTTCAACTTTGACCTCGATTGCCACTGACCTTTCGAAGTGCAACAAATGAGAAGACTGCTGTATGTGATGTAGCTAAAGGAGACACAAGCAAGCAGGGGAGGCACTGGCAGAAAGCGTAAGCGTGAAAGAATAACTTATTCTCTTTGTCTCAGAGTTCCCTGAACTGTGAAACACTGTACACAAATTAAAAACTTAAAATGATCTGGGCAGGAAAAGCCATGCATGGTGAAATGTCAGCAGTCCAATGGGGCTACCAGGTTTGTGGACAGGCATATAGTTTCTGCTATAAAAGTAGTTTGAGCAGCTCTACATCTGTGCCCTACTTTGTGGTCAGCGAAATGCAAATTTCTTCTCACATGAAGGTCGCTTTTATTACATTCCTTTGGTACTGTATATACAGTTTATTATATCGGCGATTATGTAATATGATGATATGATATGATATCCAAATTTTCTTGCTCTCTAATGTTGGTATTGGCCCCAAAAATAGTAATGTCCTCACCTTTGGAGCTTAATAGATAATGATTATCAATTCAGCAAATCCTCTTATTTTGGAAGCTAAAACCTGCAAGTTTTTAGCATTTTCTGTTGATTTATTCCAAATATAATGAATTGTTTAGAAGAATTGTTAGTCATCTCTCATAAAGAAACTATTTACCACAATCCTGTCAGCTTGTCAGTATCCTGGTTTTTGTATGTCAGGGAAACAACGTACGAAACAGAAATATCAGCAGGACCAGATTCAGCTTTAAAGGCCTGTTTCAGGCAGCAGCTGCTTCCATGAAAGGTGATGAAGCAGGGATCAGGTCACCTTGGTCACTGGCACTTGCACTGGATACTGCTGGTTCCTATACGCTACACCGCAGCCTCCCAAAGTGACCTTCCAAAAGTCTGCACAGGCCCGGGATGTGTACCAGAGCCAGAGAGCTACAGTACATGAACGGGGATTATGTCGAGATGAGAGGTCAGCGATGGGTTTGGTTTCTGATTTAATCACAGTGTCAGAGTTCACAGCTGTCAGCATGCTGTCGCCACAGGGACGGCAGCTCTTTGGTTTTTTTTTTCTAATTCAGCCTTGCATGACGCCCGTATTTGCATGCTTTCTTCACGCGCGTCTTTGTCTACCTGATATCAGACGAGTGTCTAACTGACAGACTTGCCTGCCTTGTTTTCCACCAGAACCCTCAGTTCAAAGCGTGTTCTCGTACACCCTCTCTCTATCTCTTTCTTTGTTTCATTTAAAAGCTCGCACTCGGTTGGTGTCTTCCCTCGGTGTCCTCAGACAAACCTCTGGCGCTCTGTGGTTAGACTTCACTCCCTTTCAGCTCAGACGGCCCCCTGCCTGCGTCGTGTCTCCCTGCGGTCATTGAGAGGTTTACAAAGCAGGCAGCTCCCCCATATTTGCTGTTCTGATCACCGCCACGCTGTGATGTCCTGTTGCGGGGTTCAATAGAGTGCACTGGCGAAGCGGGTTGCCGCAGCAAGAGCTGGCAGAAACCTTGCGGATCAATACTTTTGGTTGATTGGAGAGCTGGCGGGACGGCGGGTAGGTGGGCGATACCCTACGACAGCTGCAACAACAACAGCAGCAGCAGAATCAAATAGCACCCAGTGAGTGAACGGTGTCACGCTGAGGCAACAAGTCAATAAATATTCCTGAATACACACACAGAAAAAGGGTAAATGGGGACGTCCTGAGGGTTCAGTGGTTTTAAGATGCTGACTATGTAATCCCAGCAACACTGGTTTGAGTCTGGTGAGGGACTTTTGCTATATGTCATCCTGAATCACACTTGCCTGATTTTATAACAGCTGCCTAGTTTCTAGCTAACAAAGGTAAAGATAACATAGAAAATACTACAAAACAAAAGGGTAAGGGAAAAAAAATCTGATAATTTTAATTTTTTCGTGTCTAAGTCTCACACTTGGGCTGCACGAAATCAGGAAAACTTGTGTTATGCGATAATTTTGGATACTGTGATGACGATATGACTCGCGATAAATAAACAAATGTTGAAATTTACAGTTTTGATTTTAAATGTCTTTTAATCTGCCGTATCCTCCTCGATTCCAGCTGCTCCTAGCAGCTGGGTAGTGGAGGGGTGGTGGTGATGCGCAATCAGGAAGGCTTACGTCATGTAGAAGTGCCGATAGTGTTGCTGTAGTTTCTCAGAATTCCTAATGGGGGCGACAGAAGTTAAGATTGTTTAAGATTTAGGTTTAGGTTTGTTGAAGACACGGGACATTTCACTGATAATATGACAAGAGTAAATAAAGCTGACCAGCAGGACGATGGCGGAGGATCAGCTGTCAGAGTGAAACACAAAAAAAACCTACTTCACAATAATTTGGATGCTGATGGAGAACTTTATAAGTTTACTGAAAGAGAAGTAATGTTAGTTTGTAGCGATTCATCTAACAGCTCCGTTCTCGTTCCATTACTTTCACTACTGTGAATCCATACAGAAGAGAGCTTCTTTTCTTCTTCTCGTGTTGGCTGTGCAAGCTGAAGGTGTTATTGTTGTATTTATGTATATTTTGTTCTTCTGTGTTTGCTATAATTTGTTTTTATTTTGTGTTTGACCCCAGGAAGATTAGCTGATGTCATAGCATAAGTTAGAGTTAGGGGGGGTTAGGGTTAGCGTTAGGGTTAGCGTAGGGTTAGCGTTGTACATACAGAGCCAAAATTCTGACACAACGGATCTACAGAGGTGTCCAGAAATCACTTGCAGAATGAATTCAAAGTCGATTCAGCTTGTTGAAAAGAGCTTTACACTGTTGGTACATGATTTGGAATGCTAAAAAATAATGTGTCTGAGTTTGAATTTAAAGTTACCTGGCGGAACTGCAAAATGAAACTACTTATTATTTTCCTGTTCTCCCCATTGCGCCTAAATGGCATGAATGTGGCATTAACATCAATTTTAAAGTGACTTTCACTTTCGTATAGCAGCTGGTTGCTAACCACTTAGCAACCGTAAGCATCGCTGATGAAGTCTGCTAACTGCTTGTGTTTTGTGCTGCAGGATCACATTTCAAACCTCATTCATTTCTGTGGCAAAGAGGATGTTGTCCTTTAGATTTCAACTTCCACATGTGCAGTGTATTATTCTTCGCAGGGTAAAGCATTATGTCAAAATCCTTTCACAATATACTGTTCGACAAAGGCCTGTTTGAACTGATGTGGAGTCAGAGAGTGTTTCCCAGGCAGGCAGTGAAAAGATAGTATAAAAGGGTTTAGGGAGGTCAGTTGGTCCATTGCTGTGGCCCAGTTCCTCACATGAAACCCTTGTTCCTTGTTTGGGAGAAATGTGCTAATCCCCATGGGCCCACTCTGGGTCCCAGCCAGCCTTTGAAGACAAAAAGAGCCAAAAAATCGGCTTTTGTTCTTCAAACAAGCTTTTGTACTCCTAACCTCTTTCTGAGCTTGAAATTTTACAGAGCGGTTATGATCCATTGTGTAATGGTTGCTGTTATGACACCGTGTTCTCTGGAGGCATTGTATAGTAGAAGATATACACTCAGTGGCCTCCTCAGCTATGTGGTCTTTGAACTCCTCGGTATGATGCTGTTTGCCTTCGGTGTTTTTTATTAGACATGCGGTGTGATAGAGTAGAGGAAGCATCCAACCCTGCGTGGGCCCCCTGACAGCTGAAACCAAAGCCTGTGTGCGTCAAGCTGCGGGATTTGGAAAAAGAGCACATGATGTAGGCAGTCAGATGATAAAGCTATACCTTACATAAGAAACCCCACAGTCAGTAAATAGCATCCACTGAGGGAAGGCCATGGAGCTGAAGTGCTCTGTAGCCCTGCCATCTCTTATTTCATCTGTTTGATGTGCTCAAGCGTTCATTGCCTCGTCCTTAATTGAACTTTGACTTGGCACAATTCGCAAGTTGTAATCCTTAAGATTCTGCTCTGGGTGACTTGGCAATGCCGTGGTTACTGGTGATGACACCACATTTGGGTTAATAATAACAGCAAACACTGGTTAACAGCCACTTCGTCAGACGTGCAACATAAGAGCATCTGGTTTATCTTGTGATTGAAAAAGAGAACAATGTGCGTGCAGATAACTCAGCCATTATGGTAAAGTCTCGTGTTGGAGTCGCCTGCACCCTCTGACACATTAAAAGGCTCCAGATCATTTGGTTGTAAAGACAGGAAAACCTTAGGCTGTATTAATTTTTTAGGGATATGCTTGTCTCTGCGACTGGTACTGACTGGATTTTGTTGTTTGGAACAGAAAACATTCATAGCCCTCTTTGTGCCCTTGTGTTCTTTCCTATATCTCGTCTAGTGGAAGTGTTTTGGTCAAACAAAGCCTTGGCAGCCACTGCTGTGTGTAATTTTCTCTTGTTAAATACCTTCATTAACAAAACAGACAAAGTATAGACTGGGGGCGCGACTGATCTGGGGTATTTGGGGCCAATTCCAATATTAGGGAGCATCGTAATTCCAGTATCCAAAGTACTGGGCGATATTGGCTGAATGTGGTTATCAAATACTTGTGACTACAATAAGTACTGAAGGCCGGATACCTCACATTTTAACAAACTTCACTCCAAATATCAGTGCACTGAACAGTAAACGCTTCACTTATTAGTTATTAAATAAGGGACCGCCCTCCGCTGGACAGACCCTGTAATTACACTCTTTTAAATCACTAGTCCACGCATTTTTCTGACCTTTATAGACAGTTTTAATATTTGCACATATCAAGGAAAATGCACGCCAATACCTTTATTTATCTGTGATAGGTTAATATTGGCAAGCCGATCGGTCAGGCCAAAATATAGACTGACCTGAGAAAACGATTTTCATCATGTCTGTTTACCAGACATGGCCATTTAATAAAGTAGTCTGTCAATAAGCTCCTTTTTTACATTATGCCATGAGCAGTGGTGATGATTTCATGCTGTGCCCAGTTCAACAGCAGGAAAGAGAAAAAGGAGTCGGCTGTGTTGAGTGTGGCCTGCGGCTTGTCGTCATACATTTTAACTCCAGTTAACAGGACAGTTTTTGTGAAAGTCTTATGACTTTGTATGACTGTGGCTAAAAAATGTGGTCAAATCAGCTTTAAAAATATTAAAACCAATCTTACTGGATGGATCACAATATAAAGTTTAGTGTTTATAATGTTCAGATCCTATATGATCCTGTGTGTCATAGTCACTTAGCTGCTATACACTCTTGTACTTCCAAAGCAAATTTTGAGTTGATATATTTCACCATGTTGTCTTTATGTCACTTCTGAACTTTCTGTTTCTGTTCTTTCCCTTCAGACCTGAGATCTCATCAGCACAGATAGAAGATTCCCGTGAAAGCAAGAGGAAGGATGGTGACCACGGAAACCTCAGAGCCTCCTGTTCCTCTCACAGCGCTCTCACGCTGGTACCTGTACGCCATCCATGGCTACTTCTGCGAGGTCATGTTCACAGCCGCCTGGGAATTTTTTTTGGTTAACTGCAACTGGAAATTCCCCGGTGTGACCAGCGTGTGGGCACTCTTCATCTACGGCACCTGCATCCTCATTGTGGAGCGGATGTACCTGAAGCTGCGCGGCCGCTGCCCGGTGCTGCTGCGCTGCATCATCTACACTTTATGGACGTACCTGTGGGAGTTCGGCACGGGGCTGCTGCTACGCCAGTTCAACGCCTGCCCCTGGGACTACTCAGAGTTCCGCTACAACTTCATGGGACTGATCACGGCCGAGTACGCCGTGCCCTGGTTCTGCGCCTCCTTTATCGTGGAGCGTTTGGTCATCCGCAAGACCCTACGGCTGCGTTTCCATGAGGGGCCAGAGGACGGTTGGTCAAACCATCGGTTGGATGCTGGGGGTGGTGGAGCAGCAGGAGGAACTGTGGGTGGGAGGAGGAGAGAGAGGAGCAGAGGGATGGGAAATGATGCTAACGGCTACCTTAAAGGAGAATGAATCAAAGAACAGAATCGGAAACCAGCCCAATCCCCCTGCTACACTTCTTCTACCCTCCTCAGCCACTTTTCATAAGCAGCCTTGGAGGACAAACAGACAGCTGTGTAGACTGGGCTGGTGTGCAGAGGTGCACAGAGTGTCAGAACAGTCAGAAAACAAAACCTTACTGGGACTACAAACGCCCAAATCACTCACTGTGCTCTCGACTGTCAACAGAGGCACAATAACTCCATGCTGCTGTGTTGCTGCATCTCATAATACACCCACCCATTTCCATGTGGGGTTGATAATAAGGAAATGAGGATATATCCTGTCCTTTAGACTGCAGAGAACTCGGGATGAAAAAATTATCCGCAAAAGATGCAAAAATTAGTGTTATCATCCTGCAAAGGAACAAATACAAGAACAATATTTCTGTTTTTTCAGGGGCATATCAGTCCATCTGGAAGCAGAAAACTCGCTGCATAAAAGTCATTACAAACAAGTAGCTACAGCTCTAACATGTTCTTTTTAAAAATGTACATATTGTCCTTTAGCATTATTCGAAGTACTGTAGTAATGTAGCTGCGAAGAGCTCCTTAAGAACATACTGTCCATCCTGAGGCAATGCTCCATGTGTCAGCCTACCTTATAAAGAATGTTTCTTGCAGATAGTGAATACCCACAATGCCTGGAAAAAATGCATGAAAAAAGTTGTCTTCCAATATAATATACATTTTTACAGAGTTCATTCAGCAGTCCTACTGTACGTCTCTGGAGTCAGTCTGCTGCTCGTGTGTGGGGGACGACAGTAGCTCAGGCAGAGGAGTCGGCCGACTGGTTATTGTGGTCAGTTCCCAGTTTTCTCTTCCAGACAGCATGTTGAGGCGTCCCCCAGCAAAACACTGAACCCCAAAACTGCTCCTGGCGAGCAGGTGATGGCCTTGCATGGCAGCTTCTCAGCCGTCGCTGTATGTGTTTGTGTATGCGTGTATGGGCTAATGTGAAACATTTTAAAGTAACAATCTTGAAGCTTTTTATTTAAATAAATGTCTGCTAAGTTACTATCACTGAATAAAGGAATACTACATTTGCAGGACAAAATATTACAGACTGGTCTAGGGTGACATTTCTAGGATAAATCCCAGGCAGTGCACAATTAGTGACATATTTTGCATTGCCCAGACTAGGACTACAGACTAGGGCCGAATTGATACAGGATTTTGGGGGCGAATGCTGATATCAATATTAGGGTATATTCTCCAAAATGTGTGTTGAAACTTTTTTAAGGCTGGAAAAATGCTTGGACTAGTGATTTTATATATATTTAAGAGATATATAACATTTTTATCACTTTAACTATTGCTTTCTTAAGTTATTACTTATTAGTTATTTAATAAAGGACCACTCTCAACTGGACAAACAACATAATTACACCATTTTAAATCACCAGTCTAAGCATTTTTTCACCCTTAAAAACAGTTTTAATATCAGCGCATTTTGGAGAAGACATATGCCAGTACCAATAAATCTGCAATATCAGCTGATAATATCGGCAATCCGATATATCAGTCGGGCCCAAATGCAAACTTGCTCTTTAACTCACTGGGGTTTTAAGAGGCATACCGTCTGTTTGGTTGTTACTAATGAAATCACCAGTGGATACACACGTTTACCCTTAAAAACAAGCCACCTCACTGATGAAACTGTTTGGATTTCCAGGAAGTGACTGGCCTGCAATCGCTGCTTATCGCCACAGGTGCCGCCAAAGAGAACAAAACAGAGATCTTCAGAATTGTTACTTTAAAGTGCTTAATAAATGCAGTCCATTTACATTAATAGCAGGGGTGCTTTTCTTCTGATGGTAATGAGAATGAGTCATGAGCAGCAAGATAAAGCACCAGACTTGTAATTTTCCTTTTTATAGTTTTTCAGAAAAACCTTTCATGACTTGCTGTATGCATGTTCATTTTGTGCGATTTAATGACTTTTCAGATCTGACGGGGTCACATAATAAGCCTCATGTCTTAGGTCTCATCGAGCAGAAACCAATAGTCATTTATTGTGTGATGATACAATTTTCCCCAATGGCTGATGTTACATGATCAAAAAAAGTGTTCATTGAGAAAATACAGCTGAATTTCCTATTGCACTTCGTAAGTGACAGGAACAGTCAATTTTGATTGACATCAGATTACAAGTGACTGAAAAGACGTCACATTCATAAGCATTAGAATGTATTTCCTCCCCATTTTAATGTTCCTCCTTTTTATTAAGTGTGTGAAATATGCAGAAGACTGTGAAGATTATTTAATTTGAGTAAATGTCTCAATTTGTTCCTCATTCCTTACCAACAGCAGTGATCTGTGAGTCCTAATAGAGATGGTTTTCTTGGTAAATAATAATCTTTATGGTAGTTTTCTGGACTTTATCTGACATCTGAGGCAGGCTGCAATCCAGCTTTTAGCTTGAACATAAACTTGTCCAAATTGCTTAAAACAGCTAGTATTACATTAACTATAACTTAATCTTGTAATGGTCTTAACTTCACAACACTCACACCTTACATGACATTGTCCATACATGTGGAACGTGAAGCAGGTGATAATGCAGAGTAATGCTTATTTCCTGTGGTGTTGCTGCTTTCCATGTGCATCATGTGACTTCTCTGTTCTGGAAGTAGAAAAAACCAGCACTGTACTTTCACCGTCATGCATACAGGAGCTGACAGTGATGTTTTCAGCCTGAGTGGGTGGATCTGATGCGACCGGGTCAAGCATTTCAGGTCGGTCACATAATCTGTATGGTGGTTCCAAGGTACCAGGGGACTGACAGCACAAACAAAATGCAAAGTATTTCTCAGGAGGCACAAGACGAATGAATAATTGAACTCAGCTTTCCCCCCATTTTAACCGTTCACAGGAAAACTTGCAAAAAACAGATTAAAATCTGTGTTTCCACGGCACCGGACTGTGTAAAGGTGTGACCTTCATCGTTGTGGCTGCAATGGCATGCAGTGTTTTCCTCTCACTGCCTCTCTGCCAATCCAAAGAGAGGATGGCAGCTGTTCCACATCATGACAGATAGATTGCTGCCACCTAGTGGACAAATGTAAAAGAGCAAACTGGAAAACTAATGCTCAAAGAAATAAGAAGGAATCTCTATGATGGACACACGAGGCTCAATGATCCAGATTAGGACCAACCATTTTATTCATGTGAATGTAATTTTGTGGATGCAAATGTTTTATTTCTTACGTGAATCAACAGGCTTTAAAGCAACAGAGGCTTCCTACCCAGCAATGATTATCCAGCTCAAGGCCGTTACCTTCTTCTCTTAAAAATTTACTGAACTACATCATGAGGGCTGGTATGCAGCCAATGCCTTTATCTAATTCTACTTCTTTGATGAGAGAAATCCAATTAAACATGCAAAAATAAGTGTATTTGCTCTCTGCAATATGTGAAAGAAGAAGTATTAGATGAGTGTGTATAGTGTGTGTACGGAGACGCCCTCTCTGTATGTGTATGTGCATGTGAAGTATGTTAGAACTAAACAAATTCTCTGGTATTTTTTACCCTGAGGCTGCATGCCGAAAAAAAGTTTTCAATTTCTCCTCCAAACAGGTTTTATCCAAGTGATTATAAGCCCCGTGCTCTGTAATGGTTGCGATTTTTTTTTTTTTTTCCCATTAAAGTGTACAGGTTTTTAGTGAAATGACTACTGTATATCACTCACTTTGATTATGTTTAATGAATGATTTATCTGACTTTACACTTTAAATTAAATGTATTTATTTGATCACAAAATTTGAGTGTTCTGGAAACCATTTTTATTTCTGTCTGCTGACAAACCTGACGTACAGAGTGTTCAGAAATGACTTGGCCGATCTGTTTTGTCGTGGGAAGGTTACTGTTCGAGGATTTGCGTCGTCCATGTTTTCCCAAGGATAAATGAGAGGTGACCCTGAATTTTTCTCTAGTGCGGCATAGAGGTGTGTATAGTGGTTTGATGCACAAACACATTCACACAGTAAAATTTCAGTGTGAAATACTTTGATTTAGTATGACTGAATACCTGCAAAACGTATGGCATTCACATCAGTCACAGCTAAAGAACAAATATGGTAACAGGTAACTTAAAGCATCCATCTATTATGCATTATCACTGTGTTATAATGTGTCTCTAGTGCTGCATAAACTAGTTATAAACAAGGCTAGGGTTAACCCTGACCATAACCACAACAACATATAAAGCGTTGTGAGTTCATAATGTGATATAATGTGTCATATACTGTGTGTTCACAATGCGTTTCAGTGCATTATACTGTAGAGACAGGCTTCACAGAAAGTGTTACCATACGTTTTTATTTAATTTTTTTTCATCAATTGGCCTAAGTTTAATCAATTAGCCAACAAAAATTTTCTGTGGAAGCTGAGCCCCACATGATGTGTTGCTCATTTGAACATTAAGACAGTATTGCATTTATAAGGCCTATATTCAAGTTCTATGATACATTTTCTTTACAGAGCCGCCACTTCTTTCTTTAAAAGATGAATTAACCTTTTTTTTTCTCTCTCTCTCTCTCTCTCTCTCGCTATTCTTCAGCTGTTTCCCAAAATGCTCCTCTGTTCAGAAAGAAAAAAAAACATGACATCCCATCATCCACCTGGGTACGAAGGTGTAACAACTTCTTTTTAATTATTGTTAGTGTTTTTTACATTTTTCTTCCAGATGATGATAATAGTTTGGGGGATTTTTGAAATACCGACAGAACCGCGGTAAGTGTTTGTAACGGTTGGTTACGTCAGTGACCCGGATGTATGAGCTAGCTGTTTATAGCTAATTGTAGCTTTCGCGCTAACGTGGTTGAGGACGAACTGTTGCCAGTCATTAGCCTGGTAGTTAGCTTAGTAGTACAACTTGGAGAGATCGAGTCTTTATATCTTGTTAATTAACAAATACTCATAAAAGCCTTTTAAATAACGTTGTTGTGAGATTCAAATGATTATTTACGGAAAAATGATGAAGACGGATATTTATTAGAATATATTAAGAAACAAAAAAGTTGTATGAATGCTAATTAGACAAATGGCCAAGAGTAATGTTAGCTAAATACTTTACTGATGTTAACATGCTAACATAAATATGCTAATAGTAACCATGTGTTGTAACATTCGGAGCTCTTAAACTGGTGTGGTTTAACTATCTTCGCTGTTTGGCACAGCAAAGTAGCACCAAAGACACATAGTGCAGCTGAAAATGATGGAATTTTAATTAGTTTTGTAGGTATTTGGCCACAAACCAGAGTATTGCAAAAATTAAAAATTTCAAATAATGATGACGCTACATTAAAGTCATAGAATCACCAAAGTCAGTGTCATCTGGGTACAGAAACCAATAATTTCAATATTACAGGATAATGGCTCGTTTTCCTGTGATATTGGGATATATAATGTATCTTCAATGGATAACGAGGCTTGTTTTCCCATGATAACAGGGTAATTTACCAGGTGAACCTTCATCACGTGATCGAAAGCGAGTGTGTGGTTCACAATCACACATTTGATTTGACAGATTTGGCTGTCAAGATCCCTGCCAGCAGCATCACTGAAGTGCGATTGTATGTAAAACTTCAGCCGGGCTCGTCTTATCCTTGAATGATGAGTGCTGAATAACTGAATGTTATCTCTATCAGAAAGACACAGTGCAATTTCTGCCTGTGTCAGACCTTGACTGAAGTACAGTCTGATGCTTTGATCCATAGATACTCCTGTAAGTGACATTTCTCGTGATAACGCATTGATTTACTTTGTTATCGCAGGAAAACAAGCCATTATCCCATGATAACGAAATGATTTTTTTTCTTGGTGATTTCGCTATAACAGAATGACAAAAGATAGTGGCGACCATGATTGCTCTCCGCCTCTGTATCTGGGCACCGTGAATGCCACTACAAAATTTCATGACACTCCATCAAGCAGTTTTAATTATAAGTACATTTTTCAGTGGTGTTTCAAAATGGTGGACCAACTGCAATCCATAGAGACGTGCAGGAAGCAGCCTGAAAACATGGAGGGATCATTTTAGACCCTGGTGGAGGAGTGTCGGTTCCAAAGTTATTTTAGGTTTAATTATGGACATGTCTTCTCAGCATTTACTGTGAGTTAGTTGTCATAGTGCCTATTGTTAAAATCTTTTTGTGCAAGAAGATTTTTATCCCACTGAAACATTTTGTATCATCATGCTTGTAGTCCTCAGAAATTCTCAGATAAAAATGTTAATACAGAAACACGCTACTACCAACTCGTCTTTCTCTGCTTGCATATGTGAAAATAAACGCAGTAATATGAAGTTCTTCATGCATGTAATATTTGCATTAACTTTTTGCATGCCTGTTTATTGCTTTATAAAAAGACATCAAACTCAGCTCCTGTAGAGACAAAATAGGCAGACATCTAAAGCGGCAGTACCTACATTTGACCACAAGATGGCTCTTTTTCACCAAAAAACTCAAACCAGCTTCTGTTCACAGGTCACGAGAACACAGCCTGAGCTTGATTCATCAGTCCCCCATGACTGGGCTCTCAATGCAATGGGACAAAGATTGACTTATAATAATATAATATAATACATAACTTATTATGCAGAATAGTCAAAGCGTTATGAGTAGGATTTATTACAAACCATCACGGTCCTCATTCCAGTTAATATTAAAAGTTTACACCACTTTGTATTTGACCTGTCATGCCTTTATGACAAGCGTTAAGTTTAACGTTATAAAAGCATAATAAAAAATAGCAAACTCATTTACGGAAATAATGCTGTGATTACTTTTGTGTTTATTAGAGGCCTCGGGCACAAATTTCCGTCTCTTCCTTCTCTGAACACCACACCTTGCATCAGTTTGTGAGAATCTGGGTCATTTACCTGTCCTGGACAATCCTTTAATTGGCTGCGAGTCACTTGCAGCCCCAGGGCTCTCATCCAAAGCAGAGCTCACATGTGGGAGGGTGTGTCCCCTTCACACACTCAGCTGCACTTGCGGCATGAACCTGCTGTGGCCTGGCCTCATTTGGCACCGTCAACATGTGGCTTCATCACGTCTTCTCCAATCAGTCACTCACACTCCAAATATGGAGTTTCACAGCCCGTAATCTGTGCCGTGGAGATGACAAGTGTCCTCCCCCGGGCAGACTGCAGGGCTTGTTTTGTTGGTGTGTTGTGTGTTCACATGTGTGCATCCTATAATGGGTGTTCAGCTCAAGTTTCACGGTGCTTTTCTTGTGTGACTTCATTATTCTCAGTGTCAGGTTTCCAGTTTGCTCAACAGGAAACAGAAATGGATAGAAGTCAAGGGATTAATATAAAACAGCTTGTGCCGTGACCTCATTTAAAATACATGCCGAGAAAAACCCAAAGCACTTTAAAAGACTATTACGAAGGCTCATTTAGTATGAAAAGGACGTGTTTAAAGCTCCCATCTCTTCTGCTGTTTTGTAAGGATCTGAGGCGTAAAGTGGCTCTGAAATACATAATGACCGTCCACATGACCAGTGTAATAGTTTTTCACAGAGTGAGGACCAAACCCAACCGAACCAGTTTATTAGAGGCAGAGCTTCCATCAGAACAGGCTTTAGTGAGAAAACATAGAAAGGAAGAAAAACAGACCAAGTTCTTTCATAAGATGAAGCATTGACTAGGTGATGGAAAAAGTGCTAAGATCATTACTTCGATTTGCATTTTAAAAAAATGTGTGGTAAGTCACTCTCTATTACAGACTACAATGTAACCCTGATGAAACCATGTTAAAAAGAAAATCCATCACAAGTAAAAGTCCTGCATTCAAACTTCTCCTCAAAGTTGCAGTTGGTAACTTCTGCTAACAAGCTAACAGACTAATGTTAGTTGTGGCATGAGACCTGTTGGGAAGCAACTTTGCTGCAGCAGTTTGTGCCAGCTCACGATTTATTTTGTTTGTTGGCGCACTCTCCGGTTTGAAGTGAGGGGAAACGGTTGCAGGGCGATCTCGTAACCCATCGGCTGCATTCGCTGTCTGACTTCCGGTACACCGCGATACAGACTCTGGGGGCAAACCCCATTACTCTTGGGCTACCATTGGAGAAGACGAATTTCCGTTTCCGACTTCCTTCTACACAAGCAGCTCACCGTTTACAGTCCGACTGTTTACAGTCCGACACGAGAATGGAGTTGGAGTTGAGAGACCACATCTACCAGCGGATCTTTTCACAAGTAGCCAGTTTACACACCGTTAACAGTTAATGGTCCACCATTAATAACGTGGACTACAAAAGACTACATCCGGAAACCCGGACTCTACATTCAGTGAATGTAGAATCTGTTCATAAAGACTAGTGGTTGGTGAATGTAGAGCTGGGCAATAATAAAATAT
Source organism: Naso thynnoides (assembly GCA_029783665.1). NCBI lineage: Eukaryota > Metazoa > Chordata > Actinopteri > Acanthuriformes > Acanthuridae > Naso > Naso thynnoides. The sequence goes on along the minus strand of JAQLOL010000007.1, from coordinate 5,947,730 downwards.
TGTATCGCGATATGATACAAGATATTGTGACAGATTTTGTATATTGTTATGATGTGATATGCCGTAAGTTTTGTCTTGTCTTGTTTGAAAAGGCTTCATTACTGTAAAATGATGTGATTTTCTGAACTTAACACACTGTTATCACTGTTCTTTTATTGGCCCTTTACATGCTTATCCACATTACCGATGATTATCAGTAAATGTCATTGAGGTAATAGTCATCCTTACAATACTGTCTCAGTATCGAGTTATTTGGTCAAAAATATTGTGATAATTACTCATTTTATTAACCTCGCTGCCCCCACCCTTTGGAATGCATGACAAGTTGTCAGTCACAACCTACATGATCCATAGTTCCCAATTTCGACCGATATGAAACTTCACTATTGTGATAGGTTTTTCAGCTGTATTGTGCAGGTCTATGTGAATGCAGTAACCAAACATTACTAAACTGTGTTGGTGTTTTCTGTGGCTGACTGGAGTCATTTTCTTGCATGTGTGACTGCCACAGGCTTGTGAGATGAGCCCCGACCCTCATTAGAGGCAGAGTGATTTTCACTTCACATGGGACACTGATGCAAGATGATAGTAAGAGTGTCAGAACTCGGTGTAAGATGTCATAAATGAATGAGTTTATCTGCTCTGATGTGAAAAGCCCAACCAGTAAACAATCATGCTTCCATGAAGGATCTGACAGAGTTAATGTTGCACCTCTGCACCAGGTTACCTGTTTGATCAGCAAATTATCAGGAATGCAAAGTGAAAATCCCTTCAGTGGATGCAAAAAGGAAAACAACCTCGAGCTAAGTCAGTGGCTCCCCCTGCAAACTCTGCTTTTATATCATATTACACGTCTGGACTTTGAGTGAAGCTGTCACCAGCCTTTCCCCAGGTGCAGCAGAGTTGTCCTTGCAGCAGGGTCACAGCAGTGCTCTGCTTAGTAGGGCACTGGAGTAGTCCGCCTCTCAGGGGAGAAAGCACATCTCTGTTTAGCTGCGCAGAGGTGACCTCTCACCTGCAGGCTTCATGTGCTGATTGGGTGATTTTGAGTCATGTCGTGGGCTGCTGTGAATAACCTGCTGTTCACTAAACAACCTGTCTGTGTCTGTGTCTGCTTTTAGCTCTTCATATTTATCTGTCTGGCTTCTCAAGCCATTAGTACTCCTATAATTCCTCTTACATGTATTCTCTTAGTCTTTGCTAGAATATGGCAGATGTATCCCAGTCATTTATAAGAATAAGATGCTAAGTGTTTTCTGTGTAATCTATGTTTATGTTTGTTTCCACTGCTATCAAAATGATAAGCTGATTTATCAATGAAACAAAAATGCTTATTTGGTTCCACACTCACTTGAGAGGATTTGCTAAGGTGAAAGTCATATGAATATATGCATTTGTGGTTGGACAAATCAGAAAGAATGAAGATGTTGCCTTAAACTTGGAGAAATTTTGATGACCAGTTTTCAAGAAAAATGAGTGGCAGATGAATCAGTGATGGAAAAATTTATTGGATTTAACTGAGGTGATGAATTACATTGGACAGGACAACATTTAACATTTGAGAACATTGACTTCTGCGAAATGTAAAAACATGTTAGTGCTAGGGCTGTGCAATGTGGCCTAAAAATAAAATTCCCAATTTTTTCATACCATATTTGATTTTTGATTTTAGTTAATTTTTAAATTTTTTTTTAAACTACTAAAGACAAAGAAACTATTACAAATGCGTTGTTTTTATTTTAAACATGAATTTTCCTTTTGGGAATAAAGTATAAACCTAGCTTTAACCAAACTAAACCTTTTTTAAATAAAGGTTTGATCAAACAAGGATAAATCCCCCAGTTTGGAATCAATAAAGTGCCAGCATAACTTTCACCAAACTTCGCTTATAAAACAATAAGAGACCAGAGCTGAGAGAGAGCCGTGGGCTACCGTATTTACCCTAGTTAAAGGGAAAATCGATTAATTTCAATTTAAAATCAATTTATTCCCCAGCCCTAGTTAGTGCCCCTCCTAAGAATTCCTGGAGTTTTTTTGTCTTTTTGTTTTTGATGTCTTCCTCCAAGACAAAAGTCTGTTAAAAAAGGGAGGCAAAAAACCCTGGAGAAATGTATCCAGGATTGGTGGAGGTTGGGAACAAAAAATGCACCTTGACTAAAATATGTCAAGGCAGGGCACAAGGACTGAAAAAACAATGCTGTTCTGATATCAGCACAGAAACTCATGTATGTTATCTGCATTAGCATCAATATCCAGCTGTAGTGACATGAGCTTACTAAGTCCATCACCTGATCTCAGTCCTATGATGCAACTTGCTCTACGTCAGCAGCTACACCTGCACAAGCTGTTGTAGCAGGACATGAGGAAATGTGGTTAAGGTTTATACCTTTCTGTTTCGTTTACAAAACCACAGCCCCACATACTTTACTGGGACCACACAACCACAAGTGACTGCAGTCATAATTGCTTTGGCAAAGCTAAAGTTAAGGTGTTTACATGAGCTTGGCCAGGTTTGCATCTGGGTCTTAAGTTACACCGTAATTACACTTTTTGTGTACATGTAGGCACCTTTGCCATCTCTTCCTCTTTTCTCACTCACTTTGTCTCTTGTCCTCCTTCTCTCTCTCTCTCTCTCTCTCTCTCTCTCTCTCTCTCACACACACACACACACACACACACACACACACACACAC
>JAQLOL010000007.1:5932079-5944937 GCA_029783665.1 Naso thynnoides | reverse complement strand
AGGGGAGGACTACCTTGCGTGACAAAAAGGTAAATATTCAAGCCCCTTGTGGAGGAACACGTGACCCATACTTTATGTGCTTCCAGCATAGTCCTCCCCCTTCAATGCAGGCAGCACTTCCCTGCGTTTCATCGCTTGTCTTATTTTGTCAGCATTTCCGAACACCTCCGTCTCTGCCCGTTCACAGCAGGGCTGCAACTAATGATTATTTTCATTATCAATTAATCTGTCAATTATTTTTACGATTAATAGATTACTTGTTTGTTTCATGAAATGTCAAAACATTATAAAAATGTTCAATGAAATTTCCAAGAATCCAATGTGACATTTTAAAATTGCTTCTTTTGTCCAAACAACAGCCCAAAACACAAAGACTTCTCATTTATAATCATAAATGACACAGAAATCCTAACATTTGAGAGGCTAAATCAGCTATTCTATTTTACTTATTTTATTTACAACATGACTGAAACAATTAATCGATTACCAAATTAGTTGGTGATTAAATTTGTCTTGAACGACTGATTAATTATTCGCTTAATCGTTGCAGCTCTACTCTACAGTAAGTGGCTCCACCAGAGTCTTTAGAATAAGACGGAGACAGCTGCGTCTCCTAACTGCTCAGTCTTAGGGCTGCTAAGACGTCGGATTAGCAAGATGCTAGGCTGAAACCCAGCAACATTGATGCCTCCTCAACTTAAAAGAGTAATGTGGATTTCACCTCAAGCCAGGTGACAGCGTTGCCTACAAACAAGCTTGTCAAATCACCAGAGGCCAGTTTTAGATCATAAGGTACCGCACTTGCTGCCAATCAGCTCACAGCGATGTCACCTACTGCTTAAAAAGCGCAGTGCAGAACTTTAAGTCTAATTACAGAGTATATGACAGACAACACAATGTTTTCTGACAGCATAATTTCAAAAAGTATATCTAAAATAACACGTCTTGAACCAGATATTAGTTCTAATTCATTCGAGGACAGAAGAGAGGAGATACAAAAAGGTCTTTAAGGCCCCCTTTTAAATTATCTTGAAGCTCATGTTTTAGGACAAAAAATGATAGAAAATAAGCTGCAGTTTGGCCCACTTGAGATCAATTTTCTGCACCTTATCATCTAAAACTACACACATTACTGACCTAGGTGCGGAAGAAAGAATAATGCCAGATAAAACAGCTATCGATGACAGAACAAAGCAGGGAGGGATACGCTAAAAACATCAGATGTGACATTAACAGACTAAAAGTATCTGCTGATGGGATACTGTTATCTTGATGTTGCGTTGATGTTGTCTGGCTTTCTGATAGTGTAGCACAGCAGCTTGTCGTGTCTTAATTTACCCATTAATTGGTTTTATTTAATGTTCCACAACCATAGAAACTCGTGTCAGTAAACTAATCTGATTCTGGAAGGACTAGAAGCGTATTAGTCGGCTTCTCTTCAGATACAGTCCTTGGTTGATGTGAGCAATGTGCAGAAATGAAAGGGATCAAAGAATCATCTGTTTTCATCTTCAACAAGGTTTTCTAGAGAGATTTTTAGTGTTAGTTGAAAGCAACAGCTAAAACATCCAATATTCAATTACAAAACAATTCACATGGCTGCAGTGGCACAGAGTGTCATCAAATAAAGAAAGCTCAAACTCTGATGACAGTCTGCGGTGGATAATATCACAAAAGTGACATGATGTGAGTAATCATCATTATACTGTATTAGGCCTATAAGCCCAGTCGTGTCTGAGTTCAAATCCAGAGCTTTAAAAATCACTGAAGCAAATACTATTGTGTTATTTAGTTACAGTAATGCAAACCTCCAGAGCCTGAAACACAACTGCTCAGTGGAGACTGTGACTGTATTAAACACACAAGGCCATTTCATTAAATATAAATGAGCTGGAGATGCTGTTATTGCTTCAGATTAAGTAGACAAAAGTGAGGCCAAGACTGGCTTTTTATTGTAATGCCGTACAGGTGTAGTAATAAGGAGACAGATGGTTCACTGATCCCACCACTGTGTTTATTTGTCCAGTGGCAAAAGTAATTTGGCTTCAGACACAGTGCTGTCACAGGTTGTTCCATGAATCTAATGCTGTCTCTTGTTAGCATGTCTAGTAGTCTTTACAGCAGCAACATTATTCACAAAGAACAAGATGCAGCAACTGTTTAATGCTTTACTGTCAATCTTCAGTTATAATGATAATAAATAAATAAATGACTTTGGTTAAAAAAATAGTAGGAGAGTGACAAAAAGAAAAAAAAATAAAGTCATTGTCCTCTGTAAGCTAGCTAGATCCGTCTGAAGCTGAAGTGATGCTTAAGAGATGAAAAGTCATGGAAGCCATTCACAGAGATGCAAATACTGTCTTTAAGTCTGAACATCACATGACATACACAGAATGTGTAACTGCTGGGCTGCACTCATGAGCACTCTCTGTGTATCACTGGCGGCAAAATCTGTTATACAGCCAGACAAATAACCATAAACACTGGACCAATAGGTTACATAGGCTGCATTATCACCTCATCATCAGGATGTCGATCTCATAATAATAACTAGGCCTGTCACAATAACAAATTTTGTTGGATGATATATTGTCCCAGAAATAGTTGTGATTTTATTGTCTTCAGCATTTTAAGACAATGCTATGCCTCTGATATGATAATCTGGCATAGTAATACAAGTACATCCTTTCAAATAGCAATGAACTTTGAATTTTACATTAATTATTATTAATGTATTTACTGTACTATAATTATTAATTATTCAACATACATGAAAAATACAGACACCCAAAACCATAAATGAAACGGTCTCTCAGGCTCATTTACTTACTCACTATTGCCTATTGTATCTGTTAAATAGTGAACTATATAGGAATGACCGAATGAGATTTCAGACACTAATAAATTTTTTTTAATCAGTAGATGCGCCAGATGTTCGCCTGACACAAGCAAGCACACCCAGTATCATGTGAACAAACCGAGCACTCTGGAGGACAGCACTGAAATGTACGGAGGTTGCTTGTAGCCTGTTAGCCTAAGTTTCAATGTTAAATCCCAAACAAATTGATAAAATTTCTATGACAGAGCTGCCAACCCTCACGCACTGAGCATGACACTCGCACATTTTTACCCATTCTCATGCCTCACGCCACACCTGTGATATCTCACGCTTGTTTTAATAATATTCATAATTTTTCCATAATATTTCCATGACTTGTTGTTCGTGGATTGCCGTAGTTCAAGCTGCTTGATTTACTGACTGTGATAACCAATCCACCAGTCCTTGCGCCTAAATCTAACCAACCCAACGAAAGGCAGTGTAATATAAACCAATCAGAAGAAACTTAAGGCGGGTCGTGCCGTCTCTCCAGCAACACAACAGCCCATTGGACCTACACCTGCCCACGCTGCACTGAGAGGCATATAAGCATTAGGAGCAGTGTTGCCAAGTCTGCTCATTATAAGCGACTTTGGGCTTGTTTTTTCTGTGAAGTCGCTTATTAATATTTGTAGTCGCGGGTCGCGGTTTTCTTGGGCTTGTTTCTAAAGTGTAGTTGCTTATTTGGGCTTGTTCCCAGCTCCATGATAAGTTGTCAAGCAGATAATTTAAATATGTTATTTAAATGTAGGATTTTTTGTCCTGCATGTTATTCTGCCTGTTCCCTCTGCCCCCAACCCCTGCCACACACAGGCAAACCCACACACGCACATACACAGAGGAGACAACAGAGTTTGTTCCCACCCATATCCTGTTTCTAATTAGCTCTGATCCTGATGGCAACGAGTACTAGCCAATCAGATCAGGCATCAGACTTAGCAGGGCAGTCTTTTTTTTCTGTTACGGTAAAACACGACGGTGAGGTTTAAATGAAAAAGCGCGACTGCCGACTGAAATTCAAAGTCATGTAGCTAAAAGAAAAAAAAAGGAAGATTAGTGCATAAAAGTAACAATAAAGAATTTGTGAATTCAGGATATTTATTTGTTGAGGTTAACTATAATGTACTTGCATCTTCTATATTTTTCATTCCATCTGTTTTCTCATGGTGATAGTTTAACTCCCTCTTGTAGTCATTATCCTGAAGCTCAGGGGAAGAAAAATAAACTGTACCGTGGGTACAATTTTGCAAAACTGCGCACAGTTCACCAATCTGTCCATATGAATGTACATTGGCATGCATTGGTACATTGTAGTACCCACAGTTTACGATCCATCCACACAGATTGTAAAAACGTGGACACAATTTCTGTGTTTTTCTCTCCCCAGAACCTAAGAGGGCTCTGTAAAAAAAAGTCGCTTGTTTTGGGCTTGTTTTTAAAGGCCTGGTTGCTTATTTGTCTCGTGAGATCCGGCAACACTGATACTGATTACAGAGGCATGATGGGAAATCACAAAGATCTCATAGTACTCTTAGACCACATTGTCAGTACCTGATGTGAGTCCCGCATAGGCAGAAATGTCTGCCTTCTTGGACAGTTAGCTACGGCTACACCACTTGGACAAACCACGTCACAATCTGACTTTCAGTCAGATTTAATGTTGTAAAACTACATCATAACTGAATGGAAATGCTGTTTTACTTTTGCTGCATTGTGGCTAACACCAGTGACGTCCTGTGTTATAATTTCAACTTGTGGTGGCTAGTTAGCTAGCACTGAGCAAAGACGCTAGCATAACGTTAGCCGCTAACACTACTTAAGCTAATGTAACTGGCAAATGAATTACTCTTCACAATTTATTCCCGGTTTACAACAAGCCATGCCTTTGGCCTTTGGCCAGCAAGTAATCTGAACATAAATATAAAGTTGGAAAAAGTAGAAAATTAATCAGGAATTTTTAATGTTAGCGTTAAATAACCACATGTGATTTTTCCAAGTGGTGTAGCCGTAGCTAGCTGTCCAAGATAGTGGACCCCTTCAAGCATGCACAACTCACATAGATGCAAAACTCACATCGTGTCCTGACACGTGTCACTAACAGCTGTCTATGGGTATTAGGACATTTTTTTCTAAATAGAACACAAAAAGTTACTGATGTTTACCCCAAAGTCACCTACTGCAGCTGTAAGTACCAGTAAAGAAGTATTAGCAGCAAAATGTACATAAAGTATTCAATTTAAAAGTAGTTGTAATGCCAAAAACGCCTCTTGTGAGTAACATGTAATATAAAAACAATTTCATCAAGTAGTTCATACCGATCCATCACTGCTTATGTAGTGTTTTATTGTTGCAGCTGGTCGAGATGGAGCTAGTTTTAACTTCTCTTTATAAAGTTGATGGATTACATTCTCGTGTCCTCTTGTGAAATATTGGATCATTTTACCTCATACGGCCTCACACTATTTATTAGAGTTTGTTTTATTTTATTTTGACAGATTAACACATTTGGTTTAATCATGTTAGAAGTTTAGATAGTAAATTTCTCTTTGATGAAATAGATAAAAAATGTTAAATGCATTTCCATTCGTTTGATGTAATTAGATTATCCTGTTGTGTCATTTTGTTCTGCAGTGGTTTAATAGCACTAGACTGTAGAATTTGCAACACCGCCTCCTGAGAAATAGCGGATGATCACTGGATTGATTTTTGGAAATTTTGTGAACGTTTTGGTTAGATTCAGACGCAAACAAGGCATTTGGAAAATTGGCAAGTGACTCCACACAGGCACTGAGTCACAAGAGATAAGGTGCCACTGAATATTTTGTCTTTTATTCTGTTTTTCTTTTTTTTTTTATCAGAAATTCCTACTCTGACTAACTTAGACAGCTTTCATGTAAGCATAGTTGGTTATAAACTGCATCATTTCTTTGGAAAGTAGAGTAGAAGTAGTACACTGAGAGTACGTTGAGAGCAATGACAAATCAGAATCAGATTCCTTGTATGTTCACACATACATGAAGCTAATTCTGATTCTGATGTTTAAAGTAGCATAAATTTGAAATACTTTGAGTTACCACCTCAAAATTGTACTTAAATGCATTACTTGAGTAAATCTACTTAGTTACTTTCCCCCCACTGGGCATGAGAAATGTCATGAACTGAGTGGAGATCATAGAAAGAGTAGATGTAAAGGAGGGAAGCGATAAGAAAAGATGGTTTTCAAGGTCTGTTGGACAGTTGAAAGTCAGTTTGGCATTGGAGAGAGGTGGTGCGAGTGACAGCGTCATGGTGCATTTGATGAGCGTCAGTGTGGGTGTGTGTGTGTGTGTGTGTGTGTGTGTGTGTGTGTATGTGGGGCGGCTGCAGAGGTTTGGAGGGCAAGCTGACAAAATGAATAGTTCCATCAAACCAGGGCAAGACCTTAACATTTGCAATTCCACTGAATCAGAGCGGGCGAAGAAAGAGCGCTCCATTGAAGGGAAACTGGTTTGACGTGTGAATGAGCGAATGCGTCAGGCCTTTGCCGAAACACATTCATGCCTTCACAGCTTTGGACAGAGTCTGGGTCTTTTGCTCAGATCCTGCTGGAAAACTCGGGCCTTTTTTAGTCACTTTTTCCCTCCGTGTAGGCTGCTTGGCAGTCAGGCCCTCCTGCAGTCCGGTTTGGACCAGTGGCGGAGGGAGAATGGTTCGTTACAAATGCACCAGTCTTCCTCTTGATCTTACTGTTACTTTATTTCTTTGCACTGTTCTGATGAGGACGATAAATCCTCTGAAATAGCCATGGTTCACCAAAAAGACTACTGACATCCCAATAAACCCAGAGGTGGCAGAAGCACACGCACTCTTTACTTACGCAGTAGAACAGATACTTGTGTAAAAAAGACTCTGGTAAAAGCAGAAGTACTGACTAAACTTCTTTACTCAAGTTAAAGTAATAAAGTACAGCTTCTGAAATAATCTCAAAGTATAAAAGTAAAAAGTTTCCCTCTGAGGGACATTTTTACCCGTCATTTCTGTGCATAGTTCACTGAACCTTGCATCATATTAATATTTGGCAAAGACTATTAGTAAGATTTGTACGAGCTGTTAGGGTTAAATGTACCAAAAATTTGTTGACTGTTGAGTCTCATTCCTAGAATGTTAAAATACTGACGTGTTGGGTTGGGAAAGTGTCCTGAGCATAGCCTAAAAGGCACACGCATTTAAACTAGAGTGATGAGCCTGCTTTTGAAAGTATAGGTAGTATAAAGGACAGATATTTTTGTGAAAATGTTGGAAGTAAAAGTAAAAAGTTGTCAAAAAAAAATAGTCAAGGAAAGTACAGATACCTGAAAAATCTACGCAAGTACAGTAACAAAGTGTTTGTACCACCTCTGTTTAAACCTGGGAAGTTAAACCCACCTCAACCCGAGTACTTTCCCAGAATCGAGTTTTCCCGCTTCAGATGTTGTAAATTCATTTTTAAAGCCCGTACATCAAACAAAGCAGCATCAAAGCCAAGTCATATATACTCTATATTTCTGCACAGGCTAAACTACAGTCATCTTTCACTCAAACATGTTTCATTTGTTGCTTCTTCACTGTGACCTTTTGCTGTGTGGAACGATGGACGTGCAGAGTTTGATGCTAACACGCTGTCTTTACTTTTATCTGCTGAAGAAGGAAAATTTAGTCGAAGGCACGTTGGTACGAGCAGAAGTCTGGAGGCCGTTCGCTGTTCATTGTGCAGCTTACACAAGAGTGATGTGGAAACTTGAAACCTTTTCACTGAAGTAGGAGAAATTTTGTGTCCATTAGTTAAATGTTCAAAACAAAAAAATGTACACACATTCATAGACTCTTTTTCTTTAGACTATGTTTTTGGATTATTAAGCAGTCTAAATTAAATACCGATGCCTGACATCTTACTTACATCAAAACAGAAACCATTGGAGAGGAGGAGACTGGAGCTGATTAAGGTTGTTTAATCATTATCCTGTTTTTACAGTGCCTTTGCCTGGTCCGCTCAGTCAGTAAAAAGCAATGCTGCGAAACATTTTGCAGCACACGGACTGGAAGAGAAGATTTATTGTTTCTGGAGCATGATCGATCCGCTGTTCTCTTTTTCACTATCTGTGGTTGGAAGCAGGAGGATATTTTTCCTTAGATCATTTCAATATTTTGCGTTTATGGCCGAACTAGTATTGTGCAAATAAGTGGTGGTGTGTCTCTTTCACTCTCTTCCAAAAAAAAAAGGCTTGCACTGGGTTAGATCTTTTTCAGGAGGCAGTACTGCTTTTGTCCACACGAGGCGCTACAATAAACACAAAATGAAAGGTACTTTAATCAGGGAATTGAACTTTTTTGGGAAAAAAAAAACATGTCAGACATAATTGATTATTCTTTGCAAAGTGTTTCTGAATTCTTAAACATTGTCTAGAGGGATTCTTTCATAATTTCTTTGGAAATGCTGTTTAATCCTGGTGACTTTCATTTTCAGAATGTATTTTACTGTATTTTATGCCTTTATTTTAACAGTGGCAGTAGAGAAATGAACTTCTAAAAGAGGAGAGAAATAAAGACCAACATCCCTGGCCCAGCAGAGTTACACGTTGCCATAGCTCATACATACAGAGCTGGACTACACGTCAGTGCCTGAAGGTCCTTTAACGGGAAAAACATACAGAGCAAAACTCTTTGGGGAAACTAGAAATGAATTAAAGTCGCTTTATAAAAAAAATTTCATCTAAGCCACCTTTTATGAGGTTGTCTGCATTGCTTGTGCTACAACTGTGTAGAACTGATTTGTGGATTTTCTCCATGCTCAGGGAGCAACCTTTCCTTCCGCCCAGGTGTATTCCCTGAGGTAGCCTTTAAAACACGGCCACTCACTATCCATTTCCTGTCTCGAGGCATGTGAAACGAGACACCATGTCACAAAGATGGGGGCTTCAGAGGGCTACGGGACTTGTCCATATTTGGAACAGCCCTCCTTTCCCTCTCAGCCCGCCAGTTAGTAAAATCACGCTTCATATCTGGCAGCGCAACAACAGGCAGCAGGTTTGTGCATATTTGATATTGACAGTTTGAACCTGTGGCCAGCTGTAGCGCTCGAGTAAGCTGCTGTTTTGTTAACGGTTACGGCTTATCTCCTGCGAGGCTTTGCATAAGGCGAGGGAACAGCTCTTTCCCACGCTGCTTTACATGTATTTTATTTCAGGAATAATTGTTTGGAATAGAAGGCTGTTGAGGAGGAGCCATCACGGCTGCCTCTAATGCATAATAAATCTGCAGCGGTAATGACTGAAGATTAAGTGTTATTACCAAACCCTGACTCCAGCTCTGAGGAGTTAGGAGGGAGAGTGCAGAGGTGTACAACATAAACAACTTCACAGGTTACAAAGCCTTGGTTTTTTTTTTTTTTTTTTTTTTTAAGGCAATCCAATTTGTGCAGTATATCAATTCATAGTCCTGCTGAAAAGTGCTTTCATAACAACATTTAAGTGCAACGGATACAGGCCTGAGGTCAGCCGAGTACCTGCCAAGAAGAACAAATGTTCCACAGCCCTGCCCATTTTTGTACTCGCCGTTTTCCATATTCAAACTTGCAATTGTTTGCACTTTAAATCACTTTATAACATCTTGGAATTCTTTTCAGTATATCAGATAACAGGCAAATATTTTTGCTGCTTTGCATATGTAGTTGTTCTTGGTGAAAAGCTGCAATTCGTGCACTTAAAAATGATTTAGAGGTACTTGTACTTTACGTTGCATATTCTGCTACTTTCTACGACACCACTCCACTGAATTTTAGGGGGAAGTACTGTACTTTTTACTCCACTACAGTTATTTTACAGTGTAGTCACTTCAGATTAAAATTCAGAATGGCTACTGAATAACATGTATTTATTTATTCATTCATTTTTAACCAAATAACCAGTAACCTAATGTAAAAAAATTAGTATCTAGTTTGGCCCTTTTTCTCGTTTCACACGTCTGTATTGTCTTCTCAATCCTGCCAGTTGTATTCAAAATTTTAAAATTGCCAATAAAAAACCCTTAAAGCTAACACCAGAAATTTGAAAAGGGTTGAAATTTTGTCATAAATTGTTTTTATGTTTGGCTGAGGTGTCAAATTTGATGTCAGCAAACAGGGAAACAAACAAAGTAAGAGATAAATATGTGGTGAGTCAAAAAACAATTGTGTGTGGACCAAAATAACGTGTAATAAACATAAATAGAATATTTCTATCTTGTTTTCTACATTGTGTTTTTTAATAGTTTGAGGTTTGAGGTTATCTTGTTTTTCCCTCTCCTTCTGCGTTTGTGAAATTGAACCCATCTGGAGGAGTAGCACCACCAGCTGTTTATTTCAATGCATCCAACTCTTAAAAACCGGTAGTGGGTGGCAGTGTACATCATAATTTTTTCTTTGGCCATTTTTCTAGAAATTCTGACAAAATCCGACTTAGATTTGAATGGAAACTTGGCTTTTAAGTTGTTAGCAGTTCCAACAAATAGAGATATCCCCTCTCAACTTCTCACATGGTTTCATTTAAATTCAAGTTTGAGGCTCCAAAGAGAAAAATGATCCAACATTTCATTCTACAAAATAAGTAGCAATTTGCCTAGCAGGACATTTTACTTTTTTTTCGTTTGTTTTGATTTCACCCGTTTAGCATTTTGGGACCCCAAATGTATCTTGTGACCGTTTGCAAGGCCCAACAGTCTTGAAACTACAAATGCTGTTGGGAGGTTACAGATTACTAGATACCCTATATGAAATGCATTAAGTAATGTAACTATTTCAATTACTTCATCAAAGTAATGTAACTTTTTACATTTGATTATTTTCTGATTACTTTTCTACGTTTCTGATTAATGTTCTCAACTGTTAACCATTTTCAAATGTTTAAACTAGGCAGTGGCAGACATAAAGTGCGGCAAATTCAAACAAGTGAACCAACCAAAAGCATCAGGATATCAAACTTTACTAAACGGCCTCGACTGGAAATGACAAAAGACGACGTTGTGCCCATCGAAAACATGCAAAGCAACAAAATAAATACAATTCAACATATAGCCCAAGCTTTTTACAGAAAATATCAAGATGCAACCCCTTTTGTAATCATTAATGTTTTCATAAGTGACTGTAATTTAATTACACATTCCTTCTCAACAACTTTAACTGATTAGTTACATTTATTTTGTGATTAAATTACACAATGTCCATATATGTAACTAGTTACTCCCTAACACTGACTACCAAACTGTGTAAAAAAATAGTTAAATTTTTTGTACATTTCAGTGATAATTAGAGATTTTTTAGTTAAGTTGAAGTGTATTGCAAAAAAACAGAGTGTTTTTACGTTGATGTTTTCGTGCTTTTACTTTAGCAAAGGATCCGAGTTCTTTTTCCATCACTGATTATCCTTCCTGTCCCCTCTCTGGTGTTGTTCCTCTGTCTGAGGTGTCCAGCACTATTAACAGCAGCTCTGCTCTCCAGGTACGTGGCAGAGCGTGAATTGTGGTAACAGCTGCTGGCAGGAGAGAAAATAAGAGCTGTTGTTTGAATTAATGTGCTGCAGGGGTACGGCTGGAGGTTTGGCCGCACTGGGCCCATTCAACATCCATCCTTCTCTTTTAGAGGGCTTCAGTGTGTACGTGTCTTTATTTTTTTTTTTTCGCCTGCGCGTGTGTCATCCCTGCCTAATTTCAAGACCAGCTTCCTTTCCATTTGGCCAAGTTTTTGGGCACTGATCAGAGTTTCTTACTTGTCCAACATTGCTGATGCCAGCTTCCCCTCGGTCCAGTAGGCCCAAGGGCCCCAGCCTGCGTTGCGTCTTGACACGGTCCACTAAGCTTCAAACAGACGCCCCACTGTACTGCAGCCCAGGCCCGTCCTCCTTCCCTACTTTGAAGTGGGAATCCTTGCACTTAGCACATTCTAGCGTCATCATAGTTTGGTTTTGATGGGATCCAAATGCCGAGGCTGGCTCTGTTATACTGGCTCCCTCTGAACTACACACTTTATTCCCCAGTAAACATGACCTTAGACTCTTATTTGGCCACCTAGGCTGCAGTAACCAGCTTCTGATGAGATCAATGTGTCTTTATTGGCGTTAAAAAATAGCATTCAACCCTGTTGAATCATCCGCTGCAGTGGCCTTTTCTGGAAAATTATTTAAGAAGGTGTTTAGCTTTTAGTTAGTTAATAAATTGTAAGTTAACCTGATCAAATAATTAAAACATAGGAAATTTACCTGCCACTATAGGTCTCTCAATGGAAAGAAAGACTACAAAATGTCGTAAAGCAGTGTGGGGTCATGGGATTTGTTTATTTCAAAGTTAGACAGCATTGCAGATTAAAAGCTATGTGACTGACTCAGACAAAAATGTTCACTTAGCACTTTATGCAATTTTAGATTCAAATACGTACAGGAAGTTAACCGTGGGGCACATATGTATCAGTAAACAGCAGAAGAAGAGAAAGAAGAAGAAACACAAAGAAGTACTACATCAAGTGCTAATGTGAGTCTAACATTACATGGCAAATAAACAAGTCATGACCATTTCACAGGACCATTTAGAGTTGTTGGAAAGTTTATCTGATGACTTTAGGTGGAGGCAGGCTAGCACTTCCCATAGACTACAAGTGTTTGAGCTAAGCTAATTAGCTCTGCCTGTCTCTTCCTTGCCACTGCACACACAGTCGAAAGAATGGTATCCATCTTCCTGTCTCAAACTTGGGAGGGAAGAAAATAACAAAAAAAAAAACCAAACAAAAAACAGCATATCACCTCAAATCTTCATCTTTTGATGTCAGCACTTAAATCGTAGTCAGAAGCATTGGCAGAACAACTATTGGGGAAAAGGTCTCATTTTTAAACTGTAAAATAAAACTAATTTACATAATGTTGTTTTTTATTTCTAGCACTCCCCTCCCCCTCTCCCCTAAAAGTGCTTTTTGGTCTTTGTTCAGGCTGCATTTGTAAATA
>JAQLOL010000007.1:5898474-5919364 GCA_029783665.1 Naso thynnoides | reverse complement strand
ATTTGACTGCTTTTACATGTACTTTTTACTTGTACTTTTATTTTCAGTACTTAAGTACATCTGTTTTTGTTGTACTTTTGATACTTATGTACAGTAAATACGATCTTCTTTAAGACTTTTACTAAAGTTATATTCTAATAAGCGACTTTCACTTTTATCAAAGTCATTTTCCAGTAAGGTGTCATTACTTTTGCTCAAGTATGACTTCTAGGTACTTTATGCAAGACTGTTAGGAATATAATGTGAGACCCAACAATATTTATTCAGTGTTCTCCATGTCTCTGGAATGCAGCTTTAAAGTCTCTTGTTCTTCCTGGAACCAGCGACGTCACTGGTGCTCAGAAGAACTACAAACTGTTTCCCCCTCGCCTTTCCCCTCACACTTCAGGCGAGCCAGCGCCATGTTTGCTTTGAGAAGATTTTCTGGCTGTGAAGGACCAAAAATTCCTTGTTATTAAAAATTACGCAATATTAAATAAATGTTCCGATGTAACGATGACAACCTTGGAGACCTGGCAAGTACTGTTTTCTGTGATGCAATGCATCCTGGTACATGTAGGCACTGCAAGAACAGCTGTGTGAGCAGGACAACACAGAAAAAGTAGCTTTCTCTGTCGGCATTGCACAAACTGAGGAATTTATTGCTTCAGTTGACTGAAATTGCAATAATCATTGATTGGACATCCACATTAAAAGTGGTGGATTTTCCCTTTAAAGGTAGGATTTGGAACTTTATCCAGATATGTTTTTTGTTGAGTTTGTTGAAATGGTCTTTACCTGCCACCACTGCACCGCTGCCGAAAGTATTCCAAGTCTACCAGAGAAAACTCCACAGCCACGGTTACCTGTGGCTGCTTGCCCTGTCGAACAAAAAAAAAAGACAAAAAAAGAAATGCAAACTCAGAGAAGACTGTGATGAGAAAGAGTGCAGATAAAGTAAACACTGGATGGCAAAAACTGAGGAAGTTAAAGGGCTTGTACAGTGATGCCATGGTTACTGTCCCTCTGTGGCCTTGATTGTTTGTTTGTTTTTTTTACATTAAGTATGATAATGTTCTGTGTTTTCGTACCGCTGAATGAGACATGATTTAACATAGTTGAATAAATTTGGAACAAATGTGCTGAGGTTCTCCCTCTGCTCTGTTATGGAAAGGAGGAGGATGCAGTGGTGAAATTTTTGTACCAAACTTGTACCGAACTGTGAGGTCTGACTTTTGTATACTGTTACGCCCCTATTTATAACAAATCTTTTAGACTTTAAAGAAAGACACGGCTGGTTCCCTGTAACTGCTGAAGGACAGGGCCAGACTTGTGCTACAGAGGTCACAGGGTCACGGGGTAACACACGCTCTCAAGTGCCCCTTACCCTCCCTCCCTGTGCCGTCCAGCAGTTGCCACATTGTGACCTTGACTGGGAATCTGGGATGCTGGGAATGTGAGTTTATGAACACCGCTCCTCTGGGACAGCGTGAGGAACATACGTGACAGCGCGGCTGTGATCTCGGCGGGCAGGGGTTACCAAAAGTGACAGAGTGAGCCAGACTGGGCCACGGGTCATTTTCCACAGGATGACCGACACCTTTGATGTCTGCTCATCGCCGCACGCCGACAGTTGGCGCTTCTCTACAGTGTCGTCTGTCCCACATTACACTGGCATACCACCCAAATCTGAAAAAATGTCCTGCCAGGTTTAAGTTTTCTCAAGAATGCGCACCATCTGAACATCCCCCGGCCCATCTGGCCCCTTCATAACCTGCCATGATTATAGTCTGTACGTGTTTTCTGGTGTGTGGCCTCGTCATTGGGGACAGTTGAGAGCCTCTGTAAGTTAATTCCAAAGTCTCAGTATCATCGCAAGAAATTCACATGTGCTCCTCTGTGTGAAGTCAATAAATGCCTTAGAGATAAATTTCCAGTCGTCTAGAATAGCTGAAAATTTCTGCAACTCAAGATATATGCTCACCTCAAAGATAAGATTCGTTATTTCTTTTTCCTTATTTCACTCATACACAATAAAGACTGGGTGTATGTGTAAATGGAGTTTGATTATAGATTAGTTTCAGCAGGGTAAAGGTGCTTTTCTCTGAATTATCCTGGTAATTAGTTTAGAGTACTTTAACCCCAGTTCGCCGTTACTCATTCAGGCCAAAGTCTCCTTGTCTTCTGTTGTTTATTCAGACCAACGGCAGGCGATTAGCTTTGATATGGAAGCATTGAATAGTGTTTATGGGAGATGTCGGAGCAGATGTGAAATGTTAAGGGCTGTTAAGGACGCAGATAAAAGGCAAAGTACTTGTTTGAGCAGATAAGGCAGAGAGGAAGGAGGGAGGGAAGACGGTTGTCTGACACAACCAACTTGACTGTTTGGGTCTTGAGACTAAGCTGCACCTGTCTATGACTGTGTGTGTGTGTGTGTGTGTGTGTGTGTGAGTGAGTGTGTGTATGTGTCATTACGTAGTCTCTACATACATACACTCACACACCTTCTCCCCTTCTCACCCACCACCTTTTTTCGTCCTACTCTTCCTCCTTCCTCCTTTTCCTGCCCGTTACACACACACACACACACACACACACACACACACAGAGAACACTGTAGAGGAACTCAGACTTGTGATTGAAATCTGAGTCAGATGTAATTATTGCAGCAAGCATTTAGTTGATGTGTGCTCCAACCCAATCCCCCAGTAACTCGAATGTTAATTTTTGTCTCACAATGTCACCAAACACTCATGAAACGGTAAATGGACTGTTTTTATATATATATATTTATTTTAACTACTCAAACATTCAGTCATTCACACACTAACGGCAATGTGGCTTCTCTACAAAGAGCCAACCTGCTCATCAGGAACTCACACACACACATTGACACACCAATGGCACAGCCATCGGGGGCAATTTGGGGTTCAGAATCTTGCCCAAGGACACTTTAAAATATATAAACATAATATGAACAACTGTTGAACTTTCATAGATTAAAGTTGCAGTAGGTACCTTCTGCTAACTTAAGCTAACAGGTTAACGTTAGCTTAGTTAAACAGTCGCAGCGTCAATAAACTGGTCCCTCTCAGCTTGAGCTTGAGCCAACTTCGCCTGTCGCTAAGAAGCGTGACATAGACTGGCCAGTTAGGACAAAGAGCACACAGAGCATCACTGATTGGCAGGGCCGGCGCGTGCTCTTCTGCCGCTCTAAACAGTTGTGCCGGTCCTCTGTTTGTAACACAACACAGCAGAAAAACACAAACTAGTGCAACATGTGCTTAAAGTATCAACAAAAGGCTGTTAGAAGTATGTGCGCATTGCGCAATATGTGGACATTTTATATGCTAACGAAAACAGGAATGGGCAGAATCGGTGGTTTTCTTGCTTTCATTAGAAAGGAGTCGAGGAGGAGTGGCACTGACCAGCGCAAAGAAAAGCCGACAGACCGCCTGTGGAGCGCCGCTCAGCACTTGCATGAATACACCAGCAGTTATGGGTTGATGGGCTGACGGTGGCCAGCTGTAAAATTTTAGTACATCAGCCATCACAATTATTGGTCCACATTTTGCCTAGTTCGCCTATATGGATGCGCCGGCCCTGCTGATTGGGCAAATACAGCGGGAGCGATAGGATTTTTAGCAATCCTGAATACAGAGGCATGATGGGAAAATACAGGGATCTCAAGATACTCTCAGACCACGTCACTTTCATATAGCTGTCTACGGATATTATGACATTTTTTTCTAAATAGAGCACAAAAAAGTTATTGATGTTTACCCCAAAGTTACTTGATGCAGCTTTAAGATAAAGAATTATTAAGAGCTATTTTGAGTCATTCATAGACAAGTTACTGATACATTTTCATGACTTTTTCACGGTATGATAAGCCTAGTATTTGCATGTTTTGAGTAGTTCAGTAATAGTTCATGCTATCACAAAATTCTTCAAAAATAACTTTCTATCTGGAAGAGTCCCTCTTGGTGTCGGTCTTCATTTCTCAGATCTTCAGCAGCTTCTTTTCGTCAAACCGCACTGTCCTCCACAACCACTGCAATTATAGGAAGAACAAATGAGTGTATTATCTCCACCACAAACATTACTAGACATTTTATGAGTGTGTGAAAATATGATTCAGAGGTCATTTGCCAGGAATACTCTTGAAGAGACCGTGAGACTGTCTGCGCTGTGTGTGTCACCGTTGTTTTGTTGTGGCTGTGCTTTTGAATCCTGAAGTGTCATCTGGTAAGAAGAATCAGATCATCTTACCTCCCTTTCTCAGTATGTCACACACTCATCAGCAGAATGCACGTAATTACTATTTATAGTACTGTGTTACCAAGTATAATAGACCAGGTTCACAGTTGCCTTCAGGCAGATAACCCACTGTAAAGCACCTGCTCTCCGACTGAAACACCGCAGTGGTTTATATTATGGGACAGGATGTAACGATTCTGAGAAGTTTTCATGGTTGCAGTCTTTCATCTAACCTTGCGACGACTGCAAGATAAAGTTTAGAAATATTCTAGTAACAGAGTTATCTACCAGGAACACGTGATTGGATGTACAGTATTTTATTGATGCACTTGACCAGGCGATTTGGCAAAAACTGAGCATGATAAACGGCTGTTCAGACAGAAAACAGCCCAATAAGGAGCAATCAGGGGTGGGGGGCTGTAGTCGCAGAGGTTGTAGGTTCAGATAATAAATAAACTGTTAAAAATATGATCCAGGAAGTCCAGGCTGAATAGTAGATCCACATGTTGGAAGGCTTTCCTGTTTATAATAACAGTCAAGTTAGATTTTATTGACAGCAGTTATAGCTCTATATCACAGATCACATATTCGCCTCTTCAGCCTCTTTGCCTTTCTGCCAAAGCCCTCTGCTCTGGCATGACATCAGCACAGTCATCTACCTAAAATTAATTAGAGGTGTCTGCGTTTCATCATGCATCCCCGATAACTGTCTGAACTCTTTGTTTAGCTTGGTGAATCACCGAATTCACCCCACTGGTGTGGTTTTTTTCCATTTGTTTTTGCCTGTTTTGCACTTAGCAAATTCCGTCACAGAGCAAACAAGCACACTGGCCTTGAGCTCGCTGTCAGCTGTAGTCTGTCTGATGTGTTCAAGTGCGGCTTTTAATAGAAAACACGGGGTGACGCAGGCCAGCCAGTTCTTTGCTCTTGGCTCGGTGCATCCGGGGCCATATAAGATGGGTGTGGTGAAGCCTCATGATATTTCGGACAGTGATACTGTGGCTACATCGAGTATCATAAGTCAGGGTTAAGGACACTTAACTTATTTGCTTTTATACTCTTATGGTTGTGATCTAAACCACACCTATCAGCTGGACGATTAGATCTTTGCAGCTGGACAAGGTGGAGCTGGTTCTAACTAATTTAACATAAAGATGATTAATTTGTGTGAGAACAAGAAAAGACTGAGATCTGCAACACAAATTGTCATGTCCTTTTCTTACAAATCAGAAGGACAAAAAGCGACTGTGGCTCAGGAGTTAGAGCGAGGCGTCCACTGATCACAGGGTGCGTGGTTTGATCCCAGCGCTCGATGGTCAGGCAGCCTTATCAGCATAAATGAAGCCATTCAATCATTTAAATCAGTGTTTATTAACCCGACTGTGCCTGACAGTTTGTTACCAGTGTTGGGGGTAACACATTGCAAAGTAATGCATTTCTGTAATCAAATTACATTTGTATTGTAATGTAAGGCATTGGTGTTGCAAATTCAGTAATCACATTACAGTTACTAGCCTACTCAAACAGTCGTCTAGTTTTTTGCGTTACTTTAAGTTCTGCTACCCTGTTTTCACAACTTTGCTTTCGACTTTGTTGTATTAAATAGGAATAAGAGGGATCTTGTGTTTGTTAGGGCTGTTCTAAAAAAATCAATGCAGCAAAATATCCCAATGTGTATTTTGTGATATTTGTGTCAAGTTCCAGCTCCAAAAAAATAAAAAAAAAAAAAAAATTTTAAGTTGCATGTTCTGAATGAGTTATGAACTACAACTTCCTCTGTTTCAGTGTGTTCTGTCCGGTCAACCTGCAACAGTGCATTTAAATTGCATTTTTTCATTTTGATGTTATGGCAGCTGCGTCAGTGTTTGGTAATTTGCCAATATTGAAATAATGTGGAAAGGAAATTTTAGATTAAATAGTTTTGACTCAATTTGTCCGCTGAATTATCAATTTAATGTGATGTGATGTGTTAAGACTGCTCAGATCGTACACAGCAACTTGTATTTCAGTTCTGTTTTTCTATTTTCCTTGAACTATGTGGAATATCACAATATATCGCAATATGCATCGTACCGCAATGTATCGTGATATAATCGTATCGTGATACGTGTATCGTGGTGCGTGTCGTATCGTGACACCCATCGAGAAAAGCCTTCAGTGCCGTTCTTTGCTTTTCGGGTCTGATAGAACTGATGCTATAACAGCATCTATGCTAACCACGTCCAGAGCCGTCATGGTTGATTTCTGCAAGAACGGTCGCTTCCTGATGTGTCACACACGTAAACCGAGCCCGTAGCTCATGCCAGTACTTTCATAAAGGATGGTGATTGGTCGCTGACCAGTCCACATGATATTGTGTTTTTGGAGTGCACATACATGTAATCATGCAGCATGGAATCAAAATATTGATCTGCGTGGAAGGGAATGTGTTTTTCTCTGATCGCTGCATAGTTTGGAGAGTTACATAAGTGGCAACAAACCGAGCAACCACACACAGAGAAAAGAGAATAAAAGCTGTGATTCATGACTTCTTTTTTCCATAAGGCGTGTCAGCAAATTTGTTCTTTTGTCTTGGTTTTACACAAGTGAAATACACCACAACGTATTCTGAGCTTTTTCCAGTGATTGTGTTTTTCTTAGAAAAGGTGCAAAAACAACCACCCTCTTACATAAATCCCCCATCACCACACACACACACACACACACAAACACACACACACACACACACACACCTAATGTGGCTTAATAGCAGTTTTAATAGCCTTTTTACAATAATGCTCACTCCGCAGCTTACTCACAAAGCTGGCAGGCTGGTAGGTCAGAGCTTGTGATTGAGTCAATGAGACCATTATGTTCCCGCTGCTGCAGCCAGAGCCCATAACCTGCTCAACTGCAGGCCGGGGGAAAGACCCCACAGCGCTTATGGGCCCATAGGAATCAAGTTTTAGCACACCAGCACTGGCACGCGGACAGAGAGAGACGCACTTTACACTTACAACCGTCAGAAACAAGCAGACGCAAACAGACACTTACCAAGTTTCGGGGTTTTTGTTGATTGCGTCAAAAAGTACACAATGTCTCTTTGAGGCTGTGATGTTAAGTGCAGACCAGAAAAGATGCTAGTTAAAAGAAATAGACAATTTCCTGCTCCAGTTTGGATATTTACCCCTTGCAGGACGACAGATGTAATGTTTGGCCTGAGGGTGGCACCACAGGAAAAGACCTGTTTATCCTTTGTGCTTTGGCCGTTTTAGGACATCTCTGACTTATCAGGCTCAGCGCTTCATTCATACTCAGCCTCAGCTTTGGCCCTTATAGGACTGCCTCCAATGCAGTCTAATGAAAGAGACTCCGAATTCATTGTATATATTTATTAGAGCTGGCACTGGTACTGTTAGAGAAATGAGCAAGAGTTTTGACGCAGATTCTGAACACAAACTGCAGTAAATACATTGACTGGTGCTCTTTTGGTATATGTAGTTGTTGTCAGGAACCAACACTTTTCAGAAACCTGCCGATACTTGTCTTTCAAGTATAGAACAGCCTTTAGACCACTTCTATTACGGACAGATGAAAGGATATTATGATGTTTTTGCAAATTAAACACGGAAAAATGTACCAACCCTAGCTTTAGCATTTTGAATTTGAGCACACCAGCACATAATTATCCGGCTAAGACTAAACACAGTGTCAGAGTGTCGTCAGTTGGTTTCCATTCCAAGGTTAAAGCAAGTGTCTCTGCACGTTCATCATGCAGACATTTGCCAAACCGGCCAGTTTTTCCTCATGCCTTATTTGAATGAGCAGGCTTTATTGTTTGGTTTTTGTTATGGTTTTCCAGCAGACAGGGCTTCAGTGATAAAGATGAACTGCATGGTTTGGCAAACACACATCTGGTTAACTTTTCCACCGCAGATAAAGAGCAACTGACAACCGCTTTCCGAAGCTTTTCAGTTGGACGCTTTCCCAAACTGAGCTAAGCGAACACCAAGTGCAAAATATTTCTTATAATTCACCTGGCTTTAGAGCACAAAGATCAGTGATTGTCTTATAATGTCCAGTTTTTAAAATTATGTTGTGTTCTGCCACTAGAAAAGTCAAAAGCATAAGATCAAGTAAAGTTTAGGTAGTGGTTTTCGGGTTTCAGGGGCACATTTTCTAAAGAAACATGCGTGCAAAAAGCTTTGGCTTTACAACCATCCCCTGTCATAATCTTAGAAATAATTATAAGTAACATTTTGAAAAGCTCAGCAATTTTAAAAACTTTATTCATCACTGCAAATAATTCTCACATATTTACATCACGACACACACTCAACACTGTATTTTCACACACACACCCATGGCACAATGGCAGGCCTCAGGGTGGGGAGACAGTCTCAGGTAGATTGGATGTCTTTTTTTTTTCTTTGCCTCCACATTCATTGCATCTATAATCAGGTCGTAACCTAGTTGATGTCTTATGAAATAAAGTGCTGCACTGCAGGCGAGAACATGCGAGGGGTATAGGGTGGCAGGGTGTGGAAACCAGTCGTCACACGAGGAAACTGCAGATCCTCCATGCTGAGCCTTAGCATGTGGGCGACTTGTCTTTTTATGTGAAGTATACACATTAGGGTCTATGTAATTACAGAACGAGTGTGGTGTATAATTTGAGTCATCACAGAGAGAGTGAATGAAGAGTGCAGGAGGGCATGGTGTGACTGTACTGTGGGAACGAGGTGTCTTTAAGGGGTCAGTAGTGGGAGGTTTGTGTTGTCTGCCACCAGGGGGCAGTAGAATAGTTCCCACAGGAACAGTGGGGCCTCACTGTCAGGATGCAGGTCACACTATAGTTATCTCCCCTGTTTCCTTCTCTTTCTTCGTCTGTCTTTGCTTTTCTTCCTCTCATCTCTAATTCTATTCTCCCTCACGCTTTCCCCTCACTTCCTGCTTTTCTCATTTTTCATTCTCAAAGCACAGACAGTTAGCTCTCACACGGTTGAGTTATTTTCAGTGCAAACACCTCCAAGTTCCCCACTGATAATCAAGTTACTGCACACATTCACGAGGCCACTCGTAAGAGATGTGAGGTCGGCGTGTTTCGGGGGCGGGATGGAAGAAGTGAGTCGAGTACAGTCAGGTGGGAGGTAAGAAATCAAATGAGGGGGTGAGAGATGCACCAGAGAGGATGTGCCGTGTTTCGGTGAGAGTGAGTGTGGGCTGTAGGTGAAGTGGAGCGGCATTCACATTGTGTTGACTTTGAAACACAAGATCACATGCCGAGGTGAACGGCCAGAACCGATGTCTGGCAAAAGTTTTCTCCATGAGCACTGCTGCGGTTTAGGGAAACTGAGAAGTGTGATGGGGGAGGAATTTGTCTCTGTTCAGTTGTGGTCATTTATGAGGAGAAGGGTGTGAGTGTTTGTGGCTCTTTGTATATATATGTGTGTGTGAGCCTGTTGATGTGCAATGCGAGCTATTAAACCCTGAGATTCAGTGTCAGCAGTATATTGGGAGAAGTAGCCTTTACTTGAGTAAAAGCACCAGTACAACAATACTCCATGTGCAGTGAAAGGTCAGTGTTAGGCTGAAATATTATAAGCAAAACTGTACTCTGAAATATCAAAAGTAAAAGTACTTGTTCCATAATAAAGTTCACCATGTGACCTTTGTGTTATTATATATTTCATTATTAGATTGTACTGATCCAGCAATCGGTAAGCAGCATTTCACTTTTTAAGCTAGTGTAGCTGTAGTATGTATGTAGTTTTTATGTGTACTTTATATACAGTGTTGTTATTTTAATCCAGTGGTTGCAACCAAGGTCTCCAGGCCCTTTCAAAAGGTCACAAGATAAATCTGAAAACACCTGAGTAGTACCTGACTGATACGGGATGCCGATACAGACATTAGGGAACAAGAACATTCCGATATCCGATATATTTGCCGATATTATATGTAAAATATCTGCTGGATGTGGTTATCAAATACTTGTGATGAAGATATGTAATGGAGGCAGAATATCTGACATTTTAACACACTTTATTCGAACATCAGCGCACTGAACAGTAAACACTTCATGTATTAGGTATTAAATAACGGACCGACCTCTGCTGGACAAACTATATAATTACATGTTTTTAAATCACTTGTCCAAGCATTTAATCCAGCCTTAAAAACAGTTTTAACATTGGTACATATATGATGTATGTGCCGATACCAATATATCTGCAATAGGCCAATATCAGCCGATAATATTGACAAACCAATACATCAGATGGGCCCTAGATATGAGTTTATAAGTGGAGCAGGAAAGAAGAAACTACTGAGTTATATTTACTTTTTATTTTCTGTAAAATATTTGATAACTTGAACAATTATTTAAAGGACTGGTGTGCAGGATTGGGTGGCATCTAGTGGTGAGGCTGCAGATTGCAACCAACTGAATCCCGCTTTCCTTTCCAAGCCTGTAGGAGAACTCGCTATGGCTTTCTCTTCAAAGTAAGAACACCATAGGCCCTATCTAGAACCACAGTTTGGTTTGACCCTTCTGGGCTACTGTAGAAACACCGTAGGCTCCACTGAATAGCTCTCACTGCCTCTTGAACTGATTTGTAACTAATGAAAACACAAGAATTCTTAGTTTCAGGGGATTATACACCGATTAAACATAACTCTAACTAATAATATATCCCATTTCTGTCAACAGGTCTCCATAATTCCCACACACTGGTCCTTTAAACGAAGCCCTCTGAGAAGCCCAGAGTGGAAGTATGTTTATTTTATGACAAGGAGCCACAAAAACACACTGATTGTTTTGTAAGATGATATGAAATCTGTGCAAATTTGTTTCTCATGCAAAGTAACTCACAATTAAAGCCGTCAGAGAAATGTAGCTGAGTAAAAAGTAAAATGCTTCCCCGGAATTGCGGTGGAGTAATGTCATAAAACGGTAATGCTCATGTAAAGTGCATTTAAATTGCACTCAAAATCTAGTTCTTGACTCAATGTACTCAGTTACTCCTCACTGCTGTTTGTGTGGGCACGAACTGTAGGGCCGACGAGGTTTGGAGGGCAATTGCTGAAAGGCGGTTGAGGTGGTGTGTTTGTGTCTGAGTGGGTGGGTGCGGGTGGGTTTTTTTGGTGGTGGTGGGGGTGCATCCATTCCCTGCTGGATGGTGAAAAGTGCAGCGCAGCAGAAATGCATTCCAAGTTAGGGGGGAGAGCTGCATGGGTTCCACGACTATCAGGTTCTTTGGCTGGGCTGTGGGTTTGGCTCCATCGTAGCTTAATGGCAGGAAAAGAAGGGAGAGTGTATAGATGATTAGCAATGAAGGGGCCAAACCAGAGAAAATTCTTTTAGCCCCAACCTTTTATTGTTTATAGATAAAACGCTTTGCCAGAACCATTAGAAGGCGAGCGAAGGGGAGAAAAATCACAGCCCTGGACCATTAGGAACAAAAACTGATTCACTTTAAGAAGAAAAAGCTGCTTGTTATGCGATGTTCAGTGTGTCTGTTGATGCCGATACATGTGTGTATGTGTGTGTCATGTGTAGCTCAGAGAAGCCTGCAGCGGGCCGTGTAGCCGGGCTGACTGCTAATGAACTTGGATGGGCGTCCGTGAGCGTTGGGGCTGAAAGGGCTCTTTCTCCGGCCACTCAGCTGTCACTCGCTGACCTACAGCTCTCTGATTATGTCACTGTCGCTTAGAAGGCTCCGCATTCATCCATCATTAGGCTACAAGTCTGGTCGCCCCAATCAAATGCCCTATTAAAACCTTCTACTGGTCTCTTTCAGTTTGTCCGCTGATCGCAGCTGCTGCTCTGCACCGAGAAGGTTACCAGTGTGTCAGAGTCAATCAGTTTCATCTCTTTTTCTCTCACTCTTTGATCAAGTAAGAGTTACTTGTAGAAATATAGCATTAAATATTAATAAGTGATCAAACTCAAGGAGTGTCATCACATTTTAAAACCTCCAACAGCTTGCTTGATGCTGTCTGTTACAGGCTGGTAGGAAGTAACTGAGCACATTAATTCACTTACTTGATTATAATTAAAGTACATGTACTTCAAATCACGCATTTCCAGTTTATGCCACTTCTTACTCCAACACTGCTGCTATTTAGTATTAAAAACATAAAATAACATAAGATAACTCTTTATTAGTCCCTTAAAGGGGAAATCTAAAGTGTCACAGCAGCAAAGTGGATAGTAAGAAACAGAAGAGCCATCAAAAAAGTAAAAAACAATAGATGATAGGTCAGCAGGCAATTAGAAATATATAAGCAATGACAAATACAAGCAGTATGCAGTGTATGTGTAGTTTAAAAAGAGGGAAACTCAATAGTTCACAATTTACACTCATACACCATTGCAGCACCTAATATTTATAGTCATATATCTGAGTTTAATATGAAACATATTGTTTTACATGTGATAAGTACAAAACAATGTCCAAAAGGTTCAGTGATTTTGGTTTATGGACTCTCACAAATAAGCAGTGACTGGTTTACCCAGTTTTATTCATGGTAGCACAGACAACAATGGATTTATGGGCTGTTTTGAACTGCTGTTAATATTTTTTATGTGTTGAGTTATTTACATTTATTTAATATTACTGAAATAAATTTGTTGTAAGCCAGAATCTGAAGCAACAAGCTCAAGACTTACCATAAAACTGTCACAAATTCATTGTTAGTTATGTTTTTAGAGTTCTGAACTGTTTTTTTTTTATTTGTTTTTTGTTCTTTCCTGTTCTGCCACCAGCAGTTAGTTTCAGTTGAACATCCGTTACCCGTAGCAACCACTGCTGGTTCTATAGTATCAGTCAGTCAGTGGGCGTTGCTTTTGATCGACATTTTTGGTGGAAGTGATAAAAGTTTTCTAGCTGCTAACATGAATGTCAGTGTAGACAGTTACACAGCTGAGCTCATTTTTTAGAGCAACACAGTTCCAAATAATAAGAATTTATCTCTGCATTTCTATTTCACAAGCATTTTCATCACTTTATGTTTTGTTTTAGTTATTTTTTTTACTCCCACCCTTGAGGTCAGCATCCTAACATGATAAATGGCTCCTTTTTTGTTAGAATTGATAAATGATGAATGTGAAACTTGGCTCTTTTTTCATCATACTGCATCTCTGTTAAACAAATCATCTTTAAATGAATTAAAACAGTTGCCAATTTTTATCTTAGTTCTTCAGTTCACATGCATTTCTGTAAATTATGTTTCTTGTACCCTTTATGCATTAATTAATCAGAGTTATTGACCTAATAATGTAAAAATACGTCTCTCATGGTGGCCATTTTTCTGCAAAAGTGATACTTTAAGTACATTATGATGATTTTCCTCAAGTGTGATTTCATTTATTCTTTATCTCAATAAACATACTAACAAAACAATGACAAATCACAGTGTTTAATAAAAAATCAAGTTACAACAAGGTGTTTTTGTATTGTTGTATTAGTACTTTCAGTTAGATAAAGAATTTTATTACTTCGATCTTTGCCGCGTGCTGTACAGTCGTGTGTTCGGCCTTGTGGATCTGGAGGAATCCATTGAGTGCCGGTTTCCAGGAGCAACAGGCCTTCAGGAGGAGGAGGAGGAGCGGTCCAGTGTCCACCCGTCCACACCTCCCTCTTTCTGTCTCTCTGCCATCTTCTCTCCCCTCCCTCTCCTCCCCTCACATGGGCTTTGCCTTTGGCTGAACGCGGGATTCTTTCACAGAGGCTGCCGGTTGCCAAGAGAGATCGAGCCCCAGAAAAGCTGGGCAAATGTATGTGGGTCACTGCAAGTCAGAAGGGGGCTTTTCATTCTCCTCTTCCCTCCTTTTTTCTCCTCCTTTTTTGTTTCTTTGTTCTGTGTGGCTCTTTGGCTCCATCCTTCTCTCCTCATGAGTGAAAAGATAACATTGATTTGTGTTAGCCCCGTTTATTATTATCCTGGACGAGCCACTAAGACAAGGCCCAGTAAGATATGGAGACGTATTGACTTATTAACTTTACACACATCTCTGAGTTTGTGTGTGTGTGTGTGTGTGTGTGTGTGTGTGTGTGTGTGTGTGTGTTTGGCTTGTGTTCCTGACCTACGGACAAACAAAACATTCTGCAAAAGAGGACAGACTCAACTAAAAAGGATCTGGAGCAGATGTTTCGTTGGCCTCAGTCTCACTTCCTTTCAGCAGCTCTCGACTTCTTCTTTCCCTTCCTCTTTTCTCTGATGGATGCTGAGAGGTTTGTGCTGTTTTTGTGGAAGCCCCGACTGCACGAACGCGGGAAAGTAATCCAGGCTGTTGACACTGCGGGGACGGATCGGGAGACAGCTTGTGCTGTTGGCCCGGCTTTACCTTATATGTTTGTCTCTGCCTGCCATATGTGCTTTTTGTCTCTCTCAGTCTGTTTACCTCTCTGTTGGTTATCACTAGACAATCAGAAAAGCTATCCCCAGAGAGAGTGACATTTAGGGCCGTAATGTTCATCAGTGCTACCTCAATCAGGCCTTTGAAGTCTCTATCTGTGGTCACAACTACAGACGTTTCGGGTTTAGGGGATTTTTGTTTTGTTTTTTTATTTGACGTGTGTCATCTCCTTTTGAGGCAGTGAAAGTGAGTGCGTATACAACAGTTCACTGCATCTCTTTAGCTTTTCACCCTCTTTGTGTCTCCAGGCTTCCCAAGGTCGAGAAAGCCTCTGTCAATGGGGGTTAAAGTCTAGATATCCCAGATATGCACATCAGAGCTTTTGCTATTATTTCATTAGATTGATATCGGGTTGTCTGACACCACCCTCTTTCTCCCCCATTCGCCCTTCTGCGGCAGAGTTTCTCATTTCAGCAAAGACAATGGCCTGTCTATCCTGCAGTACTAAGTAAATGTCAGGTACTGTCTCCCCTCCTCCTCATCTATTCACTGAAATGCTCTAGGGGCTGAGGGGTAGATATCCATCTACCAGAGGTCTGTATACATGTGCGCTACATGGTGCGACTCCACTCAAGTCACTGGATCAAGTTTCTCAATGTGTATATAGTTTACAAGAACTTACACAAGCTAAAGAACAGATTTCAGATATCTTAATTAGTTTGTAACAGTGAGTTTTTCTGCTTGTGTTAGCTTCACATGTTATGCTAACATGTAGTTAGAACTTACGGAGATTTTTCTGAGTACCAGACATCTTTCTGTTTGGGCCAGTTATCTTTAATTAAAATTATTCAATACTGATTCAACATTCTGTATTTCTTTAACCTGTTCTTATAATTGTTTAGCTAAGAAAACCAACCAGAACATGCTAACATGCAGATAACCCAATGCAGACAAAGTTAGCAAGTAGCTAGCTTAAAGGAGAAATTGCTTTTTTGCACATTAATCCTCATCATAAGAATATTTTACAAACATATATGATGTTTAACAGCATTATTATGACAAAAAGTGCAGTCACCAGAGCTGGAGCTCATTGCTAGTGTCACCGCTGGCTGAATCAGGCTGAAAACAACTTACAAGCATGTGCACTCAGACAGTCTGTTGAACAAAACAATAAATGCTCTTTTTGAAAGAGGTGAAACTTGTCAAATGTTTAGGGATGTTGTCTCATGTACACTAAAACATGAAGTTAAACACTGATATAGCCTATAACCTGGAAACGGCTCTTTGAACTACTTCACAATACAAACAAACAACCTTTTCTAGGTTGTATTTGTTTAACTTTGTGTTTTAGTGTCAGTACATGAGAGGACGCCACTACATATCAAGTGAGGTTCACGTCTTTTAGAACGGGCATGTATTATATTTTTTTGGATGGATTGGCTGAATGCACATGTCAGCGATGATGTCAGCAACGAGCTCCAGCTCTCGTGACTGCGCCGTTCTTCATAAAAAGCAGTACAACATCAAAAATGATTGTAAATATCCTTATTTCAAGGCATAAAGCCATACTTCTCCTTTAAGTCACTGGAGCATTTAGCAGCTAAGGAGCCCAGTCCTCCTGGCTCTAAGACTTTCCTCAGGAATTGGAGACCAAATTAGAGCTAAAAGTTAAATTAATAATGGGCTTACATTCAGCCCATGACCAGAGTCACGACTATGTTTCTGTTGGGTGTGACAAACGACCCTTCCTCACTCTCAACTCCTCACATAAGACGGCTTGTTGAGGAGCATGTAGTGTTATCTTTTAAAGCTTTTGGATTCTCTTTAACATCTGTCAGCCACGCACAGGGCTTTCAAGAAACTGCATCATGAACCCATCTGCAGCAATTTTGGACATTCATAACAACGGCTTCATCTGGCCAAATATAAACCAGAAATGGTTAGGGTAGAGGGGACTTTCAGCAAGTTCTAGTCCGAGTAAAACAGGGAAACCACCGATCTTTTCCTCATCTATGTCAAGTGTTTGTCTGTGAAAATGTAAGCATGTTAGCTTACGGAGAAGTTGTGGTGAGAAAACCGACTGTTTGTATGAAAGGCTTAGAGGCTTGAAGGCTTTGCAAGCACAGACACTAAAAAACGTCACTCCAGGGGGCCTTGACTAAGCGTCAGTACATATATGACAAGTTTGCAACTGTTTGCTGATGTGTTTGCCATGTCAACCTAAAAGGTCAGGTCAAGTGTAACACATTTTAGAATCTTAAAAGTAAGAACCTAATTTATTTTTCTACACACATTGTCTAATTAATCTTCAAAGAAATGTTTTAAAATACTAGTTTGCGTGAAGAAAAACAAGATAAAGATGTGATCTTTTTGCACTTTCAGGTACAGTCCCACGATCAATGGATCCTGCATGGCAAAGGAAAATCCTCATCGTCACCTTCCTCCTCCTGCTTTTCCAGAAAGGTCAGCTAAATGAAAGGGACGTGGCTCTAATACAGATTGGGGGTTGTTGCTCCTGGAGGGACTGACGGCATGTGTTATGTTATATCATTAGGATAATAATTCCTCCGATATAAGACACCTCTGACAGTCTTCAGCCCTTTCATATTCCCCTCTATGCTTTGGACATCTGGCAGACATACGCCTCAGGCTCGGCGCAGGGAGGATGTGGGGGCAGGGATCGATTCCATAACTTTTCAGACTGTTGACTGAGAACTTCAGTATTTTCGCTGAGAGAATTATGACTCTTTCAGGTGTGAGCATTTTTGTGCCGTTTTGTTTGGCACTAATGAACACTTTCTTGGCCAGAATCTATTTCTACTGTAACACGAGAGTCTTATCAGGGTTTTTTTTTTTTAACCTCCTCATAGTCACCTGATTTCCTGTCTCTAGTGGAAGCTTTTTTATTTTCACTTCCTGCACGGCTGGTTTTCGGTAGATATTTCTAGAAGCTCTGTCTGAGTGGTGATGACAATAACACGTGTGCCACAAACTTGTTTTACGCTTGAGTGAGATGTGAGCAATAGGTCAATAGGTCACGTGTTGTGACTGATTTGTTTATAAAGTCCTTAAAAAACCTAACTCATATCAGATATTATCCCGATGCAAGGTCTGTGGAGATGGAGGGGGTTGCATTATGAAAGAGATGGGATATGGAATTCCTGCATGATTTGTAAGATGAGATAAATATTATTGAACCCTCCAGGAGGAAACTTGGAGAGCTACATCACACGCAAAACAGAACAATGAAAAGAAGATGTAGATGTCAGATACACGAGCTTTGGCAAATAACAGCAACGCCAATACATTATCACAGCTTCGTATTATCTTAACCTCCGGCTCAGCATCCCTCGGTGGCCCTCGCAGGAAGCTCGTCCACCTCCAGTCGGGCTCCATTCATCTCCCCGTTTATTTTCTTTCCACTGCGCTTGTCCAGTGAGAGCTTTGCAAATGACCTAGTTTTTGTCAAGACTCAATAGGGAGCGTTGTGCCAAGCACTCCTGATGCCAGACAGGTCCGGGGAAGGGCCACGCCGGATCGCGTGAGAGCTGAGAATCCCTCTGTGGTGGAGGAGATATCCAGACACATAAAAGTACTAATTCCACACTGTAAAGATGCTCCTTTACAAGTTAAAGTCCTGCTTTAAGTGTGCTGTATAATAAGAGAGAGCATTGTACTAAAGGACTAAAAAGCAGAATAATGAACCCTGTGACTGTTATTTGATCACTTTACTCATGTGTGCAGCATTTTGAAAAGGTGCTGCTAATTTGTAACCTCAAAATATATCTGCCCCTCCTGGCTGTTTTCTGAATAGATGTTCTCAATTAATCAATTAGTTGATTGTAATAGCAGTAATTACTGCTGTCACAGTTATCCAGAGCCCAGACTGGCACCTTTTAAATGTTTGGTTCTGTATTATGCAAATACTCTGTCCCAAAATTATAATTTGAAGTTGTAGGAGGTAGCTTCTGTGAACAAGCTAACAAGCTAACGTTGGCTGTAGCATGAGACTCGTTGGAAAGCAGCTCCACTGCGGCCATTTTGCAAACTTGCGTTTTAATTTTGATGTTGCCGCTCTCTCTTTTAAGTCCAGTTTCAACTGAGATGAAACGGTTGCAGAGAAAATTGCAGAGTAGACTGGTCTGTCTCAGCTCGAGCTTGAGCCGACTGAAGGTGTCTCTTGCAGACACTCTGTTGTCGGCAGAGGAGAGTCAGAACGTAAGGCACAAACAGCTAATCAGCTCTTACCACAGACACCTGTCGCTAAGAACCCAGTCCTGAATAGGATGATGGGAAAACACAGAGATCTCACGGTTCCCTCAGACTACGTCATTTTCAAATAGCTGGCTATGGGTATTATTTTATTTTTTCCAATAGAATACAAAAACTTATTTATTTACCCTAAAGTTGCTTACTGTCGCTTTAGTAATAGTAATTGAAGTCAACGAAAATAATAAGATTACAGATTTCAAAGAGTTTGAACATTGCTGGAAATATTTAGAATAATGTGGCAACACAACTCAGACAATATAGTACAAATAATAAATTATTTTTAGAGATTTTAATGTGAAAAATATGACATATTTAAGTTTAATGCATAAGAAAATGTACTTACTCTCCAACATTCGAATCCCTGCTCTTGGTTATAAGGCACCGAGATCAAGTGAGTTCACATTTGCCGTTAAGAGAATCGATGTGTTTGTGTCTGACTGCTGTGACCAGCGGCGGTGCTGTGAAGCAGCTCTGCAGAGTCTCTGCTCTGCTGCTTTTTCTTTGTTAGTTCAATTAGAAATTTATGATGCACACAATTTGAGGGTTGGAGAACAAGATCTGCGGATCATAACGGGGTCTATTTTGGTTGTTTGGTATTTTAATGTTGCCTTCTTTGTCAGTAGTGTTCAGTTGGCTGTTCCAGGCTTTAATGCTGGAGGTGCACAACAAGCTACCTCATGGAAAATATGCTTCATTACCACACTTGGCGCACAACAAACATGACAGCACACAAATAAATAGACACACAAACACACACATTACACACACACACACACACACACACACACACACACACTCATGCACGCACGCACACACACACAATGTCCACAAAGCCAGACGTAACATAAAGTAACTTTGTTCAATGCTCACATACAATTTTTCTGATCCATCACTTCCTGTTCCAGTAAGGGTGGAGGCGACGGGTGGTGGAGGGGGAGGTGGGCGTTTTTCTGGGCAGCTCCGACTAATGAGCAACTCTTTTCACCAACCAGACAGTTTATGGGGTGGCTGCCAGCCTCATTAAGAGCAGCTCTTAATTGCCCTTTTCTAGCCGAAACCCAAAAGCTGAAACATCTGCTGGCCCATGAACCCTGTTCCTCTGCTGCCCTTCACTCTGCTCCGGCACTTGTTGATCACCAGCTACCAGTATCGAGGCAGCAGAATCCATAGAGCCCATACTTTTATGTATATCATATGTAATAAAATAAAAAATAAAAGAGTAATCTATATCAGATAAGAGCAGATTAAATACTATATTTTATGTTTTTGAGGTTGTAAAGCAGTTGCTGTGAGATGAAAGCAACAATGTGTGTGAGGATGCTTCGATAATATGTAAAACAAACACACACTCACGTACGCTCAGTGACCACTTTATTAGGTACACTTGTATGTGCTAATGCAGTTCACAACAACAGCCCCGACAAATTTTTTACGTGTTCAGTTTTTTGTGACACGGTCATGAATATGTAAAAGTCAATTATATGTTCATTATTTTGGTAACTTTTACACGTCATGTATCGGAATCCATTATATTTAAAGATGTTTATTTTTTCTTTCCAGTTTTCAAACATGAGTGGGGAGGAGGACAATAGAAACACCTTTGAATATAATGTAGTCCAGAAGAGCTCCATGACTATGACCTCAATGCCAAACATATCACTGACTGAAATGAAGCTGAACACAATGCTGGGCGATAATCCCTGATTTTTTTTGTCCTACATTTGATTTTCAATTTTAATCGATTTTTATACCAAGGAATTATTTAAAATGCTTTGATTTTATTTCAAACACACATATATTTCCCTATAAGAAATAAATTCCAATCGTAACTTTAACCAAACTAAACATTATTTTAGGTAAAGTTTTCATCAAACAAAGATGAATCCCTCATTTGGGACTAATAAATGCCAGCCTACTTTTACCAGACTTCACATATAAAACATTAACAGCCTAGAGTTGAGAGAGAAAGGGCCATAGGCTACCGTATTTACTCTAGTTAAAGGGAAAATCGATTTTCATTTTTTGACATTGTACAAA
>JAQLOL010000007.1:5860747-5898456 GCA_029783665.1 Naso thynnoides | reverse complement strand
ATTAAGTGCAATTTGAAAACCTACAGAGGATTATAACCCAAGGGCTCTCAGGTTTAAAGAGCATTTTAGCATCTTCATTTGGTTTTACAGCCTGCAACTTTACTGCACTGGCTCAGTCTCACTCCTCTAGTAGTTTCAAGCCATGTCAGAAAGACTGTTTTCGTCAAAAACAAACAAACAAACAAAAAAATAAATGAATTATAAAAATCAGATATCCCACTGTACACTACCTGCCCAGGACCAAACACTGCCAAAAAAAAGAAAAACAAAAGTAAGTGTCTAGGACAGGCTAGATATGTCGCTCAGGAGTTGGTGGAGACCAAAACAAAGCTACAAGACAGCAAATATTTAACTACTTTTACTTACTTTTACTTACTTTTACTTACTTTTATTTAACTACTATTTAATTACTCATCAGGCCTTAACAAACATGAAGGTTAATGTTGCTCCATGTTTACTGGATGTGTGAGTATGCAACTGTTTGTTAAAATGTTCCCTATAACAGCTTTTAAAGAGAAAAACCAGTCAGCCATTATGTGTGTTTACACCTTTCTGTGCAGTCCCCAAGTGGCCAGAAGAGTAAATGCAGGATTAAACTGTTATATTGACGTTCACGGACAAGCTAAACGTGTGTCCTGCACCTCTGCAATGTTTAGTTTGAAGGAAAGTACAGGCTGTACTCAGCTCGACCGAAATACATCTGTATTTACAAGCACAAGAATTTCATATGTAAATTCAAAAGAGTGATTGCATCCAGGTGTAGTTTTAAGTAAATCTTTCTCTTATGTGAGCAGTGTAGGATGGAGACATTTGATTTGCAGTATGAACTCGAGATGTCAGGTCAAAGGTACGGCAGAAACCTTGTTGCTGTGGTAACTTATATTTTCTTGTCTCCGAGCTGAGGAGGGGCGGAGACTGTGAGAGAGTTAGCCTGAGAAGACCTGTTGATAAGTGACCCAGATAAAGACAGACTGCCAGAGGAGACTGATAAGACAAGCAAGTTTAGACAACTCCTCATTGTCCAGTGTTCAAGGTCACTAATTCCCTGTGTGTGACAGGGCCATCGATAATGAGTCACTGTGCGGTCAGAGCGGCCTTCTCTTCCTGCTGTGCTAGATACAGAAAAGAGAAGGAGATTTTCTTGGCAGAGAAGTAACTCTTGGAACTGTACAAAAGACCGAACATTTATAGGATCGGAGAATGGAGTTTTTTTCGTAACAATTCGAAAACAACTAGGTATCTTATTGAGGTTTCAGATGAAAACTTAACCGACCTGACCCTTTTATACATTTATTATTCAAGGGTGTGTCCTGGTTGGGTAATTGGGGTGGAAGATGTGTGAAAACAAGGGTTATTCAAGATCACGTCCCTTGACACTAAGTCAAAGAAAAAAAACAGATAGACATGGTTAGTCACTCATGGTCATGGTTAGTGTTGCACATTCTGTCCAAACTCCTTAAAGCTGCGGTAGGCAACGTCTGCAAATCAAGCTAGGTGTATTATGAGACTTCTGAGGAAGCAACTCCACTGCACCCTCCCTTCTCTGTTTTTTCTCCGGTTCGTGTTTTATTTCGTTTGTTGTTTCTCCCTCCTTAAGGACAGCTTATACCATTGATTGATGACGAGATGAAACGCTTGCAGGAAAAGTTGCAGCGGTGTAAACTGGTTTGTCTCAGCTTGACTTGAGCCGGCTGACGGTGTCGCCTGTAACTCAGCTTGTCGAGCCATCGGAGTCCAGATTTAAAACATAAGGCATGTCACTTGTTTCAACAGCCAATCAGCTCATAGAAACGTCACCTGTCGCTAAGGACGCAGTCGCACTTGGCCCAGTGGCCCTGAACCGTGCCGAAGCACGATTGTCCCCCCTCCCCTCTCCCCCGCTGGCCTGCTCCGATCCAACCGGGCCCGAGCACCCTTGACCCCCTTGATCTATAGAGTGTGACCTGTATTTTCAAATATTGAACTACCATTTTTTCATCTTGTACTAAATTTTATAATTGTTCTCTGGTAAAAGGCAGTTGCAGAGTTTTCCACTGCTCCTTATCTGGACTTTGTACACTGTCATCTCCCTAAATTTAAGGTCAGTCCTCCACAGTCACAGCAATGTTGGCGCTCCGTGCCTATGCTCGTGCATGTGCACCTGTACTGTGCTGAAACCCACCTCTTCTAACCGGGCCAGGGCTGACAAAGAGTGCCGTGCGCTCACACTCTTCAAGCAAATTACACTTTGGGGGTACAGATTGCCTAATGTGAATGCACCCCAAGAAGCGCGGCATAGAGCGGCCAAAGAGTATAAATGTTCTAAAGTCTAGTGTTCTTTCGAACAACCTGAATTTCAAAGGTTAGTATGGAATTTTGCTTGATGACACCGAGAACACACTGCCTACCTCAGCTTCAATGCATGGTTTGACCCATTCTAAATACTGATCTCTGATTTCCCTCTATTGCAAATTTGTTTTCGGACTGTCAGTAAATCTTTTCGACGTCTTTTTTGTGTCTTATGGTAAAGCAGTGACATGGAAAAAGAAGACAATTTCCCATCATTGCAATGTTCTTCTTTCAGTGTTGTTAGAGGAACTCAAAGGCATCGCAGGGGCCTTCATGTGAGCTTTTTTACTGCTTGAAAATGTTTGACCTCATATCAGTGTTTCCTTGCTGCCTGTGAGTGTGAACAACTAAAACATACAACGGGGAACATGGTTATCCAGCCAAGTGACAGATTTGTTTGTAGGGCCTACATGTCACAACAGCTCGTCCTGATCCCTCTCACAGCCATGTTGTGTTTGGGTGCGCGTTTCCCATTGATTACCTGGCTGGGAGAGATGAGACGGGAGGGGATGGGTGGGAGAGCAGCTCTAGGAGAGAGCGTGTGCGGTGGAGGTTTTCTCGGATCTGGCAGGCTGTGGACAGCTGGACCGCTGGTTCGAGTTTCTCCTCACAGCGAGGCTGAAATTTCAGCCCCTGAAAATCGAGGGTAATAAACGATTGGGGCTCTCAAAACAACCCCTCCGTGTGTGTTTTTTTTCCCGCCCTTTCCTTATTTTTCCTGTCCCAGTTCCTTCGCCCCTGCCTCCGCTCGGCTCCGACGGGCTCTGGTATGATAGCAAATGTGATTATGTCAAAATATTTTACTCCAAACATGGTCAAATGGGTAAAAAAAAAAATCCCTCCACAGCGTCAGTATTATGTTGAATCAGCAGGGCTCACAGCTGTTCTGGGCACAGCGTGGTTCACGTGGTTGGGATTATTCCTTGACCGCAGCGGTGCTGTTCTTCCTGATCTGAAGTCAGCCATCAGCCATGTTTTCGGGTCGTGAAGGTTTTGAGGAAGTGAGAAGTGCTGATGGGACAATTGTGCAGCAGCGCTGGTGCAACTGAAGTGAGTAACAACAGGATGGAGGAAGGGTCTGTTGTGGCCTTGGACATGACTGTATCTTTACTGTGCTCTGCTCCCACTTCCCCAGTCAGCTGAACTTTAACACCAACACACCAGCTGGATTTAGTCATCATCCACTTGAGTGCACTTTCAGTTGATTCTGTAGCTCTGTAGCAACATATTTGACAGGTTCTGCTTTCAACAGACCGTAACTAACACACAATGACTACTGTGATAACAGCTGTACGAGAGACGAGGAAGAACTACATGACTGGAAGATTACATGTTTCCCAAAAATACCCAGATGGTCCATGTATGTCTTCACTTTAGCACGACTGCAAGAAAAGATATTACTCTTAAGGTTTCAGTGTCCCGTTGACTCTTTCTGACATTTTCTTTAGCTTTAGTGAGTGCTGAACAGATAAGAGAGTTAACTGGTTGGTGGTTGAAGGAATAATAAACAAAAAGCTTAATGATAAAGTCATTTATCAAGTAAAAATGCATAATAATTCAAATGGGTGTGTCTTCACCTTGGGGTCAAGGGAATATCTAACGACCATTTCTTTTGACCATTTTCTGATATTTTGAAGATCAGGTTAATGGATTAATCTAAGAAATAATCGATAGATTCATAGATATGAAATGATCTTTAATTACAACAGACATGGTTCATAGAGAACGAGACTTCCCACTTAATGTTCATTTCCTGTGCCAGTGTCACAGGGGTTTCGCCACAGCCATACCCCTTTAGGAGACAGGAAGCAGTCTTGAGTCCATTCATTCTTATGGGAGAAATGAACATGATCACAGATTATGACCAATTCTTTCGGCCCATCGTCATTAAGATACACACTGGACTCATTTTTCACAAGACACATATCTTGTGAACATTCTGGCACAAAAGTGGCATTTTTCAAACACGCTAATCAGGAGAAAATTAACATAAACAGACATCTTAATGGTCTTATAATTGAAACCATGACTTAAAAGTTAAAACTTACATCAAGCAAATATCATGTGACACGAAATGTGTCAGCTTTTATCAATTCACACAACGTTCTAACACTTTCAGACGAGGTGGAGGGATGGTGGTTCCCTAGAGTCTCTATGGGAGATATGACTCCACCCACTTAGGAGACTGGAAGTGTATATCCACACCACTGGCGCAGCATAGTGTTATAATGACTATCTTTGATAACAGCCAACAACTGGAATGAAATGTCTCGTAACTAGAACAACAATGAGGAAAGTGCAAATTTGGAAAGACACAACAATTTTAAAACCACAGTTGAACATTTTGAGAAATGCTCAACTGTGGTTTTGAACTAAAGTCCAAGTAGATGACAAGAAGCAGTCGTGCTCTCATATCTTTAGCTTAAAGGTGCCCTGTGCAGGCTTTTTTTTTTAGCATTGGGAGCCTTATGGAGCAGTGTTTTTATGACTGTGTCTCCATTTTGTTTGTTCTCAAGCACATGGAGACGTGGGTGACACAGTCCTGCCAATGGTTTCACATTACTCGCATTATAATGATACACAGATGGCGGTAATGCAACAAGAGAGCACAGATATGTGCCAAGAAAAGATGGGAAGAAGATGACTGCCAACAAGTAAACATGGATGTAAACAATGCTTTCAAATTTAAAAAAACGACTTTGCGACGGTCCAAGAGGAAGGAAATACATCCAGTTCATTTCTTAGATGTCAAAGATACAAAACAATGCGTATGGTGAGTGTATGCAGAACTTTGTTTTTGTTACAAGACGAAGTCCACATGGCACTTCAAGGATGGAGGCAGAGCTGGGAGGCAACTATAAGAGCGGCTCTGGCTATGTGCTGGCTGCCAACTTCACTGAAAGGACAGGACTCCAGGAGGTCACCGCATCAAAACTGGTTCCAACACATAACCACGTCCAAAACCACAAACTGTCATTATGGATTTCTGTTCTGACATAGATTAACGGTATGAGCTGTAATGTGAATTTTAGTGAGCATTAAAGTAGGGCCTCACCAATATATGAATCTGCTGATATTATCAGTCGACATCAGCCTATTGCAGATACAACTGTATTGACGTATTTGTTCTTCAACATGCGCTGATATAAAAACTGTTTTTTTTGCCTGGACTAGTGATTTAAAATGGTGTAATTACAAAGACTGTCCAGCAGAGAATTTTCTGTTCTGTAAAGGGTGGAGTCAGTAGCATTTGTTTGTTGCTGTTTGTACACACAACATTGAAATTGGGCCACTCCCCCGCCTCAACGCACCACAAGTACTGTAACGTAGCACGTACTAACTGTTATACTGCTTACCTAACGTTACAAAGCAAGTTATGTAGGAATATTACATTCATTTAATGGAGTTATTGATAATTTAACAAGCTAGCCGCCAGTGTTTGGCACTTACCCGTCCAACACAAAGCAGGCCAACTTTAAATCGCTTTTATCCAGGCTTTTCTTCAGTGCTCCAAAGCAACTGAAAGCCAAACCGAGGTTAACTCTCCTTCTGGAACGAGTTTTATCTGCCTGCCTTTCGCCTCGCTAGAGCTAAATTTCCCTTTCTTCGCCGCTATGTCCGTATCTGTTGCTTTGTCTGGTCTGAATGGCGTCCGGTCGCTGTGCTCTCACCCTCATCTGCATGCTGTCATTGGCTGGGGGAAACACACCCCCCCACACACCTGGAAACGCCTGAACAGCTCCTGAAACAAGCAAAACATCAAAATACAGGCAGAGTCGCCGTACAGTCACCACCACACATTTATAGAGACCCACATGTGATGATTGAACAGCATTACTTCTGTTTAAGTCTGTATCTTATTTTTTTTGTAAAATCTTACTGACTTCACTTTTAATAGCTAGAGTGAAGTGTTTACTGTTCAGCACACTTTGGTTATTATTTGATTATTGATTACATATCTTTGTCACAACTATTTGATAACCACATTCAGTCAGTACCATATATGCATTGCATCCGCACGTCTAAATCTTTGTGCCGAACGAGTTTATCACCAACACTATTTTGCAGAGGCCAGTCGCAGTATTCAGGGCTTTGTGTCGTTCACGATGATTGTGATTGGTTTAGAGAAAAACAAACCGGGCAGAGCGTTTTTTCCTCTATACCAGAATGTGTATGTGTAGAGCTAAACTTTTCCTTAGTGCTGAGTGTTGTGGAGAGAAGTATGGCTATGCAAGACTATGTGCACAATATCGACTGATAT
The DNA here is from genome assembly GCA_029783665.1 of Naso thynnoides. Taxonomy (NCBI): domain Eukaryota; kingdom Metazoa; phylum Chordata; class Actinopteri; order Acanthuriformes; family Acanthuridae; genus Naso; species Naso thynnoides. The sequence goes on along the minus strand of JAQLOL010000007.1, from coordinate 5,891,867 downwards.
ATATCGGGAATTGGACATTTTTTGCTCTCTAATATCGGTATTGTCATCAGCCCAAAAAATCTTATGGACGGGCCCTACTTTAAAAGTGTTTTTGTAACTTTGGACTGAGCTAACTGAGGCTAATGATTTGCCCCTAGTTTCAGCTTTTGTGCTAAGCAAAGCTAATCACTGCCAGTTTCTGCTCTGTACATCATCCACCGATATCAAAGCATCGATCCTCTTATCTAAGTTGCAGAAAGAAAGTGAATGTTTTCTTTGTGTTTTACACTCAAACCAAATGTAAATATCACTAATTAATGTCCTCTAAATTTGAAAAAAAGAAGCATTCTCACTGTGAACCCACTTCTGAAATGACTCTAAACCAGGCTGCTGTAAATCTAAGGTGACTAGAACAAAACAGTCACATGAATGAGGGCATGAGCAGTCAATCAGTGGAGCAGAGGTTTCACAGTCCAGCTGTCAGAAAGCTGAGCTTACCTCTCTCCTTACTCAGCAGAGCAGAAAAAAAACACACACTCTTGTCTCTTCATTTCCTCGCTCTTTCTTTAACCTCCACATCCTCCCTCTCCTGTGTGATGAATGGAAGGTATGAATTCTCCTCGGCCTCCCCGGGTTTCTCTCTGAGGCCCTCGGCAGCTGAACAAACAACACGCTCTCAACTTAAAGGCGCAATCAGGAATTTATTTGAACCATGTACATTTGGGGTATATTTGTGTATGGTCCTGAAGCGCACGAGCAGGAACATGGAAAATAGATTTTTGTGGAGCTGTCATAACTCACCGCCGGGATTTTTTTCCCCCTGCAAACTGCGACTGTAAACAAACCTTTTACGAGCTCAGACTAAGCAGTTGCACGCTCATTTATCACAACTCTGCTAATGAATTTTAAGGAATAAAAAACCCATCCACACCCAAATAAATCATTAAATTAACAAAGCCAGTAATGGAGAAAACTTCTCTTGGATCTTTTAAACCTGTGGGCACAGACTCTGAAAAGTGGTGGTGGTCGTGGGGAGGTAATGGGAGTGCTGTTGGTCAGGTCTGGAGGGGTGGTCCTGGTCAGAAGTCAGCCCCAGCTGTTGTGGCCTACTTATCCGTGCCACAGCAGCAGAGGTTGTGGTGGAGGGTTGGATGAGTTAGCGAGGCAGAGCATGAAACAGAGAGAGGGAGACAGAGTCTGTATGACAGGGGTGGGGGGTGGAAGAAGAGATGGATGAAAATGATGAGAAGCAGATGGAGGGCGTGTTTTTCTTTTCTTTCTTTTTTTTTTAACTTAAGAGACTATCTGCCTGTGACGCAGGTTGAGCTCTCCAGGTGCATTGTGGGTAGCCCGTGTGAATACTTGCCCAGCTTCTTGCGGCTCCGATTTGATCGAGGAGGATTGGCTGCGGTGATGCAGCTGTCTGCAGCCGTGGAGAAGCATTCAGATGATTTACTTAAGTAAAAGTACCAAAGTCTTACTTACGGAAAAGTAGAGATGAATTATCCACAAATGTTCTTAATGCGTCCAAAGTAAAAGTGCTCCATCTGCAGAAAAATGTCCCCTGTTGTTGATTCAATACAAAAAATGACATTTTCAGATCGTTAGAGCTGATGCATCAAAGGAATGTGCATGTTGTTATCTTGATGTTTTTGTGCTGAACATGATAATGATGAAATATGTCTCATTAATTTCTACAATTAAGCTGAGCTGTCAGTTGTGAGTAATGCTGGGTGATACAAACTCAAACAAGTATATTTTTGATTAAATACATCGGTATTGATATTAATAAAAGTATTGTAGGGATATCTATTGGAATATTAGCACAATGAGACCTTTGATAAGCAATAATCAGCCATGTGTGTGTATAATGACTAAGTGGGCAAAGGCAAATATTAGACCAGCTAGAGCAGTTCAGAATATTACATCACTTTGCTGTTGTACAGCCTGTAAAGCCAGAAAAAAAACATTTATACCGTATCACATTAACAATTTCCAAAATTTAAGACAATATCTAGTCTGATATCACAATATACTATGTGTATATTGCACAGATACACAAGCTAAATAGTATTGTTGGCATTTCTTAAAGGCCTACAATGCTAATATATGTTTTAGTAGGTACAGTGTTCATCATGTTGACAAACTGCATTTGCGTAGGGCGATGGCCACTAGAGTCAGAGTCGTGTAAACTTTGTCATGCAGCTGTTACAGACGGCGATCTACGCATGTTGTATGTGTTTTTCCGAGCAGACTCCGAAAATTAGCGTTAACATAAATAATATGCATCCACGTGTCCACAGCTGTCCCTGAATGCGTCCATTCAGAGAGTATTCAGGCCCTTAGATTAGCACGCTTACATTTGTTAATCAGCACAGAAAAGTGCAGCAAAAGTTGACGAGAATGTCATTTGTTGTGCAGGTTTGCGGTCATAAACCAAAGTTTTGGACCACTTAAAATGTTGACCTCATGGCAGCTTAAGAGGAGTTAATTTAATTCACCATGCAAGGGACATAAATGTCTGTACCAAATGTGGCAGGTCAGGTAGTTGTGGAGACATTTTTACTATGTTGACCCCATGGTGGCGCTTGAGGAAAACTGAGGGGATAAGTCAAGTATTTCGTCCGTTTACTTTTTGTTTCTTTCTTACACTTCTATCAACAGAGCCAAACCGCTAGCATGGCTAACAAATGTTGTAAAGTACGAAGTAATATGAAATGAACATACTTGAGTAGAGTTCTGAGGTACTCGCACTTGGTGTAAGTGAAGTAGAGTAAATGTACATTATGTTACTTTCCATAGCTTGCAGGCAGAAAGGTGTAGCTGCTCAGTGAGATGATGTGAAAGACACAGTAGAGCGCTGGAGGCCTGACAGCTCTTTAACGATCTGCAGGCTGTGTTATTCGACTGGTCTTCACTCCCCCCACCCACACATCCATCCACCCACCTCTCTGCACGCTGCAGCAGCCAGAACATTCCTCACACATCTGGCCCCCGAGTCTTTCCCAAACGCTCCCTCTCCTACCACTCTGTGCCGTAATTACCCACAAGCCCTGTGTTCTCCTTTTCTCTTTTCTTTTTATGATCCTCAGCCCCCTCCTCAGCTGAAATCATAAAAGCATGGAGCACACAAACGTCATTTATAGTCATGATTTAAAAGGAAAGAGGCTTTCTGGTGTCCATAGAGATGTGCTGTCCAGAAATATACTTTTTCCTCCAAACTTATAAAAGGCAAACATAATAAGTCAGACAGTTACTGAGTTTGAACTGTAATTTTTGCTGTTGATAGTTGCCCCTTGAGATGTTTTTGAAGCTGCCGGGTAAAGCGGGATTCGGTGAGTGGGAGTGGGAACGAGGGCAACTTCCAATGATAGAGACGTCTTATGGGACTGTGTCTGTTTTTCAGCTGGAAAAGCGACATTTACTCAGTTCAAGTTTTGAAATGCTTGTATTTAACTTACATATTCTCATTTTAAGTCACTTTGTACTTCTACTTCAGTGCATTATTTCTTAAAGATATTTTGGGGGCTTTTGGGGCCCTTATTGACAGGACAGCCGAAGGACCTGACAGGACATGGGGGAGAGAGAGAGAGAGGGAGGGGGCCACATGCAGCAAAGGGCCACAATTGAATCCAGTACTGCAGAAGTGCCAAAGCCCTCCACATGGGGCGCCCACTCCACCAACCGAGCCACCAGGGCACCCTGACTTCAGTACATTTCAGAGGAAACTATTGCACTTTTCAGTCTGCAACATTTAACAGCTAGCTAACACGTAGCCGCTACAATTACCAGAGGTGTGGACTCAAGTCAGATGACTTGGACTTTAGTCAGACTCGAGTTATAAAGTTGATTACTTTAAGAGAGTGGTCAACAAAAACAAATTGCAGTACACAAAACGTGGGTTGCAAATTACAGAGAAAGACAGAACAACCTTTAACTCCATTCAACATTTATAGCTTCATAAAGAACAGAAAATCAAGACTCTGCTGTTATACTTGGCGAAGAGTGCATGATAACTAATGACTGTTAAGAGTTTGAGAGTTTAAGTTTAGGATTTGGGTCTTGGGTGTTTTAAATGAGATTTTAACTGCAAAGACTTACAAAGATATTTTATTTAAAAAAAAAATATGAGAAGCTTGTAAAATACAGAACATTGTTATCGATTTTAGACACTGGGAACACTTGGTTTAGGTTGTGATATGAGACTTGATTAATATCTAATCAAGACCGGGATCTTTCCTAAACCTGAACCACTTTGCTCTAGGCCACGTTTTGACAAGAGCAGCTAAAGATGGAAAAGTCTTTCCTTTGCTTCTTTAAAAAAATCTGCGTTTACGTGAAGAACCAAACTTTGTAATGACCTACCATCAGAGCTGCTGAAGTTGTTAACTTCCTGTTGGTGTTAAGCCCAAAGCAGCCACAAATTAAAGACATTCAGCCGTAGATTAACTTAAAAAATTCTGCTATGAACACTCAAATTTGCATCAATGGCCTGTCTTCATATTCAACTTGCTTTGAGTGCACTGTGGAGTGGTCGTGGATTGCATTGACTTGTGCTAGCATTAGCATTAACTTGGTCACCGCTTTCGCAGGGTCTCTGTTTTGCCAGTTCACACAGCCGGAATGAAGGTTTTGGTTTCAAAAGATTGCACCCTGGAACCTGGTTTCAAAAGTTTGCAGTTTCAGGGGGGCCAGCACGCCGTTGTCAGGGAAAAGGAAGGCCGAACCGCAACAGAAGTTTGACATTTGATGCAAAAACTTGCGCCAAGTAAACTGCCTCCTAGTCGCTACAGTCTGGGCCTTGGAGTGAAAATTTTGCACCTTGTACTTCTATCATGAACATTAATGTACATAACTGTAATACTTCATTTTTACTTTGCCTCTGAACATCATGCAAACAGCCATCAAGTTTGTCACCACAATATCATAAGGAAAAGAATTGAGTACTATATAAATGTACTTTTATACAAGACAAATTGATTAAAAATGTGTCAATCACAGGTGGCACTCATGTACAGAATAAGTACTTTTACTTTTGATACTGAAGTGCATTTATGCTCTTTTACTTGAGTAGAATTTTAACTGCAGAACTTCTGCCTCCACCTTTAAGATTTCTGTACTGCTGCTCAAACTTTAACAGAGAATCTGAAAACTTCTTCCACCACTGTTGTGTGAGAGAGATCGGCGCAGAGGTCAGAGGTTGAACGGCATGTGGGGTCAGTAAGCGCTGATGCGTCTGCGGTGAGCCACATGTCTGAGCGTCCACAGGAAGTGAGGGCGCATGCAAGGTGGCGCGCACACAGGAAGGCACTTTGTTGTCGCTCCCTGCCAGGAAAGAACTATTGTTAAAAGTACCCGGCCGTGGTTTTTATCTGAAGGCACTGTTTACTCCTGCTTTGTCTGTAATCTCAGGCCCCTCGCTCGTGCACCTCCCACTGCTGGCACTCGGCCACACATTTGTCTTGCAGCTCTTGTGTTTTTCAGATAGTGGCTTACTTTCACACTGTGGGAACAATTGTTGCGACACTTGAGTGCCTGCTATCTGAATTGGATTAAAGTTTTGTTGGAGCTGGATAACACCCACTAGAACTGATATGGTGGGAATACATATGAGTAAGAGCGGTCTGCGACAATACCTGTGTAAATGTAAAGGTGGAAGCGGGGAAAGGAGAGGCGGATAATAAAGGGAAGAGTTGAGGGTAAATGTTCTTTCAAGCTTGCATTCTCAGATCCTAAGCAGCAGTATTTAAAGCGCTGGCCTTGGCATTGAAGCTGTACTCATATCTTGTATTTGTTCTGATAAACCAAATCGTCTCGTGAGGGAAGAAATCAGACACTTTTCATTGTCCTCTTCTGAGAAACACAACAATCTCTGCACTTAAAAAACAAAAGTCCTCTGGCTAACGAGTGCATAACAGATTTATGACCACCAACTCAAGGTCTGGTTCAACACCTACATGGTTCATTTGCTTTATTTGAGGAACATTTAATCCTTCCATGTGGCTCCTGTTACTTTAATCCTTAGTTTTTAACTCCAGAAGACTTCTAAAAGTTTGTTTTTTAATGGTCCAAGTGTCTGTCCTTGCAACAAGCCTGTAACTTTGATCCTTTCGAGGAGTTTGAACACTATTAAGAACTCAACATGATCCTCAAATGGATGCTTTTCAGAACATTTGGTATGTGTTCCCCTAGTTTGTTAGTAAAATTGAGACATTTTGGATGTTTTCACGCAAAAAAAAACTGAACAAAAACAAGTTCATGTGGCACCAGTTATGCTATTGTACAAAATAGCTTCTTTTCTGGTACATGTCTTGCTAGCAGAGTGAGCCCCGCCTCCCAGAGATCCTTTCCTATGACATTCTTTTTTTTTTTTTAATCCATTGGACTGTATGCTCAGCGTTCCTGCAGCCCTCTGCTCTCCCCGCTCAAATCCCCCTCAGTCTGCCTTCAATAGAAATGGAAATTTGAGGCCCTCCCCTCCCGCCGAATGCCGTCTCCTTGCTCCACTCCCCCAGAATGAGCCAGGATGTTTTGAGAAGTGGGATATTGCTCCTAATGGATTCCAAACACCACAAAAGTTTATTAGGAAGCAGGGCGTCGTAAAGTAGGAGGTGGGGGTGGAGGGTAAGGCAAAGAGGAGGAGAGGGGGAGTGGGAGTGTGGATAGTTCCTGTTTTGTTTTTGAAAAATAGTCATTTTATATTAACCTGCTTCTGCTAAGTGACGGGGGCTGTATTTTTAGTCCAGCCAGGTGCTTTTCTCCTACACAGTTTCAATGGCATGACGAATGCAAATGAAATGAAACCTCTGGCTGCTTCGGAGACATTACTAACAGAACAGAGCAGAGATAGACGCTGTTTCATAGACCTCAAAATTAAGCAATGTGTCTGATTCATAATCAAAAAGTGGAATTTGTTTCACAATTCTGAAATCTGTTGTTTCAGTTTTTAAAAAAAATAAAAAATCTTAATTTTCTTAAAGGGAAGTACGCAGCAGTGGCTGTCAGGGGATCCTTGAACTCTTTAAAGGCCTCTTTGTCTTAATGTCAACAAATGCTGTGAAAACACCCAAACCAAAAAAGAATTGATCTGAATACTGAGAATTGATTTTTTTTTTGTCGTTGTTGGTGTTTTTTTTGTTTTGTTTTGTTTTTTTAACAAGCCTCTTTAAACTTATTCAAATCAAACAGTTCACTCTTTGCTCACATGTCGAAGCAGACATACGGTCCCGACTTAAAATATTTGGAAAGCACTACATGTCACTTTATATGTTAAAAAATGTCCTTTAACTGAGTTTGTACAAAAAGAAAAAAAGGAACCCCACCAAAACATTTTCCCAGACACATGATGCAATTTGTGTTTATTCCTGATTCTCCAGGGAGTAATACTTGGTTATCACAAAACAAAGAATATGTTGTGAACAGGGTTGGGCAGTAACATGTTATTTAATAACACATTACTGTAATTTTATTACTTTTCCCCGTAACTAGTAAAGTAAGGGATTACAATTGCCAAAACAATGTATTACAGTTACTGATCCAAGTAACAATGCATCACTGGGTAACTAGAAAGCGATTTGTTTTTTGTCTTAGGTCAGATATCTTATGAAGATGATGTGTGCGTGCATGTGCCAATATATATTTTTCTGGGGAAGCTTATTTAATTTGAGCGGTTGCTGATGTTGAAGTTCTAATAAACTGCTGATGGAGTTGTTGTGCCTAAACACGTTTTTGAATCAGCAGCCTGAAAACAAGAGGTTGTTCCAGTAAAGTGAATAGAGTTTTGAGGGCTATACAGGCTGTTGGGTTGGTTGGTTGGGTTGAGAAAGTAATATAGTAAAGTCAGGAGTAAAGTAACTTATTACTTCTGATACAAAGTAATAGGTTAGGTAAATTTTCTGCTTTTATCAGGAGTATTCAGAAATAGCAGTAACTTTTTACCATTTTGGAGTAACTTGCCCAACACTGGTTGTGAAAGAAAGAAGATAAGAAAAAAAAGGAGTCGTTTGGTATTTGGGAAAATATGCATATTTCCCCTTTTGCCTAGAGTTGGATGAGAGGTTGTAACTTTCATAACTGTAAGACTGAAGCCAGGAGACAGTTAGCCTAGCTCAGCATAAGGACTGGAAACAGTGGGAAACAGGTAGCCTGGCTCTGTCTGAACATGTTTGCGTGGACTGAAGGAATGATATATAATGTGGTAATAAATGAGCTTTAGGGGATTTATACTTTTGGACAAACTAAGCTAGCTCTGTCTCACTTATTTGCAGTCTTTTTGTTAAGCTTGGCTAACCAGCTGCTGGCTGTAGCTTCATTTTTAACAGACAGATTTGGAGAGTGGTGCCGATTTGCAGTGAAATGTGTGTGCACACACGCCTGTGCATAGCTGTGCATGTAGACATACAATGAGAGCGATCGGAAAATGTGGAATTAGACTAAATGCCTTTGCAGTGTGTTGGCTTGTGTGGAAGCAGTTTTCCTTGATGTGTGTATGTGTGTGCGTCCGTGTGTGTGTGTGTGTGTATTCATGGCCTCCTCTTGGCAGGGTCCATCCTTGCGTCAGAGGCCCTAATCTGGTCCTCTCCTCACAAAGCCTCTCTTTGATGTGTTTCTGCTGCTGCTGCTTCCTGCCATGTTCAAATAAAGCTCCACAATCAAATTGAGTCTGCCTCCACTGAATGCATTAGTGTTTAATAGCGTTATTGATCAGGCTAGAATAACTCTACAAGTCCCTCTCTCAATTCTTCCCCGCCTCGAGGCTAAACCCCCCGCCTCGGCCTCAGCAGTGCCGCCTTAGAAGTGGAGCAGTGAGTTGAGGAGTCCTGGAAGGAGCAAATACCCTCCAATGACTTTCCCTCTCAATGGGTGATTTGAGGTTCTTCAGAGAAAAGATGGGATTGCATTTGTGATTTCCTGCTTGATCCTTTAATCCTTAAGTCTCTTTTCTTAAACTACAAAACATAATTTCATCCCTCAAATCCTTTTTTCTGCAGAGCCAGTATTGTAAAGCCACTTGTTGATTTGCAGGAGGCATCTTGAACCGGGCGGCTAGACGACGACTTCTGGAGAATTTGTCTACTTGCTTTCTCGCTGAGAGTTCAATGAGAAGATTGATACCACTCATGACTGTACAGCAAATATGTAGCTTAGCTTAGCTTAGCTTAGCATGAAGACTGGAAATCGGAAACTAGACTCAATGTGCCCAAAGGTAACAAAAACATCATCAGCACCTCGAAAACTCACAATTTCACACTTTTTTTTCAATCTGTACAAAAACCAAAGAGTGAAAATGTGGTTTTACAGGGGAAATGTTCTGGACTATTTCTCAACAGGCACCAGTAACTCTCTGGAGTATCTGCTTGTTGCGTGGCAACACATTTTGATACCTGTACAAGCATAAACTAAAAGTTCCAATGAAGTTGAGTGAAAAAGTTTATTTACGTGTTTCCTTTATAAACAGAAAGCTAGAGAGGGTCATTGTCACAAATAATGATTGGCTGTTAAAGGAGCTGTAGCAGAAAGCAGTCCTGTCTGGTCTGTCAAGCTAGCGGACACTGATCACACTTCCATTCTCACAATATTCCGGTTACTGACCGGGGTATTGAAGTATTCTTGTAAAGCTGTGACTCATGTAAACACCTTACCCCTATAAGCATCCCCGATGAAGCCCTTATTCCGGTAATGAGAAACCTGAGTAAGATAGCTGGGTTACGCCTGTATTAACAGGAATATTCAGACATGTATACATCTAAGCCTGGTAACTACTGGGACATGCTCTGGCATGCATGCTTCTGTGTGCAGTAACAAGAAAGAGGTGGGCAGAGCTCACCCACCGCTAGTTAGCTTAGCTCAAATACTGGTAGTCAATGGGAAGTGCTAGCCTCTGTCTGCCTAAAGTCATCAGATAAACTGTCCAGCAACTCTTAACAGTTTTGTGTACTTGTTGTTACTTGTTTATTTACCACGTTATGTTATTTTTAGACTCAGATTAGCACTTAATGTAATTTCAAAATCCAATAGGTTTACTGTTGTTACACGTTACTGTTTTACGTTTGGGTTTACATCCAGTGTCTTCATCCTGTTGCTCTTGTCTTCCAGCACGTAAGACGTGAAGTAGCACAATTGTTTGCAATAGCATTTGGTGTTGTAAAATAGCTAAAAGCTAAAAACACACAGAGGATGAAATTAGCCGCGTCTTAGCAATTAGCGCATGCATACTTTGGCTGGGTAGCATGCAGGTGTCATGTACAGGAATGGAAGTGGAGTATTGCCGGTCATTGTCCATGTAAACAGGTTTGTCCCTGGTTTGACTGTAACCAGGGAGTAACTGGAACATTGTGTGCATGTAAATGTGGTCACTAGTGAGAGCTTCCAGTGAACACAGCTGGACTGCAACCAGAGCCTCCGAGATCGATGAAGACCAGTCTGAAGAAAGGGATTGCAGTACTGAACTGGTTTGTCTGAGGTTTCGGCTCCTGTTTTCCTAAGGCACATACAGCTGCTTCTGTTTAACGCACCTGTAACCAGGCTAACTTGCTAATGTGCACTACCACAGTTAAAGCTGTCTATCAGGGAACTCTGAAACATTAGACCACCTAGATTATTATGTCCTCTGTGTTGGAGAATTTGTGCAACCCTGGTCAATCCATGAGCCAGAACAGTCAGACACAGTTCGTGGCTCCTAAGCAAGAAGTAACACTTAAACTATCAGTTCATTTAGACTGAGCAGCTGGAGGACATCAGACAAAAAACCAGAAAATATTCTCTCCATAAAATATGACCCAGTTTCCCCTGTATCAGTTACAGTAAAAATTAAGTGTTTTTTGCACAGCAATCAGAGAAGCTCAGACCCCAGCAGCATTCCTTTCTGTCTTATTTATGGTGTTGTCATAAAAATTTGAGAAAGAGTTTAATTAAAAACATTTTCATTAGTTTACAGGTGATGAAAAACTCTATAAAACCATGAAGAAAAGCAACAAAAGACTTTTTGCCATTTGGGGCCTGATACAAACTCATGGGTGACATTTATAGAGAGACATGTGTGATTTAAAAAAAAAAAAACAATAAAGGGTTGATTCCAATGTCATGCACAACTCACCAGACAATAATGGTCCACAGACTGTTACTTTTTCCTGAAGTTGATTCTCTTGATCTACAGTTCCAGTCTGATGAGTCACAAGTTTCAGTAAACTGACATCAAAGTGATCTTTATACTGGCACCACATTTGGTAATCAGGTTACAGAATCTAATGGGTGACAGACTATTGTGTGACAGTTAGACCTAACTTCCTGTAAATGGGTAAATGGTTGGTTTTACGTCAAAGTTTAGATTTTTATCGAAAAGGGCTTGTTAACTTATACATGAGTGAGAGATAAATTGATACCCCATCCTATAAATGTCCATTTGAAGGATCATACCAGTCAATATTTGACCTCTCACCATTAGCAGAGATTGTCCCATCTTTTACAAATGTCGTTGTTGAAATTCCACCATGTGTATACTTAAGTAGATCGCAGACCACACTTTAAATCCCATTCACTGCAATCATGTCGAAACAGGGTATAGAAACACTATAGAACACGCGAAAGTTGCTAGGTAAAGGTAATTCACCCTTTTAAAGAGAAGGTCTGTGTTTATTTGGTCAAATAAATGCTGAGTGAGAGAGATAGGAGCCGCTGAGACGAAAATTATTACACATTGAAAAATAGTTCCTTACAAGTGCTGCCTTCCTAGCTCGAATATTATTGTAAAGAAAGTTTTTGACACAGATGTTCCTTTTACCTAATGTCGCACATTTTTAGTTACTTTGTCGAGGTGGACAACTAACCAAAAATAACAACAAAAACAACAACAACAACAAAAACACATTTAGAACCTCTTAACAACTTGACCATGCTCATGTCAATTACCTTAATTTAAGTTTCCCTCAAGCTTCACCATGAAACATACAAGACATGCTGCTGAAAAGGGCAACCGAAGGGTCTAATGTAACAACAACCAGCTGACCTATTTAAAAAAAATTTCGAGGTTCTTGTCCGCTCCGCTTTTGTCATAACTTAAGCATTATAAATGACCCAGTAAATTGTAATTGATAAGTCACTTTGTTCCTTTCCTTTAATTGGGATGAAGGCTGAACTGAATTACATTGTGATATGTTCAAGTGCTGTTCAGTAAAAATGAGGGCTGGGCGAAGGTAACCATCATGATGCGTTCAATGTAATTTTGTAAAATCGGCGTTTTATGCTTCTTTAAAAAAGCGATGTAACAAAAAAAACCCAGATACAATAAATAATCGTTCATTAATCGTAATCAAGGTTAAAGTTTGAAATAATTGCGATAGTCATTTTAATGTATTACCGCCCAGCCGTGCTACTTTCTGTAACATTTATTGAACATTGACCGAATATAACAAAAAAACGTGTCTCATAGATAAAGCTATTTTGGGGGGAAACGGTGAAGTTTATGTCACCTATGTGGCTGATGTTGACTTAAACATGTAGATGGAATCCAGAGATGGTTTGGTTAGCGTAGCATAAAGATTGGAATCATGGAGATAATCTGTTCATTCAGAGAGTACTTTATGCTTTTTCATTTTACAGGAAGGTGAACCTTCATACCTTTGGACAGGACCAGGCTACCATTTTGCTCCTTGTTTACAGTCTTTGTGCTAAGCTAAGCTAGCTGTTCCCTTGGCTCCAGCTACATATTTTCTGTAAAGGCATTAAAGTGGTATCAGTGTTCTCATCCAAATCTAACCAAGCAAGTAAATAAGTGGATCCTCTCTGTTGCTGTTGCTTCCAGTCATTTTTCCCCCACAGATCATTCGCCATGTGTCTACATGACCGTGCGTTGAGAGAGCTGGCGTCTCTGTTCCTCATCAGTGGACTCCTGACAGACGTGCTCTCCAGCCCCAATAATCAACCCCAAAAATGAAGGGGGGATGTTTTCTCTCCGCTGCTCAGTGGGAACAGAAAAGCGCAGTGGGAAGGGAAGGGGGGGAGTCAGCTGAAGATTGGAATTCTCTGAGACGTGCTCGGCCCCCACCTCCACGGGCCTTCCCGGGCCAAGTTAGCCGTTAAATCCCCCCTTTATTCTTACTGATGACCAGTGAGTGATGTGAGGGAGGGGTCACAGGGTCAGCGGAGAGTGTGGGGGAGGAAGGGGAGCGGAAGAGTGGTGATGATGAAGGTAGTAGTAGATGTCGAGGGGTTAAAAAGATGATGGTGGGGGGGAGCCATGCGAGGAGGTGCACTTGTCTTTCCACCTGTAATCCCCCCAATTTTGATTATTAAACCCAAATCTGTGTTTCAGATTCATCAGAGCCCACATTGCTCACAAATGACTCCCAGGTGTGTCGACGGCATTGCTTCACATGGAGATGAGAACGCAAACGAGCAGCACTGCCGCTCCTGGATGCCATCACACGCTGTCGTACAGCCCCGAAAAAGTAGTTCACTGCGAGCGATCAGTTATACAATGTTGCTTTCATTTGAACAAGCTCTTTGTTGGACTGAGAAACCTTTGGGTTGGGTTTCAGATGAGCTGATACAACAATACATGCAGTTATATAAACATTTGTCATACAGTTGTCAGACAGCTTTCAGGCTCATGCCAAGTCGATTTTTTCTGAGTGCCTGACAAAATGGCAGTATCAGAGGGCGAACTGATATGTTGACGTTACTACTGTGGTAGGTCTCGCTGTACGATATGTTCTTGTGACCTTTAGGTGAAATGGTGCTCAGTGAAACCGAGAATTTAAAAAAGGACAAAACAAAAGGGGAAAGTTGAGTGGGAGTAGCAGTAGTTTCGGTACCCTTTCTGAATGCTGCAGATTGAATATTGTATGCATAACCTTAATTTAATCGGGTAATTTCATTTAGTTGCCTAAGGTCAGACCTTTAAATCCACCCGCTCCACCAAGTTTAGCTGACAGATTCAAAAGTGTAACTAGTAAGATTCTGACAATTCTGTCGATATTGGACAAATCTTTGAGATTGGTATCTCTTTTGCAAGAGTGATCTGAGGGTCAGAATAAACAGACAGAATAGAATAAGAAAAGCCAGATGATGAGGAAAAAGGACCAATAGTGAACACATGTACCCGACACTACTGCTGAGTTTTAAACCTACATTAAAGGGAAAATCCACCACTTTTCATGTGGAAGTTTAATCGATGTTGATGGTAATTTTGGTCAACTGAAGCAATAAAATTCCTCAGTTTGTGTTATATTGACAGAGAAAGCTGAGTTTTCTAAATTGTCCTGTTCACACAGCCATTCTTGCGGTGTCTACGTGTACCAGGATGCAGTGCGTCAGATAAAAACAGTACTTGCTGGGTCTCCAAGGGTGTTATCCATCATATCAGAACATTTCTTTTATTTAATATTGCATTGTTTTTAATAATGAGGGGCTTTTGGTCCGCCAGAGCCAAAAAATCCTTTCAAAACAAACATGGCAGGGGCTTGCCTGAAGTACAAAAGGAAAGGAAAGGGGTAAACAGTTTGTAGTTCTTCCTGGAACCAGTGACGTCAGTGGTTCCAGGAAGAACAAGCTGTGTCCCAGAGACACAGAGAACATTGAGAAGAAATATTGTTTAGTTTCACATTATATCCCTAATTCTGATGGATGGAAATAAGGCTTAAAATTGTTAGAGTTGCCTCTCAAAGATTTTTACAGACATCACCATTTTATTTAGCTGAAAAAGTTGAACTCATTTCTTTTTTTCACACATCCAGCAGACGTAGACTGGCCACCTGTTCAATGCAAGTCCAAAATTCACTCTGTTTTTTGCTGTAGTTTTGGTCTCAACCAACCTTTATGCAGCAGTCAAAAGTGATATTTCATCACATTTTTCTGCAGAGTATATCGATTACTCACCAATATATGTCTTGAAATGAAGAATATATTTTTTTCCTCCCAGCATTCCTCCACGGTAAACAGATTTTTTCCAAAAATGTGAGCCGCTCACTATAACTGCTTTTGCTGGCAGCCTAAAACATCAAAACCATCTAAAAACATTCATCCAAAAATCTCATCAACTTCCTGTGGTATGATCCAAGTCTTTTTTATTATGTCGTCTTCTCAGTACTTCCAAAAACACTTATTTTAGCTAAAAAACTGCTAAAACTGGCACATTTAATCCAGTGTTGTTATGTTGTTATTCTAAACGTCAGGGAACCTCAGCTCCCTTAAATATAATTCCACCTCTCTCTGCACCAGCCCTTTTCGTTTGCTTATCTGCATGTTCTTTTCTTAAAAAATACTGAAAAGTGATCTCCAACTTGGAAGCGAATGAAATCAGCTGGTGCAGAGAGAGGAGTTTCTGCAGTTTTTGGCGGAACCTTAATTATTTGAGCTGAATTTCGCGATGTTAAAAATAATTGTAACACATGATTCAAAACTCTGGATCGGAACTTTTGCATTGAGTAGCTTTTTAGCTGAAATAAAAGTGTTTAGGATTTATTGAGCATGTGACATGTAGAGAGATAAAAATATACTCATTTCAAGACATCTAAGGGTGAGTAATCGATATACTAAGCAGAATTATACGGTGAAATATCACTTCAATTAATATTGACAATTATCTCTACAATCACTAAATTGTTGGCTTTCGTATTAAGTCAAATACATCAAAGTCAGCATAAAGAATTTTATCACATTCTCATTAGTTGAGAGGGACAATAAATATGTGGTGCAAGTGATGAATTGAGGGAGGAGTAATTTAAACTTCAAGCACAGCCTCGCCTCTTTTTCAACAGTGAATCCTTTGACTTCCTGCCTCTGTCTGTGCTCGTCCGATCCAGGGGATTGGCACACCTCAGCCAATAGAATCAATGTAAAGGTGAAATGTGGCGCACCCAGAATTCCCTCTAGTATTTATTGAGATCATATCTATTATTAGAGCATGCTAAACACCTGAGCGAACGTGGAGGTATTCTTCCTGTTCAGACGTTGCCTCTTTTAAGCGATAATATCCAGTTTTTCACATGAGGTCACACAAGAATAGCAAGAAAAGATCCATTATTCATTACATTTTGCACAGCTTTTTCTCTACACAAATTGCATGTTGGTCTTGTGTCCTTTTGTGAGGGGACAATTTGTGTTTTGGGCTACAGTTACAAAGAAGTAAACAAGAAGTTTGCGTCTGATGTTACAAAGACTTTTGGTTTATCTGAGCGTTGTCAGACCCCATTTTCCTCTGCGGTCAAACCTCCACCACACTTTATATCTTTAATCATTAGTGCTGTGATCAGTGTTGTTGTGGCTAATAAAGACAGGCTCCATCTGCTGAATTACCATCCTACGAGTAAACAACAATACAACTGCTTTTAATGAAGACGCAAGACTTCTACGTAATTTTGAGTCATTTTTTAAAAACTCTATCATGCCTGTTGTTGTTGTGGAAATACACAAAGTAGATATTTCCAATTAGCCATTACATACAAAGCAAAAAATTCTGTTATCCATCTCCAGCCCATAATTACCTCAACTGACTGCCAAATTAAAACTGTGCGAAGATTAATTTGAATAGAGCGTTTTGCCTGCAGCTCTCCTTCAATCAAAGTTGAAACGATGCCAATCAACACATTCCTATGTGTCAGCAGAATGAGTAATCGTTGGGAATTGAAGACATTGTAAACACAGAGAATAAAGACAGTGAGGGATGTGGGGGAAGAGAACGATGAAGACGATGAAGACAGAGAAGACTTATACACGGCGGGGTGTTTCATATTTTAGGGCCCTGCTGAATTGAGCCCAGTGTCTTGCGTGCTAGCGCAGCACCGCCGGGGTCAACACGTCTCTGCTGTGACCTCAGGAGCGTGAAAACTGGATGAGTGCACCTGTATCTCCCAAATCCTGCTATTGTCGAAACACAGATGTGGTTGTGGGGGTGTGTGAATATGTGAATCGGGCTTTGTAGAATTTGAAATGTGGGGACGGAGGGGATTTTAAGATGTAATACTGAAACCAAAATAAAATATTAAACAGGGACTTTCACTTCTGTTTCAGACTGTCCTGCCAGTACAACCAAGAAGTTAATTAATAAGGAACTTTATTGTCCACAATGTGAAAATTTCACCAAACAGTTGACATTTAAAGGTGATCGAAACATTAGCAAATATGTCTTTAAAAATACACAGATTCTTTGAAAAATTACCAAAAATACAGTGTCTACACATTAGACTTTGGTAAAACAACAACATCAATGCAGTATAGAAGTGCAAAAATAATTCCCCTGTTGTGATGATGCAATGAATCATGAACTAGCAACACACTGCATCAGCTAATTAAATACCTGCCTGCTGACATGCCATGTAAAACACCTGCACAGTTGCAAGGTGCTAATTAACAAGTTGAAAGATGTAATTATTAGATCAGGAGGAGTGCAGTCTGACATTTAATTGATATTCAAACAGGACTTTCTGGCTTGTATTTTTCTTTAAATCTTTGTCCTGGCAACAGATCAACATTAACAAAACATACTGTTATTATTTGCTGTAGCGCTGTCTCAGTGTGAAGCATACTGGAAAACGTCAGGTAAAGACCAAAAACAGAGTGTAAAACAATGTGAACTGAATTTTTATTCATCCATATTTGTATGCTGACAGTTTTCTGGCTTAATTATTACTACCATTATGTTCTCTTGCTTAAAAAAACTGAACAGTGTCGATTGCCAGTGACTCCCAAAACTACATATGTGATTGTTAGAGAGTGCCAGCTGCAGATGTACAAAAATTTCACTGGACTTTGATCGTCATGCAGTTAATGTTGATTGGTGTGCTGGTTAAAGGCCCGTACTGGTCTATTTTGACCTCTCACCATGAGCAGAGATCACCCCTATCTTCTACAAATGTTGATGTTAAAATTGACCAAGTGTGTACTTGGACAGAAGTCAGACTGTATTTTTAAACCCCATTCACTGCTATTCATGTTGAAACAGAGTACAGAAACATTATCGGACGTGTGAAAGTTGCTAGGTGTAGGTAATTCACCCTTCCAAAGACAATGTGCGTTTATTTGGTCAAAAATCGCTGAGCCAGAGAGAGAAGAGCTGCAGAGACGAAAGTTATTACGTCTGGAAAAATAGTTCCTTACAAGTGCTGCCATCCGAGCTCGAATATTAGCGTGAAGAAGGATTTTGACACAGTCATTCTTTTTTAGCTAATGTTGTCAAACATTTTCAGGAACTTTCTGTAATATTTATTGAATATGGACAAAATGTAAACAAACACAATATTTCATAGATAAAACTATGTTGGGAAAATGTGTTAAGTTTATGTGACCGATGTGGTCAATGCTGATAAAGGACAATGACATGTAGAAATATTGGTATGATCCAAAACTGTTTGGTTGGGTCCAGGAAATAGTTGGTGTTAAAATATGTATGTTACTGTTATGTGCTTGACTTTAGTCAAGTATGTTATTTAAGTTTAAAATAGGAAAACACCACATATGCAGACTTCCTTGTAACCTACACAGCTTTTTGTCTCACTGGGGATAAGATGGTTTATCTAACATTATTTGAATAACTTCGGATTAGAAAAAGTCTATTCTGTCATAAGCCATCATGGTAGTTTAGCTACCACAATAAAAAGGTTAAATAAACTAACTTGCACATTCCTTTGATGGGTTAATTGTTTCAACCTTTTCTACTTGACATGTACGACTACAGTAACTAAGGCATGAACTTTGTAACACTCATGTTGTGGTTTCGACTCAGGTGTCTATCTCTTTGATGTCACTGTGTTGTATCTGTCTCTGCATTCATCTCTCTGTCTCTACTTTATCTTTCACGCCTCTTTCGTGCTATTTGCCATCTCCTGTGTGTCTTTTTCCAACCACATCACACTTAGCCGACCACAGCGTGCTGTACCCGATGCATCACGGCTACTTGAGCCGTCCCTAAACCTTCGAGAGGAAGTTTTTCAGAGGTCCAGCTTGCCAGTGGTTGGTGTGGAAATCTATGTGTTGGGCAATGACCACTGGACTCACGAAGATGTTCTCCATTTGTGGCTTAACCTTTTCAGAATAGCTAACTCGTCATCTTCACCCACAGACAGCAGACAAGATATTGATGATGTGTGGGAGGCCCAAAGCACCAGAATGCAAGTAGACAGATAAAGATGTAGTTTTTTTGTATATCCTGCATGAATAAATAAAAAATATTGGTGTGGCTTTGGCCAAAGGTTCCTCCTGTGAGCCACTAAAGTCATCTTGTAGGTGAATCCGTAGGCAGGTGATTCTGCTTTAAGTGTTTTAACCACAAAAAAAATGGGGCAGATTTCCATCTGAAAACCACTGAGCATGCAATGAAACTGGTAGAGAAGTTGCCACTGAGCATAAGTGGAACAAATGTCAACCTACGCTTAGTCAAACCACAGCATAAACAACAGCAAAGCAAACAAAAACAACACTATCCAACACAAGTCAACATAAACATATTAATCATAGTATAGTTTTATCTATCTAACTTTTTGCCAGTAAACAAGCTAACATATCATTTCATAACCTGACACTTTTTCTTCTAAAGACAAACCAAATTCCACCATGAAGCTGAAATCTGTCATGTTTTTTAGGTAAACATTAACGTTATATTGTTACAATACCCACCGGTTGGTGGAGGTTTGAGGACTGTTGGTATTCATAGTGAGTGGATACTGCTGCTGTTGAGCAATGACGATCAAGTTTGTCCTGCATTACCTGTCTGACAGAGGCAATCAAACTTTACCACCTTTATCGGTTCAATATCTAGAACATCTATGACGCTTAGACGGCAGCAACAGCAACAGAACAGGCAGCGTCAAGAGATAAACACAGTCATAAAATACAATACACAAAATTCAGATATAGCGCGGTGAGATAAGCGCTAGAAGGCCTGACAGAGAGTGTGAGTGTGACTGATTATCTAAAATTGTAGGTTTAAGGTAGACAGGAAATTCACATGTACCAAGAATGGCTTTAAAGATGAACAGGTACATATAAATGTATCAAATTAAGTCATCTAAATTATAGTGGACTACATCCATGCTGCTACATTTTCATTTAAAAAAATACATTTTGCCAGTTTTACTCCTGGTGTCCACGGTACTCTGGTGATTTTGAACCCATATCACAAAGGCTTTCTGAAGAAATTAAATCCCTGTTTTAATTTGTAAACCCTTGGGTTACTTTGTAGTTTGACGGACAGAGAGGGATTTCTTAATGACGACTGACTTGTCAGTCACAACATGTTCTCCCCATGTGACGACTAGCGTATGCTCTCCATTGCCTGAACGGACCTGTACGTGAGCACTTTTAGTACCAATTCCACCTCATCGTAAGACCAAGCAAGCTGCTCTCACTTTCTGCCATCTTCTGAAGCAACCAACCCTCTGCTTCCTGTTTACGCTGACACGTGCATGCACAGTGTAAGTAAATGCTCATATGATGCCTTTCAAGCATGTTAGTTCTGAAACTGTGCTAAAACACAAATTTTGGATGGAGATTGTTTTAGTTTTAAAAGCTATTTTAAAAGAAAAAAAGTGTGAGTGTACGTGGAGAGAATGCGAGCCATGCTAGCAGCACTCCGTACATTTACATGAACAGTTAAGTCAAGCTATGGCTGTGGCTTAGTTTGGCCATTTGCTTGGACTAGTGTCCTTGTCCAAGTATACAAGAACCGAGTGAGAATCAGTTTATTGACAGAAATATGTCTGACTCTGCCACAGTAGGTGGCGATGTGCCCCCTTTCAGCTGGTTGCTATTGGACCTTCTTGACTTACACAAACCAAAACAAGCTGCAAACAAGTTAGCAAGCGGCAATCTTGTTTCCTTCCACCCATGCACTTCAATACATTTACCTCGTGGTTCTTACTCTAGCACTCGCCATGCTGATGCCACCTACTCGTTTTTTTCCTGCCTTTCTTCTGAAAAATTTATGCCGTTTGACTTTCGGGTCAAAGACTGTGACAGGAACTGTGGATCACGTGCAGAATGCTTACGCCACTTTGGGGCTGATTGAGATGTCTAGATGCAATCTATCCCCAACCACCGTATCAAAGGCCTTGTTTAGATGAGAGCAGCCCTACTAAAAGCAGAAGTCTTTCCTTTGCATTTTAAAAAAATTCCATGCTTACATGAAGAACCGAAAGTGCTGCAGTATGCATGCCAGGCTGTCTTTGTAATGACCGGAGTTGCTAAGGTTGTTTACTTCCTGTTGCAAGCACAAATTAAAGAAATTCAGCCGTAGGTTGACTTCTAAAATAATGCTACGAACACTTGAATTTGCCTCAGTAGACTGTCATCATATTTGACTTTCTTTGGGTGCACTGTGGAGTGTTTAATCAGAGTTTGGTAGTGGCTATTGAGGAATGTATTGACCTGTGCTAGCATTAGCATTAGCTTTCATGGGCTTTCCATTATGCCAGTTTACACAGCTGGCAAGGAGGTTGGGTTTACAAAAGATAACACTCTGGAAGGGGGTTTCAGAAGTTTGCAGTTTCAGGGGCACCGGCATGCCATTGGCAGGAGGGCCAAACTGCAACATGTAAACTGCCTCTAATTGTGTTAGTCTGAATTTTAAAAAATTGACTTACTGTGATTTCAGAAGGACTACCATGTTAACATGCATTTTAAAAGTGCAGTTTTTGTCAGACTAACACATTAAATTGATTTTTTCTAGTATCATGTACATGCACTGACTGTGAGGCTGTAATTTAGCACAGCAGCGCTTTCAGCTAAATACTAAAGCCATTCACTAATAGATGTACTCTCATAGCGTGGTGTTGGTTTAAGAATGACATGCATGTATGAAATGTGTGTACAAGCTTCTGCCCGGCACATATGCCCTGAACTTGACCTCTGACTTTACTGCAGAATGCAAGCAAAAGAGTTTTCTAAAGAGATAGATGAATGATAACATGAACATCATTCAATGCAGGCATATATGTAAGTTTGATGTGAACTTCTCTGTCTTTTATTTGTATTTTAGTCGGTTATGCGTTACAGTCATCCTACACTGGTCTCACTGTTTGATTACAGGACGACTGAACATGGGAAGGGTGTCGGGGAGGTGAAGGTGGAGGGAGATGTGGGGGCAAGCGGTCTGGATGGGGTTACAGTTGGGGGGTAATGTGAGTGGATGACAATGGTCCTGCTGTGTGAGTGGAGGAGAAAGGTGTGGGTGGGATAGGAGAGTGGTTTGTGGTTGGCGGAGAGGTTTAGGAGGATAAGAAAGGTGGGGTGGAGGTGGAGGGGGAGGGGCAGGCTGGGTCGGGAGGAGCCCATGGAAATGCAGATTGCCTCTTTGAATTCTATTGCCTGGCTCAGCTTTGATGTAAAGTGAAAAAAGAGGGATTTCATACGGACTAACTTTCACCATGCCTCCCTCCCCTCCTGCCTCCTCCCGCCTTTACTCCCCCACTGCTTCTCTCTCTCCTGCCTCACTCTGTCTCTCTTCAACTGACAAAACAGACCCTCGGGCACACTGAGCTGCCTCCTCCAAACTTCTCCAGCTCTTTTTGCTCCTCATTTTCTTTGCAAGCCTCCACTCTTTTCTCCTCCATCCCCTCTAACCTCAGCTGGGCTTTGTTGGGAGGATTTGCCCCATCCTGTAGTCCATACTAATAATCATTGCCTAGTTTTTAAAATACAATTTCCAGAGATCTTCCAGAGATTACAGCATTTGTCATTTGATTTGAAAACTTTAGTTAGAAAACGAGGACCCTCCTTGTGGCCATACATTTACAAACTGCTCTCTGTCAGAAGCGAATATGGAAATATCATGATGTTGTTTTAGCACCGCAAAACCTCTTAGTGGTCATTGAGACCAGAGACAGGCCTGTGCAAGGGGCTGCAATGGCTGGGGTGGATTGTTCCAGGTACGGGTGAGATTATGTAACCTAAAGGCTATTATGACATTGAAAAGTCATCATGGTGGCTATTACTTTAATCGTTCAAAAGGTATAAAAACATTGTCCATGTTACAAAAGAATTTGCTGGGAATATGCACATATTAAAATGGCCTGATTCTGAGCTCTCCATCTGCTGGTAAACAGTCACAGATTAGAGGAGATTCTGGAGGGTTTTTTATTCCCCAAGAAGCTCTTGTCAAGTGTTGAATGTAACACATTACAAAGTAACACATTACTATAATCAGATTACATTTGTCTGCAACACGGTAATGTAAGGCATGCTAACTTGCCAGCTTCAGTAATCACATTCCAGTTACTAATCAAACAATTATCTAGTTATCTGCATTACTTTAGGTTCTTCGACAGCCCTATTTTGCACTGTATCATTTTAGCGTCATTCATTTTCAACACCGAGCCGTCAAAACCATAAATTCATGCTGAAAGCTCTTTTTTGGGCATATGCACGCTTCTTCTTTGGCATCTGCATTACCCACAATGCAGCGTAAAGGGGAAAATTGCCATTTCTCAACCTTATCTCTGTCTATCCAAATTAGGGATATAATGTGAAATCCAACAAAAAAACAGTGATGTCACTGGTTCCAGGAAGAACTACAAATCCCCACTCCATGTTTGTTTTGAGAGGATTTTCTTGCTCTGGCAGACCAAAAACCCCTTGTTCTTGAAAACTATGCAATATTAAAGAAGAAAAATATTCCAGTGCAATGGATAACAACCTTGGAGACCCAGCAAGTACTTTTTTTTTTTTATGCAATGCATCCTGGTACACGTAGGAACTGCAAGAACTGCTGTGTGAGCAGGATAACTCAGAAAAGTCAGCTTTCTCTGACAACATAGCACAATCTGAGGAATTTATTGCTTCAGTTGACTACAATTACCATCAACATTGATTTGACATCCATGTAAAAAATGGTGGATTTTTCACTTTGACCTGTGACAGTTTGGTCTGAGATTCAGATGTGCTATGCTACTATCGACTAATGAAGCCTCAAGAAGAGATGAAGAACTACAGAGGTTTAATAATGAATTCAAACCAACCACAACAACCACAGATTTTTTTAAACTGTCACATCACGTGAGTCAATTAATCAGATTCCATGCGGCTCCCTCTGGAGCCACAAAAAGCTTCATAAGAAGAAATACTCTTCAAATCCTGTAAACGCAGGCTAACGTGTAAAATTAAGGGAGGTCCTTTTTGATCAACACCATCACAAGACTTGGATTCTCCAGTGTTTTCACTCTGGATAGTTTTATGAGTGAATATCTGCTTCTGGTGATCAGAAGCAGTGGTTACGTGTGGATTAAATCGCAAAAATTGGGAGAAACAGATGCAGTTTCCAGTATATCAGCATTACTGGTACGCAGCCAGGTTACACAAGCTGCACACACAAACACACAAAAATTGGCTTAGCCGCCCGACTACACACACATAAGCTCCTCATGTGGTTCTTCATGCACTCAAGACCTGTTGATCGGGCGCCTAATCCAGGCTGAATATAAAACCTCGCATTGTTTTTGATGGACAATATACTGTAACACCCCTCACCCTCCTTCCATGATTCAAAACGCTTTCCCTCCTCGCTCATCTCACCCTTTAGCCCTTCCTTTCACTGCAGACCTGCATTTCTGATTAAGGGAGAGAAAGGAACACACACAACAAAACAATGGAGTTCAGGTTTTTGAGGTGGTCTGCAGCAAGCAGAGTGGGCATATTGAAATACAGATAAAAGAGAAAAGGAGAGTGAATAGTGGGCCGTGCAGGAACGGTTGGCTAATTAAATCTTTATACCGTCTTTCTGAGGAGAAGCTAATCTGGTGGGTGGGAGCCGGCCTGTCCTGCTTTTAAGAGAGTTTTCAAAAAACTTCTCTCTTTTTCTCTTTTTCTGTCTCTCAGCCCACCCCTGGTTTTCTTTAGCCGCGGTGAAATATTTTTTTCCCCTGTGTTTGATGGAAGATTGAGAGCGAGGTGGACAATGCCGAGGCTCATTACTGGAACGAGGTCTGAGCAGAGATGTCGAGAGAGAAAAGGAGAAGGAAAAAAGTAAATCACACAGCAAGGAGGAGGATTTAGAGCAGAGAGAAATGCGAGGAGTTTTATCTTACATTTGAATGTATGAATGCAGTGGGTGGCGGGTTTGGGGGAGCGGGCTGAGGGCTGGAATAACAAAAAAAAGTAGAGGAAGTGTGCTGTAAAAGAAGCAGTTAGTGGCCAATCTCATGTAAGGAGGACACACTGAGACTGCACTTTTGTCTCCATCCCAAGGAGACGGGGAAGGAGGAGGGGAGCCGATGATCTGAGATCAGATGTTTCCTCCTGATAACAAGCAGCTGTGATGATCACTTCCAGACGCAGAGCGGGTTTTTCACAGCAGCAAGGCCAGAGGTTGACGGCCACGTGCCCTGACCCCGGCCTCCAGATCCTCCACATCTCTCTTTCTCTGCTTCCCCCCTTTCGTTCCACCTTTTCCAGCAGTCCTTTTTCTGACTTGGCAAGCTAAGTCAGGAGACTGTGAGGCCCAAATGTTATTTGCTAAATTAGATAATGGAGGCTGTCCATAATATGTAATGGAACTCTAGTTGGTAAACAATGCTGTAGTGTTTGTGGAGCAGAAGCAGAAGTTGTTTTTCAGCTGATTTGACAGTCTATATACCTCTATCTAACCCTTAATTCTAATTCTTTTATTTAGCATGGGATCAAATGTCTGTGTAATATGGAGGGGGTTGTTTGTAGAGACCAAATCTCATCTGATTATCATCCAATTCTTCAGTTTCCCTCAGCTCCATCAAGGATCTTAGCACACAACTTTTTCTGTTTTGGTTCAGTCTCACGACTCTTATCAAGCTCATTTCCAGCTGTTACCAGGCAGCAGTTTTCAGGGAAAAGCCACAGAAGCTGGTGAATGTCCTGGAGCATTCCTCAGCTAAAGAGCAAGAAATTTCCCTCTGGAGTTGATGAAGTCCAAAACAGAACTAAGGAGAGAATGAATATTTGACTTGCATTTTTTGAGTGACTCGAATTACTCTAAATGAATGCTAATGTAGCCCTGTGTGTAGACAGTCGTTTACGAACTAGTCTGCTGTAAAAGTTGTTTAATTTGCTTATATGTCAGTGTTGCTTAGCTTGTTTCTGTTTCGTGCAACTGGCTTAGCAAGCCTCAGACGGTTTTTGCATATTTAAGCTCTTTGTTTTGGCTTTATGGCCAACAACATTGCTTGTTTTGGTTCAGTCTCACATCTCTCGTGTGCATCTCTGCCGAGTATTTAACAGCAGACAAAGTTAGCGACTAGCTGGTAAATAAAGTGGAGCAATAAGAAGCTTTAGAGCCGGATAACCCCCTTCAGGAGCCGGTGGAGACCAAAGTGGAGCAAAGAGGAGAGGAATAAAATCATCACTGTCTACTGCTGTCACATTCTGCCAGGACTTTTTCCATGTTTGTGGATTTTCAGTTTAGTTCCTGTTTTATTTTGAAATGTCTACTCTTTGTGTTTTGTGTCACCTTTTACTTCCTGCATTTTTCCTATGTTGTTTGCCTCATTTGTTTCACTTGTGCCTCGTTTTACTCACTCGTGTTTAGTTTATCAGTGTTTCCCCTGTTCAGTTGTCAGATCGTCTGCTCAGTTTGCCCGGTTCCTGTGTTTGTTCCTGATTTTACACATTAAAGATTCTGCATTTAAGCCCGCTGCCTGCCATCTTCTGCTTTTGGGTCCACCAGCTCCACTCTCACCCTAAAGACCTATTCACACTTTCCGCGTCCACGTGTCTGTGGGGGTCCGCTCTGGTAGGTGCGATGTATAAATCATCACCTGCCTACATCTACAAGGGTCTGTTAGGGTTTGCGTGGATCTCTCTGCAGCTGTTTGCGTGCAGGCCAAAATTTGTGACATCACAAATTCCGCTGCAATCTGCACATATCATATCATTGCATATTGTGTATGGCCAAACTGGCGCAAGACTTTGTTTTTAGTATGAATAAAACTGCTTTCCCAGTCCGCATGAGCAGACGAGTCCATAGACACCGTGAAAGCACAATGCGGAAAGTTTGTTCAGCATTCTAAGTCAGCATGTAAATTGGCATCATTTGTTGCATTGTTTTGTGCAAGGTTCAATTATGATGGGCCACAAATTTGTGCTGTGGATATAGCAAACAGGCATCATTAGCAAACAGGAATCTAGTACAGAGGAAGCTATTGTAGATCATAATCCATTTTGCGCTGTCTGCTCTCCTTTTTAAGATCCAGTTTGTAAGAGTTAGGGCAATCATTTGGCAAAATATGGTAGAAAAGGACTATAATACATTCATAATACGTTAATCTGTATATAATCACCTAAAAATAAGAAATGTGTTTCAGTCACCTTAAAATTTCCTTTTATATCAACCTGTTCAGTATTAAACAGACAAAGTTAGCAACTAGCTAGTGATCATATGTAAGCATTAAGGAGCTAAATAGCCGGATTATCCCCTTCATGAGCTGGTGGAGGCCAAAGCAGAGCAAAAGGAGACTGAATATGAGGCTTCATCAGGTGACCAGAACTTTTATGACATATCCATGCTATTATTGCTCTGTGTTGTGTTGTTCTGTTGCATCTTGCAAACTTTTACGAAAATCGCCTTAGAGATGCACTTAGCACATTTGTTAAACATTAGAAACACTCACATGTTTTGTTGAGTACAAGTCAACAAAGCTTTTATTTGTTTACAAGAACACTGCACCTTTATGGAGCTTGAAGGTTGTAAAAATCATCTTATTTCACTCTTTATCAGTTTGCATTACTAACTTGCTCAACTTGTCTGCTTGAGCTTTATGATGTTTACACTGAGTGAAATATTAAAATACTAGAGAACATGTTTTATGGCTTTCCTGACAATCAATGGTCAATGGTTCTAGATGCGTCATGCATTATCATTACACATACTTCCAAATTTAGATACATTATAATGTATCTTTGGAAACTTAAGGATTTCCACTGGAACTTAAATTAAATTTCTGCGAGTTTCATCAATGTTTGGCTGTGTTGAATGAGTTTGTAATGGTTGGCCCGCAGGCAGCAAGTGAGCCAAACTGCACGCAAATGGACTCCACGGTGCAAATTCACAAAAACAACTGAAAGGCACACATACTGTACAATTTAAGCTGACTGGGTACAACTGACCTCATTAAAACACTAGAAGAAGCGTGGCGAGGGGGAACGCTGAGACAGGTAGAGAGTGGGGGAATGCAAGGACAGGGAAGAGTTAAGTCCATTTCCTGAGTATAAATTAAAAGCGTCTTGTAATCACATTGCAGGAATGCAGTCGGTATACACTGTTAAACACTCCCTAAGCCCTGGCTCCACTTCACTCTCTCAGCACAGCACACAAAGGAGCCTTTGTTCTCCCTGCTCTTGAAAAGCAATGCTCAGTCACTCCCTCCTCCTCCCCTCCCTCTCTGCTCTCTCACTCTCGTGCTGTTTCTGTCATTCTCCTCTCTCGCTCCTCTTCTCTTGCTATCTGTTTGTTTCATTCACAGCCTTTTTTCTGGCCTTCTCTCTCCCCACCCACGCTATCTCTGTCCCTCTCTCTTTTCTCCTCTGTCTGAGGTTGACTTTTGGCTGCTGAACTTGTGAACAGGCCGAGGTTACGGAGGCAGCGTGCATGTGTTACCCCAACTCGCAGTTCACAAACTCAGTCATAATAATCCTACAGTTCCCTGCTGGTCATTCACTCTGCCTAAAGAAACCCAGAATGTCTTCAACCTCATCAAAAAATTGGATTTCTCCAAGTGCACTTCCCTCAAGATTTGGTCTGCCCACACCAACAGCTTTTTCTGGTTAACCACACATTTACCGTAAGAAACTGGAATGGGGTGTGGAAGGAGGGGATCCTGTCCTTTCTCTCCTCTTTAAACCCCTCCACCCTGACTGAAAATATTTAGACATCAGATAGATACCCAACACACACCACCTAACAGATGTGGCTCGCACACACCTGGTGCAACTGGAGCCCTTGGGCGTGGAAACTGTTATTTTGTTTAGCAATCAGGTCATATGTGACAAGCTTATAAAGTCTAGTAAAGGTTTGAACATGTTTTCCTGGAAGAAACCCTCGCAGGCTGCTGCTCCTCTAAAAACCTGGCAGCCCTCACCTGTTGATTGATTTTCTGTTATGTCAAAATAAAGGCAGCATACACAGGCTTGTTTTTGCACTTAAACAACTTGGCAATGGTTTGACGTATCTTTCCTTTGAGGAGGGCAGTGCCAACTCCAAACTAAACATGAGACACAGATCACTCACTGTAACTGTCCCGGAGCTAATGCTTGTTAATTGTAACACAAAGGACCTTTTGATTAAGTAAAAAGGCTGATGCCGACCTTTGATGTGTCATCATTGCATGAATTTTGCCTCATATTGATCCTTTTGACGTCAATGCACAAACACTACACACCCATACATTGTTTTTACAAGAAGCAATCACCTTGTTAATCAGTCCAAATCTCTAAAAATTAACGCAACATTGACTGTTTTCCAACAAGATTAGCTAAGCAGCTGTGCACAAGTATTCTGTCAATGTATGGATGTAAGCATGATCGTATAAGTACGCATGTGTGCATATGTATGTATTGTACCCATAAATACACATGTATCTTTACTAATGCATAAATGCTGAGTAGGGCAAACTGCAGCAAGGACACACCTTTCACACACCTTGCACATTAATAACTTCACACGCTGAATGAATGTCAAAGAATTTGGCCTTTTAGTCCCACAAATGACATAATTAATGTAGTCAAGTAAATGCAATCAAGTTTAAACAAGACTAAAGGACCGATCCCACAGAGAAGTGTTGCACCAAGCGCGGCCATTTAAAAAAAGCCTTGGAAGCACATCTTTAGGAAAAATACACCCAGTTTTATACCAAGGTCAGACTACATGATATCAGCCGGATAGTAGCCTGACCAGGAAGTTGTAGGGTGTCTGGTGGGCTCAGAAATGATCAATGAGCATCAGGCGCGCATTCAATCTTTTCATCTCACATAGTGAGTCATAATGGACGGCAACCCATGGCACTTCTTGGATGACTCATGACCTCACGAGAGAAAGACTAGCATGTTTGATTTTTCATTTACCTCCCATGACGGCTTGTCAGTAGCAGTAGCAGTCATAGCAATCGCTTCCTTGCCAGTGACATCACACACGTCATCAACTGCAAATGATGATTGATCAGGGAATGTGTAGTCTGTCATATCTCTTGGCCACGATACGGCGTGACTCTTTAATTGCCTAATCTGACACACTGAACATTTTAACAGACAAAAATATGTTGTAGTCTGACCCCAGCATTAACTAGTCGCCATTACACTGATGTTTCTGCTACTGTTCCCCCGACACCAACACAGGAAGGATGTGGTGAATAATACAGCCCACCTCCTACTTGACTTAGTTTGCTGCCTCTGTAAGAAGTGACATTGATGAGCAAAAAAGTTGAAAATGTTTTAACTTTTATGTGCACTCAAAAAACGCTAAAAAACGCATCACTGAGCAGCAAGAGAGGAGTGCCCTACAGACGTGCTGTACCATTGGAAAACAATTTTTTTGCTGGTGACGCTTCTCAGTGTGATCGATGGTCCTTAATAATCTCCAGCTGTGCAAGATTCTCTATTTAAGCTGGTTTCGGATAGGATGCGCAAACTCCACCCCTTCGCTATCAAAACCATTCATTGTCGATGTGTTTCTTTGACGCGAGAGCAGATCTGCGCGCCATGAAGCTGAGCAGAGCACGAGGGTTGCGCTTGCCTTCAGTGCCCCCTGCGCCCAAGTTGAACAATATCTAACTTGTGTGCGGATCTTCCCCATACCCAGCATTGAGCGTGGCGCCCATAGCATTTTATCCAAAACAGCCTTTAGGCTCAGCAGTGCTTTGAGCTTAATGCTGACACAAAGGAAATAATTAGTTTTGTTGCCATTTTGAAGAAATAAAAGTTTGAATTTTTGCTGATATCACATCATGACACATTACATGACATGACATGACAGAGTGTGTCATAAACTTGAATGCTTTTTCCGTAGAGACTTTAATTTAAATTAACTGCAAGTAACAGTGTTGACGCACATTAAAGGTAAAGCACCTGAAGTAAGTAGGTACGTTTCTGGCTGCGTGCACTTGAACTCAGCACTGAACTACTTTCGGCAGCTTCAGTGTTGGATGACCCTGTTTTCTGACCCCATTGGGAAAAACAGGGTTATCTGATTGAAAGG
>JAQLOL010000007.1:5816529-5845948 GCA_029783665.1 Naso thynnoides | reverse complement strand
TATCACGGGCCAGTGGGTCTCTGTCGGGGCGTCGGAGTGTGTTTATTTCGAGGTCTGTGTTTTGTGTGTGTTGTGTGTGTGTGTGTGTGTGTGTGTGTGTGTGTGTGTGTGTGAGCTGAGGTCATATAAGTCAGTATCGAACTGATGAGAAACTGAATTTAGTGTGTATAAGGAGCGCTGCCACCAGAGGAAACAGATGCTGCAAAACAAAACTGAGAATCATGTGTGAGGAAACGTGCTGTTTTTAGCTTTAGCACGGTTCAGTGGCTTGAAGCTAACCTCATGCATCATCACTGAGCACATAAGTGAAGAGTCTAGTGTGTTTGTGAAAAGCGTAGAAACAAAGAAAAGTTGCACAGCATTCTTTAATATATTATGTGGTTCTTTGCCAACATATTTTGGGATAATAAGAACATTTTACTTATGAAGTTAACCACTGAGACATATCTGAGCTAAGATATATCTTGTAGTCTGACCTGGTTCTGACCTGGTTCCCAACTTTCAAGTATGGACCCTAATATTGGTCCTTTCTATGTTGAAATACTGTGTAGTATGACATGCGTGCTGTGACAAGGGGTCGTAATTAGACATTAAGGGGTCACAAGCGCAAAAGATTGAGAAAGACTGGACTTGATAATCTGGCTAGACTGTAGACTTGTTTACCACCCCTCTGGTGACTTGCTACTCACACGTCACACTTTGTTAATGTGTAATGATGTTGCCCAAATCTGCCATGACTCTTACACAGGAACTATATTCTAATAAGCAGTGGAAATACAGTCAAAACTACAAAAAATGAGATTATTATATTTGAAATTATCCTGTAACATCCCAAGTTAAAGCAGGAATGTGTAAAAATGCAGAACAGGTGTTGATCTCCTAATAGAGGCTATTTTCCTCCCATGGGGCCGTAATGTTGGGAGTCATGAGACAGGAAGCGTTAAGTGGTTCAGCACTCACAGAGGCTGAGGGAGTGACTCACTCGGCCCAGTGGACCAGAAACCCAAAGCACAACAGTGTCAGGTTCAGGATTGACTCTCCCATTGGTCAGTCCTGGACTCTTGTTTCCACCGGGCCAGCCCGTTTTGTTAGGAAAAAGTCATCGCTTGTCCATTAGCGTGGGGCTCAGCGAGACTTTAGTGGCTCTGTGTTTGTTTTTCTGTCACACTAAGAAGTAGAAGGGTGTGTTTCCACAACCTGTCAGACGGCCATCACCAGTGCTCTCCTCTGAAGCCTCCTCACCTCACCGCTCCTCTGCTCAACACATATGTGTTTTTTCTTCCTTTCTTTTTCAGGTCAAGGGTTGCCACTTAGCCCGTGGGCTAAAAAGCACATGTGACACTGGATCCTGGCAGGGCTAATGGTCATTACCCGGTAAGCAGTGTGTCATGGTCTCAATCGCGTAGATAATAGGGAAGCGGAGTGCCTGAGTTAAACCCGCAGGATCAGGGAGTGGTTGTGACTGTTGTCTTTGTTGATCTGCAATCAGTCTCACTGTGACACATATAGCCGTAGACCTACAAAGATAAAGACCACCGTTTGCTGAGGCAGCAGAGAAAATTGCATGTACACGTACAGAGGAAGTGTTACATGTACAGAGATTCAAAACTGTGAAGCATCATAATCAGATGAGACATTTTAAGATATAATGTGATTACCCAGAACCATATATGCAGAGGAACTTGTGAGGTTAAAATCGGACAATTCTGATAAACAACTGCAACTAAAATAGTATTAGATAGCATATTTTTTAGTTTCATTTTGCTTTGAAATCAGCGTTATCGAAATGTAAATAAAAAAGTCCCAAGTATTTAGGTTTTCCACTTTCTCTTTCACTCAAAGGCAGTAATCTGTATTGCTTTGTATTCAGAGGGTAAACTTCCCAAACAGTAATATATAGATGCTACACTACACTACAGGGTGATACTAGTCAGGAAGGAGTTAGAGATGGGATTCGGAGGCCCCTTTTCAACACAAATTTTAAAACATATCCCCATAATTAAGTTAAGAATTCCAATATTTGGGGAAACAAGACTCTAACCCCCGACAATCCCCCTCTGTAAATCCATGAGTAGATTACTTTCACTATATTGAAGCAAGAAGGGCCGATTAAAGACTGTGGCAGGCTGAGTGGTTTGTCCTTTAACAGCAAAGGCACAGGTTTGACCACTGTGACAGAAACACATCATGGTGGTGTGTATTCTTAGCAGGACACTGAGGCCATACCTGCATAGTAAGCATGTGTGTCTATAATTAGGAAATCTAGGTAAATGTCAGAAATGTGGCTTCTTTCTTCATTGTCAGGAGTTGGTTTGTCGCAGCTTGACGTCTGACTCACCAGTCTGGTTTGCACAACACATTTGTCACTATTGCGACACATACATCTGCTTGTCTGGTAGAAAACAAACACAAATTCTACAGACTTTTTAAAAACATTTTTATAGATTTTTTTCTAGAATTATTCTTACATGTTATTGAGAGGAAAGCAGACTTAATAAAAATCCAAATTTCAAGTCAGCAGAAAGTCATGAAGTGTTTAAGTTTAAGTAGTAGTTTAATGTTTTTGAAAACATACTTGCTCTCTCTCCAGCAAAGGGTTTATAAGTATTTACAGACAATAAAAGGCTATAGCCAGTAGCTGCTTAACTGAGCATAAAGACTGGAAGCAGGGGAAGAAATTAGTTTGTTTAGTTTAATATATTAAAAAAAAAAAAGGCTAATCTCTGTTTTACAGGGGTTGCGTGCCAGACTATTTCTAGGCAGTGACTTACAGAAGCCTTCACCAGTTGACTCAACATGCCATGACCAAAATATGGTCCAGCACACATCTCAGGTAAGCTGTAAATAGTCATTATTACAGTTTTCTTTCTGTATGAATTGTTCAAACATGATATAACATGTTAATCAATAAGCTTTACAGATGCTGGTGTGCACATTTTGTCACCTTTGGACAGAGTTCAGTGAGTTGTTTCCCCCTGTTTCCAGTCTGAGCTCATCTGAGCAAACCAGCCCCAGGCTGTAAATCCATATATACTATGCATTTACATAGGAGTCCTATCAATCATCTCATCTGAATCTCTGCTTGTAAATGAATAAGCAAATTTCCCAAAATGTGAAACTTTTGCTCTCAGTCTTACCACTAATGAGAAGTTTGATTTTTTTTTTGCACCTTAAGCCTTATGAAAAGAATATTTACGATCATATACTATATATATGGAGTTATTATGACGAACGTGCAGTCACGAGAGCTGTAGCTTCTTGCTGACGTCACCGTGAAGGGGAATTTTAAGTGCTTCGTCAATCCGTTGAAAAAGGTTGTTTTAAAAGACGAGACAAATGCCTAATGTTTAGTGGTGTCCTCTCATGTTCCGACACTAAAACGCAAATTTTAACACCTTTTAACCTGGGAATGGCTCATTTTAGCTGCTTCAACAAACAAACAAGCAGCTGTTTCTGGCTTATTAGGTGCTGTTCGACTATGTGTTTTAGTGTTGGTACATTAGAGGAAACCACTAAACATTAGTGATTGTCTCGTCTTTGAAAACAACCTTTTTTTCGTTGGATTATCGAAATGCCCCTTGAAATGCCCCTTCACCTCTGTTGTTTTCAGCTAGTGGTGGCATCAGCAAGGAGCTCCAGCTCTAGTGACTGCAGCGTTTGTCATAATAATGTGGTAGAAC
Organism: Naso thynnoides; assembly: GCA_029783665.1. NCBI lineage: Eukaryota > Metazoa > Chordata > Actinopteri > Acanthuriformes > Acanthuridae > Naso > Naso thynnoides. The sequence continues at coordinate 5,842,268 of JAQLOL010000007.1, read as the reverse complement.
ATTCTTTATGATCATAAACATCCTTATAAGGCTTCATGTGCAAAAAAAACCAATCTTCCCTTTAAAGTGAAACTAGACATTTTTGGCTGAGCTTTGTCATTATGATGTATAACCCGATTAAACAGTGTAATAGTGGTTGAAAAATGACACAATTCCATTGGTCTCCAATAGGCCCTGTTTTCACCAGGATATTTTCTTTGCCACAGTGATGAAGATTCGGCAGACAATGAAAAATCATGACGCTCTCTGTACTCTCTGTCCTAAATTGCCGGTCTACGCTGCGCTTCTTAGCGACAGGTGACGTCGGTACGACCTGATTAGCTCACCGTGCTGTGACTCGCCTCTGCCAAAAACAGAATGTCTGTCTAACACCGTCAGTCGGCTCGAGCTCGAGCTGAGACGGACGAGTTTACTCTGCTGCAACTTTCCCTGCAACTGTTTAATCTCAATTCAAACTGGACTTTACAGAAAGAGCAACAACAAACGAAATAAAACACGAGCCTGCAGCAGATTTGCTTCCCGACGACTCTCATGATACAGCTAACGTTAGCTTGCTAGCTTGTTTGCAGACGTTATGCGCTGCAACTTTAACTTCATGTCATCATGTTTTTCAATTTATAAAAGACAGTATCCCTCCAATGACATTAAAGGTGCAGTTTTTTGTTGGGTGGATGTGTGGAATGCAGGTTTGTGAGCTCTAATATGTGTGTCTAAAGGAGGTCAATCGTGCCTCTCTGCTTTCTTCAGACAAAGCCGCCTCTGAATAGCCCCTCACCTAACCTCATCACTCAGTGTTGACCTCAGCTCTTGTTTGGTGATTAATTATCCCTCCCACATCACCTGTCACACTGCAGAGACACAGACTCTGCACCCATGCAGGGCTGCAGCTACCCCGCTCTCAGCTGAGAGTACAGATAAGAAAAAATAGCACAGTTAGCACATCCAGCACTATTTGCTCACCTCTTTCTCAAACAAAGAGGTAAACCTTCCTCTGATAACACAATTACAACGTGTACACGCTGCCACATTCTCTTGCTCAACCGTGCGGGTTAAAGTTGAATGGGGAATGGGTACTGAGAGTAAAACTACACACCTGTTTCATCCTGTTAAGCAGGAAGTGATGACTGAACCACAAACTCGATCTGTTTTACTGTATCGTTTCCATATCGGAAAGCAACCTGTTGTAAAATGTGATGAAGTCATGGAAGTATTTTCTTTCTTTTCAATGCCACATATCAAAGCTCAGGCGACCCCCCCCCCTCCCTCCGCCATCCTCAGACCTGCTGCTCGAGGTTCAGAAACCCACTTCCTGATGCTTCATCTCAAGGTGCGTCTATACACACACCACACAAACAGGAAGCAGCCCTCTTTCATGTCCCTAAAAGTGCGTGCAGCTTAACTTCTTTTGAAAGGGTGCTGCAAAAACGGAGGGTGCACACGAGCGATGCTCACCTGGTTTGGTTTGAGATATGGAAACCTTACCTTGTTTTTCCTTTACTCATGACCTTAAAAGTCTTACATGTAGAACTTTTTCAAGGTGGTAACTCTTTCCTTGACCGTAAACTCGTAAAATATGCACCTGACCCTACAGCAAACAGGAAAATATTATAATTTGATTTCTTAAAAGGGCCTTAAAAAAATACATTTTTACTTCGTTTGCAAAAAAGTAATTCACAGGCTAGGAGTGGGATGATTAGAGAATTTCATGTCACAATTTTTGTGGCCACAATAATTGCAATACACAATATTATTGCAACAACTTTTTAAAAAATCAATAAAATAAAATATATATATATTGATAGATAGATACATTAAAAAACGTTAAGAAATTTAAAAAAAAAGAGAATGGCAATGAAACATATTGTAATCAGTTCACCTTACAACCTTTATTGATTCATGTCCATAGGGGGACACATCTTGATTTTAAAAAAAGGCAGAAAATTAAATAAATGTGGTAATGATAAATTGTAAGGTTTCCCTGCATAAATAAAGGAAAAATAAAAAATACTGTAAGAGTAAGTCTACTCTGTTCTATAAAGTCTAGCATGGACTATTTACTGTTCCTTTGCATAAATAGTGAGGATTACATTAGGTCATTCATGCAGACACTTTAATTCACGATTGTGATGATTAATTGAAATTCACAATGATGAAATTATTGTGAGGGTTTTTAATGCAAGTAATGGTAAAAAACAATAACTGTCCCATCCCTATCACAGACAAATGAAGGCATTGCCTGTAATTCTCTATAGTGATGTTACTTGCGTCAGAGGTCATGAACTTGAGCGGCAGAAATCCTACTAGATGTTTTTGTGACTTTGGGAGATCACGAATACAAAGCAGATGAAAATGATGAAAGTGTTTCACAGCTGGGCTCTCCAAGAGACCAAACACAAGTAATTAGTCATTTTTCTAGCAGACTTCTAAAAACATCAATGTCATGTTTATAAGCAATTCTAATACAAGTCATAAGTCATAAGGGTGTTTAAACAATGTTAAGTATGTTTTGAGCTGTGAAAGAGGGCCTGTGGTCTGCAGGACCCTAAACAGAACACCCGTCCCGGCGCTTTGCTCCGGTGAAACATGAACCACATGACGCAAGGCCTGTTTTTTCTTCCGCAGATGCAGTAGCACCCTGAATCTTTATCAATAGCATCAAAAACTCACATGCTGTATGAATCTATTTTAAAAATAACTCCTTTGACTATATTTGCGTAGCCCACATGTAAAACATGTGGTTGCATTATGGTTTCTTCCTCTTGTGTTTGTTGTTGATCACTTCTTTAAAATGCAATGTGGAATCTGACAGCAGCATCTCATGAGAGGTTAAGTTGTTGTACACATGCAGAAAAGAGTGGTGAAGTAATGAGTCCTAAAATGCAGAAGTCAGTTAGCATTTTTGCACTTCTGGTTCCCTCTTCTCAAAGTCTGTTTTTTTAATGAGCTTTTGGTCAAATAAGGTGAGAAACAATGTTTTTGCACACCAGCAACAGAAGACAGATGCGTCGAAGGAGACTTAAGGCTGTTTCATGTTTGTAAGACATGTTGGCAGGTGTCTTAAGAAAAGTGTGGGATGAAACAAATGTGTTTATGCTTAAATGAAGTGTTGGACACCATCTGTGGCACAAGCTACATTCTCCATGACTTCTTGATATAGTCTAGAAGTATTAACGGTAACTTGTAATTCTTAAAAAGAAGGAAAGATACTTTGATACATTTGATTTGGTAGAGAAGAAATTTTAAATTTAATTTTACTCTCGAGGAGGAGGAGACGAAGATCGTGGTCTGTGCGCCTGATAAACCGGAGTAGAGAGGACCAAGAGGAATAAGTTTCAGAAGCCATTTCCCCCCAGGAGTTCGACATTTATTAGACATCTTTAAAATCCCTCCACGGTGGGTCATACAGGTGGGGATATTTTCTCACCTCATCGGTCAGCAGTCGCCCCTCAGAGCCATTGTGAGCCTGCTATGTTTTTTCCCCCTCGGCCAAAGCAAGTAGCACGCTGTTTCCATCTCCCTGGCAACGATAGAGCACTCTTCAAAATGTAAGACAAATCAAAACGGCGTCTGCGACTTTAGTTTTGACAGGTGCAAGACACTGCAAGACGCTAAAAAAGGTAGTTGCTAACAAGCGGCTAAATGAGACTGCAGTGTTTGTCAGGGACAATAGACATCACACGTGATAAAGAAATATATATATATATATATATTTTTGAAATAGGATGTGAAACAAGGAGTGGACATAACCAAGATAGCTAGGTAAATCAGGTCATGCTAAAAGGAGAGTTTTGTTGAAAAGTAGGCGCACTAAATCAAATCAGAAGTTCAACCCTTAAGGATGGTGGCGTTTAAGCTATGTGACCACAATGTAGTTCATCCATAAACAATAGCTTTTTACTGCCGTCCATTTCATTTATGCTTCAAAAAACACAAAAATGTTGGTCATCTGTGAGGATTATTGTGCTGAACAAAACGTGCAAGATCATAAACTTGTGTTCGTCACATTTTTGGTGATTAACAAAAATCCCAAAGGCTTTTTGCTGAGGAAGCTGGTGTGATGTTAACTTCCAGGTTTGGGCCTATTAAAATACATCATCTCCTCACTCTATTGTTGGATTTTTAACTTTCTCCTCTTTAAAAAATGTGTGACACAAAAGGAAACCATAGTGGTGAGTAATCAACCCAACCCACTTGGCATAAGCGCCTGTAAATACCGAAAAAATACAGTTTTGTAGGCTGTTTCTCTGTTTAACTCTCTTGTATGCAGAGATGTGGGTATAGTAACATATATCAGGCTCTCAGCAGGACGGCAGCTTGTTCACTGATGGAGCCAGAGGGGTGGTGGGAGTGTTGGGGAGGGGGTAGAGAAACAAGACAAGAATCTTCCAGGCCCGGGCTTCTCTGGAAGAAAGAAACGAGGAGGCCTCCACGGGTCAGCTGTGACGGGTCAGCACCCACCATTGTATGGAGGGAAGGGAGTTCCTGTTCCGGCTCGTTTTTGCAATCTGAGAGAACATAAACATGAACGGAAGTGTCCAGACGGCGAGCAAAAGCAATGTGGCTGGTGACTGGAGCGTATGAAGGGGAAGCTACAGTATGTTGTTTCTGAAATCAAACACCGCTCTGCTTGTATTCACGGTGAAATAGAGATGGTTATCTACATGTATTTATCTATGTAAAAACATCAAAAATCAGCCACATGTATGCTACGTTTTTTTTTGAGAATCCTACCAGCCTAAAGACTTAGTTGTTCCTTATCAGGAATATCCTCACACACTTATCGATCAGCTCACTTGTAACCTCCGAAGCATTGATCAGGTGATAACCTCTGCAAATCACACTTTTTGATTCTTGGAAATGTTAACGATTGCAGCCCCTCTGATCAATATTTCTGCTGAATTCAGCAGTGCTGTCTTTGTGTAACCAAACCTGCTCAATGAGAGTTTGATCATCCCCAGGTCAATACCCCTGACTGCTCCCTGAGCCATTCACCAATCAACTTCCACCGCAGTGAAACTCCCTTTAGTTCTGCATTACGCACCAGGCAAATGCGGCCAGTGGGTGTTCTCTACTTCCAGTTTCCTCCATGTATGATTTTATCTTTGAATATTTGTAAACATATTCTGTCCCCTATGAAGAAGGAGTTCTCAGAGACTGACTGAAGAATTATGTGGCGATGGAGTCAGTCAGTTAGCTGTGGGCTGCAACGTGAGTCCCGTTTTTTCAGTCTGCATTTGTTTACATTTTGGCAAATTGAAAAAATTAAAAGTATGCAGAGTCAGCTTATTAGCAGCTCTTGTTTGCAATGTTTCCATGGATGCAGGGACAACTATGACTGGATTATTTCAACACAGGAAATAACTTTAAAATGTGGTGCTTCTCAGTCAAGTTCTGGAGTTATGAGGAGCATCTTTTCTTTGATTTCTAAGGGAGCTTGTGGGGTCTGCCTCACAAAAATGAAAACTTCTGACAGGCCTGAAGTATATATGTGTTAAAAAGCAGAAAGTCTCTTACACTACGTACCAAATTAATATCATAGAATTTCTATTTGAAGCTGAAATACTTTGTTTATACAAAAAGCATTTGAAACTCACTTTGTGACTAAGATTAAAAAGAATGACTTTAACTCAATATATATCAGTTTGTAGCATCGTGTATCGTATGTGCACTGTTGGACTGTGTAAGGTGCAGGAGCATCTAAAATAACCATTGTACACAGTTTAACTTTTCAAAAAATACGGGGTTTATTGACTTAACTGCAATCAATACTTACAAAAGAGAAAAAAAAAAAACAGGTTTTCATATAAACTCACAGAAATTACTGTAGTGAAAAAAACATGGCTGAAAAAATACATTCAACTGTTTTACTTTCTTTGTGTCAAAATCTGTTCACCTCTTCCAAAACACGTGAAGGCAACACAGAACACGTGACTTTAAAAAAACTAATTGTCCTCCATTATCAAATATAAAAGGCAGAGAAGCCTTAGCTACCTGGAATGTATTTAATGAGGCACTTTTCATGGACAGAGAGGGGCCAAGCAAGTGCATCAAGCATCCAATCAAATTAAAGAAAAACAAAATAAACTTTCCTCAACCCATTTGGTCACAGCTATTGCTTGTAATAAAAGACTGGGCGTAAGAACGTTACAGACATTTCAACATAACCAGTCTAACTTGGAGACTCTCCTAAACCAGTGATGTGAGAGGTCTTTCAGCACCCCTTTACTTCCACCATCAACCCAAGAGTTGAATTTATGTGATAACAGTTAGCTACTGTTACTGTCAGATTACTGTAAGATGTGAAGGGGAAAACATCAGGAATGAGTACAAGCAAATCTAGATGAAATTGCAGTCCAATAAGAGGGAGTAAGAAAAAAGTACAATAAATAATCAAAACGCAAAACAACTTTTTTTGCATTTTTTTTTTGCTTTAAATTAAGTTTCATTTTGACAAAGTGTAGTTGCAGAACAAAAGTCATTGAAGTACAATATATTAACTGTGAAAAAAAGGAAAACTGACAAAAACGTCTTCACAATCTTTAGATTAATATGGAAGATCATAATTTAACATAAAAGAAAATATATTCTATTGTTCATTATCCAGATAAATACAAAACAAAATTAACAAAAAATGCATATGATCACCAATAAATATGTTCTGATAAGTTAAATAAGCAGTGACAAGCAAACCTTCTGTCTGGAAAGTTTTTCAAACAATAATAACCGTAATAATAACATTAATAAAAAATAATTATCAAATAAAGAAGCAAAAAAAGGGATGTAATGAGTACAGAGTGCTCCTCGGAGCGGGTTCTAAAGTGGGGGAGAAGTAAAGTAAAATAGCTTGGAGATCCGATCTTGTCAAGTCGCAGGATGAACAACTGCACCATGGGAATGCTGGAATTCCCCAGATCGTCGAGGATGAAGGAGGAGTGGGGGGTGGGGGGGCAAGGTTGAAAGGCGGGATAAAGTCTTACAGGTTTAATGATCAGTTTTAAATCAAGACTTCCTTCCCAAAAAAAAGAGCCAGTGACCAGCAACAGGAGGAGAAAACTCAGGAGGAGGGGAGAGGAGGGGAGGGGGGCATAACCAACTTCCAGTTCAAAGTCCTTCCTGCAGACTCACCCAGTCCACAATTACATCAGACGGGCCTTGAGGAGAACCGTGACAGGGGAGAGGGGTGGAGGAGGAGGAGGGGGCAAATGAGAAACAACCAAAAACACAAACAGTAGTCCATTCACCCTAAACACATGCAGAAACCGCCCCAGGCACTTTTTTTCTTTTTTAAAAACTATTCATATCTTTTCAGGGTCTTTATTTTTTTTTTTTTTCCTTTTGACTTAACTCAGTCTGTAAAAACGGCTGCGGTAGATCTACAGTTACGTTAGTGAGCACCCTCTAGCTAGCTCAGGGGAAGTGGTATCGTCAGGTGTGGGGGGGGTGGGGGTGGGGGTGGGCAGGGAGGGGGGCGGGGGGGGGGGTTGGGGGGCTAGTGCAATGCACTCCCCTTTCCAAGGCCACTTGTGCTGCTACACATTCAAGAACAAATGAAGAAGAAAGGAAAAACAAGTGGCACCTGGCAAAGCAGTCAATTCTTGTTCTCATGATTTTCATTGTTCAATTTCCTCTCCTTTTTTTTTTTTTTTTTTTTGGCACTATGACACATGGCAGGGTACGTTTCAGAACTTGCTGTGCGGATTGACAGGGATGAAATGATAATTTGAGTGGAGAGAGTTCCCTTAATTGACTACATCCTTACAATGCTAACATGGAACGATCACGGTGTCTTGTGTAAGGGAGGACAGGGAAGCTTCGGAAAAGGGCAGAGGTAGAGGGGAGTGCCGTGCTCTCTTTGTGTCACCGAACTCAAAGTCACTGGTGGATACGTGCAGTCTAATCGTCAGAGATGGAGAGGCGGCTGAAGATGGGAAGGCGGCGGGTGGTGTCCAGCGTGGGGGACTCGGAGCCACTCAGGCTGCCTCCAGAGCTGCTCTGGTAGCCCTCTTGGTCTGACAGGGAGTCGGGAGGGCTGGATGGAGACTCGAACAACTGAGGGGACTCCAACATGGGTCTGAAATAGTAAGGCGTGCTTGTTGGAGAAGGGGGTGCGGGGGTGTTGGGCTCTGTGCCTACAGGACCGGCACTGAGGCTGGGCCCAAACAGGTTGGCCAGCTCCTGGCTGGAGTAGGTGAAGGGGTTACTGCTGGGCCAGTCAGGGACCTCGTCAGGGAAGAACATGGGTGGAGGGGTGACCGAAGTGGGGCTGTCCCTCAGCCCAGCTGAGCTGGAGAAGCCTGCAAAGCTGTAGCTGTGCTGCAGTCGAGGCCTCTCCATTTTGCTGGAAGAGTTAAGAGGAGAGGACTGCTGGGGAGGTCCACGGCGCTCCTCAGCATTGTGAATGAAATGGCAGCGAGGCCCGTACGGGCAGAATCCGATGGTGTGGAAGGTGCGGCACAGCTCAGTTTTGTATTTGGGATGGCGGCTCAGGCTGCGCAGTTCGTGGATTCCATGAGCAAACTGGCATTTGTCGCCATACTTGCAGGAACCGTTCTCCTCAAAGGGCCTGCAAAGCTCCGTCTTGTAACGGCTGGAGTTCACTTGGCTGCTGCCGCTGGTGGGACTGGCAGGGCCCAGGCACTTGTTGAGGAGCCTCTCACCAGTCTCAGAGAAGGAGCGGTCCCGCAGACGGTTCTCCTTGTTGTTGCTGGCATTGCCAACCCCTGAGATGAGTGAGGAGTGGTCCGCTGCCTTCAGGCTATTCAGAAACTGGTTCTGGCTGAACTTTGTACTGCTGACAGAGTGCCGCCGCTGGTAAACGCCCCCCACTGAGGGAGATCCCACCGCCTTCCTGTCCAGCAGGGCTCCGGCGGGGCTGGAGATGGGCACATTGGTGCCAGTGCAAGGGACAGACACGGGATGGGGAGCACCCAGGTTGTTGTTGTAGCTGAGCAGTTTGTTGTTCTGCAGAGACACAAAGATTACACATCATTAGACAAACAATTCTACATATTCGCTAAGACTGACAGTCTATGTGGCTCTGATTTTGACGATAGCTGGTGGGCTAGAGGGGGGGAAAAAAAAAAATCCACAGCCTTGCATGACTGTGTTCTTTTTGGCTGTGGCAACATGAGCGGATACAGGCCTATAGAACAGCAGCTGGTTTGGCAAGCTGCCCTGGTTAGGAATGTGTGCCTGTTTAGTAAATGGAGCAGCAGCACATGAGAGGCCACAGGGCTGCTAGTGGCTACAAAGAGGCTGCATCATTTGAAAGATAATGAAAGTGGCGAAGCATCCTGCTGAATTACAAGAGAAAACTGATCTGCTTTTCAATACACGTCCAAACTGCGGGAGACGAAAGGTTAGTCACTCATTTACATGAGCAAGAGAAAAAGCCACCAGGGAATAAAATCTGAACCGCGAGGAAAAGAAACGCTGTTTTCTAAGGAAATCTGACACTGAAAACACGAAAACGTATGCAAACGCACACAGTGCGGTGACGTTACCTAACAGGAGAGCCGTTACGATTTTGAAAACAGGCAATTTCCCAAGAAATATTAACGTTTAACGCGGCTTATCGTGGATCCAGTTTATAGGAGCAATAGTAGGTGAAAGCGGGACAAATCTGCTCAATGATTAGCGAGCATGTGGCTGCTTTGCGAGGAGAATTAAAAGTGGCGCAAAACTGCCCCATTTACAAAAAGGTGACATGATTAAGTGAAGGAAACGTTAACGGCGGTTGGCCCTCAGAACTGCACCGCAACCGTTAAGCAAAACTGTAAATGTTCAGCTAGCAGATGTGACACATGTAGAATGTGTGTTTAACAGAAGTTGACGTCAAGTTTTTTTTCCATTTCGAGAGCTGATAACGTTCACGTAATGTTACGCTACCGTTAGGCTTCCGCACACTTTCAACACGCACAGTTAACGTAAATAACCTCTACGCTGACGTTTGAACAGGAAACGGCGGATAAATAAACAAACAGTCGAGTCAAAGCGAAGCTGAAAAACAAAGCAAAACAGCTCAGCCTCCGCACAGGCGCGTCACGGCGGAGGGCCGCGGGCGGGCGGGCGGGCGGGCGGACCGAGGGCCGCGGGCGGGCGGGCGGGCATGCAGCTCATCATTCCTCCACAGCGGCTAACAGGCTGCTGCTGCTAACAGGCTAACAAGAGTTCACAGTCACAGAAAGGAGAGGGAAAAAAAAAAAGTTGCCAAGCTACCTTGTTCATCACTTCGAAGTCGAAGAAAGGCGACACCACGGCTGTGGTCATCTTTGCAGCGACCGGGATTAACTCAAAAAAAGAAGTTTTAAAAAACAAACGGTGCTTGTTGAAGTTGCGCAGGTCTGCTGAGTTCTCTGATTTGCAGCTCCTGTGTATTTTTGACCCAGCAGAACTCCCCCTCTGCCCTGAACCAGCTCGACATTTGCTTTATAATCCTTTTGCAGGAGGAGCCTCAAGCGCTGGGCGTTAACTTTCAGTCAACTTTTTTTCTCCTTCCTTCTCTGCGAGGACAAACTTGCAGTGGTTTGTCAGTTTGTTTGACATTACTACACTGTTGCACGCAGTATGAATACTAAACAGACGGCTTTTATATCTTTTACATGCAGTAAAATAACCCACTTTTCAATCCTGAACTCCAGAGTGAACTAGTTTATCAGTTCATTAGAGGAGTGTGGACATTAAATCACACATTAAAAAAAGTTACTTATTAAGCTTCATTAAGGCGTAAACATGTTGGGCTTGTTAACTTTGTGTGAGAAATGGTGTCTTAGCTCTGAAATACAAGTTAATCTGCATAAATAAAACTAACAGTTAAAGTCCAGTGGCCAAATTAGGCTACAACTTTATTTCCTTCTTTCTTTAAAGGAAGTCTGGCACTTAAACAGTCTGGAGTTGTTTACTGGGAGGCGCTACACTGTCCTCAGGGTTTCAGCTACCATCCACTACTCTGTAATTAATTTACTCTTAATTGCTGCACTGTAACGTCACTTGTGGGACTTTCCGGTGAATTCAGGCAGCCAGGGCTTTTAACTCTTTCCCCACCACAGCTATTTATTCTCTCTCTCTGTTTCTAGTACAGCTCCTCGCTGCCTCCCCAGCAGCAGGTAAACCGCTGCTCTCCGGCTGAATGGTTGCATGTGTCATTCCATCAGCGAGGCAATAACCTGATATGCGAGTGATCTCACCAGATTCAACCACAGACGTTCACAGTGACGCTCGCAGCCACATATGAAAGAGCCTGGCTGCAGTGAGAGAGAGAGAGAGAAGAGTGAAACCTATACAAATCTATTGTGGCCCATCGTGTCCCCCCCCCATCCGCTCCCGCCCTCTGAATCCATGACAGAGCAGCCATCGGCCATGTGCAGAGTCAATGTCAGGGTTGGGTTGCAATAGAAAAGAGTGGAGGGAAAGAAAGGCAGTGTTGGGGGAGAAGAAAAGAAGCTGTTAACACAAAAAAAAAAAGGTTGGAGCTGGAGGAGGGGATGGTGGCGTGAAGGGGTGATTTACGGGGGACGTTTATTACTACACAGCGCTGCCTCAGGGAGGTGAGGGAAGAGGGGAGGGGAGAGAGAGGCAAAACATTCCCTATTTCTCTTCCTCCTCTTTGCCTATACAGAAGCCACACAGGGGGTGGAGGGCTTTGTCTCCCTGCAAGCAGCCGCAGAGGAGGCAGGGATGTTGTTTTTGCAGGGAATGTTGAGTTTACAGTAGATCTGCACAATCTTGATCGAAGTCGTACTCCCTATTTTCGTGATATTATTCTCTCCATGCAGCCATAGGTGTCCCGATCAGAGTCAGCAGAGAGCGAGGGTGTGTGTTTTAACATAAAAAGAGTTTTTACGACCCGGGCCTGTGTGGAGCAATCTCCCCCTGGAGTGTTTTCACAGACGACAGGGTGGGATGACAGACTTGCTGAAAATCACGTCTACAGTTCAAAGACCCTGCCGCTGATTGATTAAGAAGATCAGATCGATTGTCTTCCTCTGAGGGATAACTGCAGCGAGGAAGTAGGGGGGTAATCGCAGCAATTTTTCCCCCCAGCAATATAGGAGAATCTCCAGCGGGCGTGCTGTGATGTAAAGAACTCATGTATGTCACACATTAAACCGAGTTTATTTCAGTACAGTGAACGCACCGCGGGCTGTAATGTTTGAGCAAATATATCCAGGTCCAGATGTGAACTCTATAAGGTCAGCAGGGCTCAAAACTCAAAAACAAGCTGCTGACTCCGATGGAAAAGTCTTCTCGACTGGACCTTGGCCTTGAGAAGACTCGTGTGCCGCGGTTGTTTACTTTAATAGTCTCAGATGTATTGTGCCGGCTTGATATTGTGCGATGCAGATAGCCTTCCAGGTTTAGGAGGAGGCACCTGTTTCCTGCCAAAATGAAAATCTAAAAAAAAAGAAGTCAGGCTGCTCTCTCAAAGGATCGAGTCAGACATGTTTTTGTTGTAAACATGCGGACGACACAAGCAGACATCATTTTGACACAGAAGCACGCAGATGAAGTTTCTCCACTGCGGGACTAATAAAGGATGATCTTATCTTATCTTATGTTAACTCACCCAGCGTGGCTTTTAACTTTTTAACCTTTTGTTTTGCCTGGAAGATATGTTAGCTGAAATACATGTTTACATCTGGAGTTTACTGATTTCATTGTAAATCCTTCTAGTCCTTTAATTTAGCAAGCAAAAACATGCTTAATGCTTCTTATGTATTGTTTTTCTTATCTTTATATTTAAGGGATATGTAGCGGTCATCAGCTATGTTTTTCTTTAAGACATCAGGAAAAATTTCAAGTCCCTAAAGGGGATTTGTGGCATTTTAGGGTGAAGGCTGGACTCTGTTACTTACAAAACAGGATGTGCAGTATTTAATCAAAAGTGGCAGTTATATAGCAGACTAAAAATTGTATTCAGTTAGTCATACTTGTATTTTCAGTTAATTGTGTGGCCTCATAAATGTCAAAAAGTGTGAAAATAGCTGTTTAAAGCTTCTAAAGTTGCTTTGTCCACAGTCCAAAATCTAAACAAGTTCATTGTGCTATCACAAATGTAAAAAAAAAAATCCTTTAAAGTCTAGAGAACATTTGGAATTTTGGCTTGAAAAATGACTGGAACGTTCATCAAAGTATGCAGATTGGACTAATTGTTTCGTCTCAAGCTGCAGTGCATGTATATTCCATCACAGCTTTTAAAAGTGAAGGATGGAATATTTATGAGCTTCTCCTGTCCAATCATTCAAACTCCATCTCAGCACCCCAGCCAGGATTTTCCACTCACTGCTGACAGATTCTAGTTAATTTCTGCAGATTTGTGCTCCTCGAGGTCAGGCGCTGTCCTCCTCTGGCTTGTAGGTCCCATCAGTCTCTGTTGACGCTGCAGTTAGTCACTCCTCAGCGTCTGCTGGATAGTTTGATATCTGCCTCCTGTGCTGTCAACTCTGATGACCCCTCCCCGGAGGGAGGATGGGGATGAGACTTGAGGTCACTGATAAGGTTTAAGTGGGATGACTGGATGTTAGAGTTTTATCTGACTGAGCAGGAGATGAAAGCAGTCACAGAGAAACACGACAAATTGGAAGCTGTCTGGAAAAGCAACAGTTTGCTGTAGTTCCTCCTCTCAGCCATCGGAGGGCAGAGTTTTTCTCTTTCGATCCTCCTGTTGCAGCGTTTCCTATTTACTCCCCTCTCTCTTTCCACAGTCTGAAAGTTCTAAATGTTTACCTGAAGCACAAATTTAGATCGGAAAGGTTACACCGTGATTGTGAATATCTAAGATTGAACAAGCAGACCAACACAGTTAAACACAGCTCTTTCCTTGTGTGACTTTGAGCTGAATTAGGACGCAGAACAAGCCCGAGTATTGTGTAATCAGCAATTCCACTGACACACTAACTCACTAGCCTTGTGTAAAGCACAGAGACTTATCAGCTACAAAGCACAAATGCCTATACTAGCTGTGCGGTAATCTCAAGCTGTGCTGCACCACATCCCACTTAGGGCAACCACAGGCTCATTAAATGGCATCTTAAAAGAGGAATAAGTAGCATTTTTACTGCCTTGTGGCACATCATGAGCACTCTGGGGAATGATGGGTTGTTGATAAATACTACTGACTTAGTTGTTCACCATGAACTGGCATTTATGATTTCTTATAAAGGTTATTTTCCAGCTGAAGCATCAGTTTTGAAAAAAAAAAAAAAAAGTTCCTCCCACACATTTTCAATTCCATAACACTGAAAATGTATAATGAGCAGCTGTGAGTGGAACAACATCTCTTCATGAGAAATGTATTTTGCGTCTTGTGAATGTCATTGAAAATGTTACGTATTAATTGAGTCAATTACAGTCAAGCAGGGTGGTGGAAATTTAGATCTTCTATTTAAATAACAATAAACACTAACCACAGAGGAAAAGCACCAACAGTACATTAGTAAAGCTATATTATCATCATAGTTAAATGTGCTAGTGGAGTACATTTAGTAGTTCATTGTGTAAGATTCATTCCAGTGTTCTAGTTGGTCAAAGTGGAGCTCATTTTAAATATGTTGCATTCTGTCAGTTTAATCAGAAGGTATAATATAAAATGTCTATTAATTTATCACTCTAAAACACAGGGCTGCACAACAGGTTGTAGCCCTTTCTGCTACTTACACCCAAAGCTTTATAAATAAAAAATAATAATACATATGCGCCATATTCCTATGTTAAGATTTATAAATAAAATCTTTACATTTAAAGTACCCTAAAGTTTTGACACAGAGTGTAGTGGATGTAAATACACAAAATGTTAAAGCAGCAGAAAATTAAAACACCTGAAGGACCGTACCAGTCTGTTTTTGACTTCTTACCATTAGCAGAGGTCGCTTCAATCTTCTATCAATGTTGTTGTTAAAAACTGACCATGTATATACTTCAGTAGATCTCAGACTGACTTTTTAAACCCCATTCACTGCCACTCATGTTGAAACAGAGAAGGTAAAGGTAGTTCACCCTTCTAAAGAGAACGTCTGCATTTATTTGGTCAAAAATCGAAAGACAAAAGAGACGAAAGTTATTGCGCCTGGAAAAATAGTTCCTCACAAGTGCTGCCGTCCTAGCTCAAATATTAGCGTGAAAAAGGATTTCGACACAGTCAACCTTTTTTAACTAACATGATCACACATTTTCAGACACTTTCTGTAACCTTTATCGCATATGGACAAAATGTAAACAAACATAATATCCCATGGAAAAAGCTATTTTGGGAAAAATGTGCAGGGTTTATGTTATGTAACATATGCGGCCGATGTTGGCAAAGAACAATCACATGTAGTAACACCAGAACGGTCCTTTAAATAAGTTGCTAATTACCAAAACTGTGCTGATATTCAGAGTATATTTCACCACAAGAAGGACAATGTATTCCACAAAACTTCATCCGGAGTTGAAATATCTTCACTCCTATCAAAAGCAATAGATTTCTCAACATTCCTATAACTTCCTTTTTTTCCAAGCATGTGAGCACATCTTTCGCAACACTAACAGGACAGCTGATCAGCTCGCCGACTGTTGAGCAATCTGCGGTCAAGGAAAGCCAAACTCGAACTAAACGGTGTTTAATTTCTCAAATATGTTGTCATGCATCGGCCCACGCTCACTGGGACGCTGCGTAGGTTTAGTTTCTGTATTCATTTTTCTCCCCACATCCCACTTTTTGTGATCTGGTTAAGCTGCACCATGATTGCCTGCTTTCATGTCTCATGGTATGTTTGCATAATTTCTATGGGGGGACTGTGGTCATCGTGTAGGGTTAAACTAGCTTCAGAGGAGAAGGCTGAGGGATTGAGAGAGGCCGAGGGAGGAAGAGAAGGACTAGCAGGGATTAATTGTCCATAAGAGTAGCCACAGCATTGTTAGTGGTGAACCACCAGCTGCTCTTGCCGATGTTGTTCCCATGATTCGCTCCAATATGCCCATCCACTCACTTCCACTGCCCTCCATGTCACACTGGGTGGGATGCGGCATCAGTGCGGGCCTTGGCTCATTTGGAGAGCTTTGACACGTCACGTCATTACATTTGACCAGAGTTTAAAACAAACACCATCTTGGAAATGGAAGTCTTTGGCCCTGTCAGTGGCAATTCACAGCAAAGTATAATAATAATAATAATGATGTTTTGGTTAAATGCGAGGTCGCAAAAATAGCTGCAAAACAAGCGAGTGAGGGGTCAGCGTTTAAAGTAGATTTACTGTCCAATTCTCTGCTGACACGTCGGTCTCTAGAGGAGGGTTATATTTAGAGCGAAAGGCCAGCTTCCTCCTCTGACTTCCTGACCCAGGTTTCCTGAGGAACAATCTTTCTGTCTGTGCAGGGGACTCATGGGAAGGGAGAGTTTGATTTTCCACTCACACATCAGGGGTCGCAAAAGAGGACACACAGGTCAAAGTCATCAAGCAATGGAAATGAGATGATGACCACGGCTATATGATACACACTGAGAGTGCAGGGATGGCAGATGACATGCCTGAGCGGGACGCAGAGAGCCAGGCCAGGAGGAATCTGGGGCTCGGAGCGTCCAGTTCCCCCAGGCTCAATGTGCCTCCGCCAGGGACCGGACAGACCTGACCCTGGTCCAGGTGTCATGACCACACGGCGGACGCTGAAACGAGATATTCCTCAGCTCCTCACTCAACGCAAGAGAAAAAATCAATGGGCTTTGTATAGCGAAGGAACAGTGGAAAGCATTCTCTCACCAAAAAATTCTGCCCCTGTCCCATCTGTCTCCATTCTCCAGCACTCCCAGACCTCACAACCGGCCCTGTGTGGTCACTCCTTGACTAGAATTACACAGTCCATGTGTCCGGCTCTGGACAATACACAAAAACCACTCGCCCATGTGACCCTGCCCACTTTTCTCACACTTGAGCCTTGCAGATTTATTGAACTGGATGTGTCTTCTCACCAGCTATCGATACTCCTCCAGATGCTGTTTAATGAGAAGAAGCCTCTCACATGTTAGGTTTGACAACAACTCGCCCATCATAAATAAGACTTTGGAAATACGCTCCTGATGATGTGTGAATTAATGGGTGCATGGTTTTGATTGAATGGTGTTGAGCTTTGGGGATAGGACAAGTTGTTTTTGAGCCGTCCTCAGTCGACCCATGGCATGTGGTGATGTCAAATTCCTCCTCTTTGTAGGCCTGTGATGGTTTATTTTGGAACACTGTTTTTTTTAGTTGCTGCAGCTCATATTTGAACCTTTTTTATGGCCTCCCCATATTGTTACAAGATGGCTACAAATTATAATTATCTGCAGATTACTTGATAAGTACACCACTGTAGGTTTGGTCTGTTTTGTTCCATTTTGTTTTGTTTGTTTTTTTTTCTTTCATCACCATTCTTTATGTTGGCAATAAACTTCTAGTTAATACGGAGGCCCAGAGAACAGCAACTTAAGAAAACACAAATAGAAAAAACACAAACATATTTAACCACACCAGAGCTGCAATGATAAATCAAATAATATTAATTGATTGTTAGAAAATTAATCATCAACTATTTTGATAATGGATTAATCCTTTTAGTCAATTTTTAAAGTAAAAAATAAAAAGAATTGCTAGTTTAGTGAGGATTTGCTGCTTTTCTGTGTCATTTATGATCATAAATAGGAGTCTTTGTGTTTTGGGCTGTTCTTTGGACATAAGCAATTTGAAGATATCACATTGGGCTCTGGGATATTATGATGATTTTTTTTCACACTTTTTTGATATTTCATGGAATAAATGATTACTTGATTAATCGTAAAAAACAATCCGCAGATTAATCGATGATGAAAATAGTCATTAATTGCAGCCCTGGGCAACACAAAACAAAAAGAAAAGAAAAGAAAAGAAGGGAAAACTGTTCAACACAAGGATTTGTCAACACATACAAAAAGCAGTTTAAATAAAGGTGCTTCAAATGCAGAAAACACAGTACAAAATGTACTGATGTGTTTTTCTGTCTCTGGCTGTGTTTACTGTGTTTCTGTGTGGTTCTGAATGTCCATGTTTTTTGTGGTTTGTGGTCGTGTTTTCTGCATTTGGAGCAAGTTCTCATCATAGTATGTAATTTTTTTACCCTTCTTGCATTTGCATGAATAGTTTTGGTTCTGCGTTTTCCCTCTGCCATACCTTGCTGACACCATGCATGCTGCCACTGGAATTGGGTGTTTTGTGTAAGTTTGGTGAATATGTTTCTTGTGTGTATCGGAAGTGGCAGCATGCTGAACCCTGGGCCAAAATGCAGTGTACTACTCGCACACTCAAAACAGTCCAAAAATTGAGTTTGGAACGATAGACGCTTCACACCCTCGATGAATGCCATATTGGCACGTAACTTTAAAAATGGCAGCAGGGGTTTACAGCCAAGGGTTTTGTTGCACCACTGACTTGGCAACTGTGAATGTTGCTGCTTTGTACAGATGCAAGTTATACATGTTTTTGTACTAAGCACCACTATGTATATAAACAGTTGTCAGATAGCCACCGTCAGTAATGTTTGTTGGGTAATGATTTGGTGCCATTAGCATGCTAGCTAACGTTGTAACATTAGCATCCACTAGCTAGCTAACGTGCTCCTAGCTACAGTGACTGTCATATTAACTGGAGAACAATCTTAAGTACAAGTTAAATGAACTAAATAGTGGTTGAAAAAAGCTGTCAAATATTGGTGATAGTCGCCCATTGTCTGTTTGCAGTTCGCCATTAAAAAAGTAGACGAAGAAGAAGGAAGAGACAGTTAAAAAAACCATGTCACTTCCGATTAGAGGTGGGATACCCGACCAATGTCCGAAGGGACCTGTCAGGTACCCACAGGCTGGGTTGGGCTAGTATTTTGGAAGTGACAGTCTGAATTGGTTTGGGTTCAGTCACCTACTTTCTGCATGTTTTTTTCCTCTTTTTATCTGTTCAGAGCTGGGATTTCTTTTTTTCCGATTCATATGACAGCACCTGAACACACCACAGCCTTCTTAGAGACGTGCCGTGAAATTGTGTGGAGCTGTGAGAGGATGCATATTTTCATGTCAGAAACAACTTGTTTTTTGAGTTTATGGAAAGCACACAACACTACTCTGTTGAGATTAGTGCACCACACAATAAGTGTACTGTATTAAAGTTTACTGCATTGAAGTATACTAACAAAGTATGCGATTTGGAACACAGCTATTGTGTAGTCTAGCTCAGAAAAAGTTGTAGATGGGTGTAACGGTTAACTCTGCGCTGATAAAAGTTAGCCATTTCAAGAGCTATTATTTTAGCTTGTTCATCTGTTAAATAGCACCTTTGCCTGTTCTTCTGAAATGAAAAGCTTTTGTCACGTCCAGCCTTCTCTTCATGACTTCCAAAGTCACATGAGCTCCTGAAGTGCATCCGCCTTCACTGAAATGGGAAATGATAAGGAAATGAGTAAAACATTAGGTATGTGGATAAAAATCAGGAAAGATTTCTTCAGAGGAAGATACACAAAGGTTACAGCTGCATTTTACAGTATGTTGTCACCGGGGCCAGAGTACATCATCATCCTACCTCTTTGATTGTTATTTTTGCAAAAGTGTCCCAGTCACTAAAAGAAAACAACTCTAAGGGATTTAGCGTGATTGCCCACAGTCCAAACATGACCTTAAAATAAAGCTTGATGTCCAAGATGAGACTAAGCTGTTTCTTTTTTGCAAGAAAACAACCCTCCTGGTCTTTGAGGCCGGTCCAGTCCAAATGCCCCCAACTGTTCCCCACTCCGCCTCTCTTTCTCCTCTCCCTCTTTCAGACCGTCCTCTTCCCTGGCAGTGAAAGAAAGTGCAGCTGTGTGGAGTCCTTTGGGTTGAATGAGAAGAATCAGCCCATTTGGTTGACTTTCCTGGCCAAAGCTATAATTTTCTGCTGCCAGGGCCTAACATCCAGGCCAGAGCAGTTCCTGGGCTCTGGCCACTTGTATCCAGCAAGACAATAGGGATTGTCCTACAGTCATATACCACACAGGAGTCCAATTGCCTGTCTGCCAATGTGTGGAAGCACCTACGAGTCCAGACCAAAACATTAACATCTCAAAAAGTCATTTGGTTGATTTTTGAAGCTTTGAAAAGGCTCTGTATACTCGTTCATGACAGAAAAGCTTCTTCTTTAAAGAATAATGAGAACCTACGATCATTTTCTTGATGCCAGTACTGGGTTATGTGTCTTTTCAAGGTATGACACTCTAGTCTGGTTAGGCACAAAAACTGCTTGGTTAGGGTTAGAAAAACATCATGTTTTGACTAAAATATCTGGCCACAAACACATCTGGATGATGCCCAACATGTCCTTAAAAACACCCAGTTTTGTCGGCACAAACACGACTGGAAAATGTCTACGTCTCCTTAAAAGTACCCGCGTTTGTTGCCACAAACATGAATAGAAAAAAGCCAAGCATTTGCTAAAATTACCTGGTTCAAACCGTTGTCCTCAATGTGGTTTCGAACACTGCTCTGCTACTTGGCAGCCATCGCACCTAGATGATACCCGACCGCTATAGGCCTGCATTTAATCTGAACAATGTCACTTTGATATGCATTTTTGAAATGAGTTTGCAGAGACGTACAATGACAACATTTAATTATGGCGAATGGGCTGAGCGCTGTAGTGTAGACAGGGAAAAAAAATCAGATATTTTTTAGAAACAGTGATGGAGACACTTATTTTTGCTTCCTGATTGTGATTTATGAGTCACAATGTGTCCTTTCCTGTTTGACTCCAAATCGTGTTTTCTGCAACCGCGACTGTCTAATGTGTTACTTTCAACAGCAGACGCACGTTTCACAAAGCACGTTTAGTGTAAACTCTGTCTGTTAGCCGTGAAAACCCTGAAAATCTGTGTTTTCTGTTAGTTGAGGTTAGGGAGGTTAGTCAAACCTGAGAAAGAGGAGTAACTGAACCCCATTTTAGAAAAAGAGGTAACTTAAGTTCTGAGTCAGTTACTTTGGTAACAGAGTCTGTGAGCCTAGCCTGGTAGGGAGCAGGTTTTCTTGAGCAAACCTCGAGTTTCTCTCCGTCTCCTCCCTCTTTCAGCGCCAGAAGCGCTGATTCATTTTCTCATTCATTCATTCAGTCCATATATCATGCACATTTTAGTGGAGTTTTACCGACTGACAAAAAAATCCTGGTTGTTTGCATAGTCTGTTGGTCAAACTATATATAAAACATTCCTTTGTGTTGAACATGCTGAGTCCTTTTGTCGAAGATTTTATAGATGAAGAGGCCGCGTTACTGTACAGGGATTAACACATAGACAACATCAGGAGATGATTTTGAGACTCAATGTTTTATCACTTCCAGATGACAACATATTGCAGGACTGTTTTTCGATATAGTCTATCATATATCTACATGATCTTATTCAGCATTGCTCAAATGTTAATTTATTTAGGCCTAATTAATTAACTAAACGGGACAAAGGTGAGAGGACGTGTGTGTGGAAAAAAAAACATTATGTTGGGGATAAAACTGCACATTGAAATAGCCACTGATTGATTTTATTTCATTTTATTTAGATATGATTTAAGTGAGGTGAGCCTGTCACACCTGAGCCTTACCTGTTTAAACTCTGTTCTTGATCTGCTTCCAAGTCTGCTCTTCACCTGCAGGATATCCTACATGAAAATATATTTGAGGTTTAATACGATTCCACCAGTTTTCACCTACATTATTGTAAGTGTGAATAAATATTAAATAAATAGACTTCATTCAAACTTACACGTTTACTTGAGCAGCAGTTTTCTCCCACCCCAGTTCTCCTTTGCTGCTGCGGCTGTTACTTTTTATTTTTATTTCTGAAAAATATGGTCATACTCGCCGCATGTGTGCATGAGTATTTCTTATTCCACAGGATAAAAGTAGGCGGGACTTTTTTTTGTCCACCGTTGCCATGGTGAATCGTAGTATTGAGGCTCTATTATTGTCGGCTTTTTATCGTTGTGGTAACTCAGAGTGAACCTACTCAGTGTTAACTGAATTTACTGAAATGAGCTTCTTTGGAACTGGAAACTCAGAGTTTTCGCATCTGAGGGTAAATCAGCTCAGAGTTCAGTGTTGGACTCAGAGTTTGTTGAACCCCCCTCTGTGAAATGGGTCCCAGTTCCACCTCATCTTTGGCCCAAGCAAAGAACTCTCTGATCTTTGCTTTTCTTTCCTCCTAGTCTTTTCTCTAACTAAGCAACCAACATTCTGCTTCCCGTGGACACCAGCACACACATGCCCAGCGTGTGCGTGTGTGTGAATGGTCGTGTAAAATGCATTTTCAGGTGTGTTAAGAATTTATCTGAGATTACACAGATTGATTGAGTTTTAAGACGCCGTTTTAAAACAAAAATGCAGTCTGATTATAGCCTCAGCTTTTGTGAGAGGTTTAATGCCCTCATAACATACATAAGCGCTGCTGTGTATGTTTCCAGTAAGCACTATTAGTGTCACATCAGGCCCAAACGGCAGCCCATGTGACTCTGTCAACCCAGGAGGGTACTCACATTATTGCTGTGTTGTGTGACAGCTGAATATGGAAACACTTTTTGAGCTTGTTAAATACTTTCTGGTTTGCCTTTTTTTTCTGGCCTTGCGCTCTTATAGGTTCTACAAAGTCTAGTAAAATTGAATGACTTTCCCAGAAATGTAAGTTTTATTGTCCCCCTCAGCCCACATGACTCGTAAATAATGGCACATTTACCAAAAATCCCAAGCCGACAGACCCCAACTTCATACCATTACCAGTACCACGATACGCCAGAGCCGCTGCCAAAATACACCCAAAACAATCCCCCTTTCTTCCCATTGAAACCTTACAACTGTCTGTTAACAGTGTTTACTCCATTAAAGTCCTCCGACCCGACACTCTTAGAGAAGAACGGTCCAAGTGCTAGTGGGAACTGCATGTACACCATTAAACTCAAGTTTTCATTTTTGATTTTCCTTATCATAATAAAGAGCTTTAAGTGCTTTAGCAGGCATTAAAGGACTGCCTTTTTGCTGTTTGACTAAAGAGTGTGCTGCACCAGCAACAGCTTGTGCAAGTTTGATCCAAGGTTAATAAAACTCGCTACAGGCTGTGCAGCTAGAAATAGACTGTAACACAGTTAGTGAGTCACAAAAGGAGCTTTTGCTGCTAATTATGCTTTTGTTTTGTCAAGCTAATACTTAAAAAAACAAAACATTTTACTCTGCTGGCTTGTGTTCACACGTACCCTCAAAGAGTGATGCAGTCAATGTCGACGGGAGACTCACTAAGCTCTTCTGACAGCGCCAACATGCAGTCGGTGCGATTCCACTAAAATCAAAGATTTTACGAAGAGGAGGATGGAATGAGTTCCACATGTGCTCCATCCCAGTGGGAGGAAACCCATTAATATGTTTAATATGGGGACCTCTATCATTTACCTTATTTTAATAAAATATCAGTCTCGGGTTAGCAGACTTGGCCTGCAAAGGCTCTCTGGGAGTTCACTTCGACCTGCTTTGATCATCCACTAAAAGTCTAAACAACAAAGCTTTTCGTCTAGTCTAAGGCGACTTTGTGAATGGAACAGAGTTTGCAGGTGAGGAGCAAAGATAAGTGTGCAGCTGTGGAGACATGGGCCGATGTGTAGGCGGTGTGCTGGCTGCGTACAGTGCTGGAGCTTCCACTGTGGGCAAATTTCTCACTGCATGACTCATCACATGAGCTTGGTGCACAATTAAAATACCACTAAAGAAATTGTCACAATGTCATCATTAACACGCTTTCCTCAATTAACTCTCATTTTGAATCATGACATCAGTCTTGACGCACAATTTGAACCTTTGCTGCTGGCATTAGCAGCTGTGACATTTGGCGAATATTAAACCCATGGGTGAAGCTCTACAGCTTGACATTTTATGATTACGTCTAGTGTCTGATTTTTAGTTGGGGCCTGAATTGACTCAAGTGGAAGCTGTGTTCGTCTGACAGCCCCAACACACAGGATATAAGTCTGTCTTCACATTGCTGTGTTCTGCTATCATAAGAATTTTCTGAATAAATACGGGTTGAATGGTTTGACATGATGAGAGGATGAAGATTTGTAAAATAATAACGCTGAAAGCTTTTTATGAGGTCAGAGAGAGGCATAGAGTGGGTATTTGTAAAGCTCAGTATTCAGTGGTGATTTATCTCCGGTGAGGTAATATCAAGGTCGGCGCCCTGAAAATGTCTCTGCTTCAACAAGATGCCTTGAGCCGGATAAGAGGGCCTAAAGCTCTCAGTTCAGCAGCATGATGGATGAAAGTGTTCTATCTTGTTTATGCAACCTGACACAAGGCATCTGCTGGCCTCTGAAGCACTCACTCCATGCTGTAACAACCCTCTCCGCTCCTTACAAGACAGTCAAGCAGAGATTATCAAAGTATTTCAGATGTTGGAGATACAGTGGAGGGTGAAGGAAAAGCACTGTCAGTACTCAAAGACAAATTATTCGGTCTTTTCGGGAACATTGTCTGCACTTAGAGGATTTTTTACATGGCAGTGAACAGCACCTACTTCAAATCTGATACTTGGCTAGCTTAAATCTAATCTGGCTATTATCAGAAAGGCATCGTTGAACAGGTAGAGGGAAATCTTAACTCACAGCACTTTAACTTTAAACAGAGAACTCAGACTTGACTTTTGTGAATCCAAATAAAATGTCTTGAAAACTGTTGGATAGATTGTAATTAGATTTGGCTTTAGCTTATGTCACTCCTTAACCAGCACCGTCAGCGGGTCAAAATTTTGATTTGTCCAACACTTGATACAGAACCGACACTCCCATCAGCATCAGCAAATTCGTGTTTAATGCTAATGTTATCATGCTAACATATTAAACTAAAATAGTGAACATTATACCTGTTAAACATAAGCATGTTCTTACTCTGAGTGTGAGCATGTTTATGAACATTAGCACTTAGCATGACTGTAGTTAGCAATTTGTTTTCATTAGCATGAAACATAGCCTCTTAAAAAGGTTTGTTTTCATTAGCATGAAAACAAACCTTTTTAAGAGGCTATAAGATTTGTTTAAGTGTAGAAAAATTACTGTTAACTCACATACTTAACAATTAGTGACTATTTGCTAGAAAAAATGTAATGCATCTAAACTTTTGGCAACACCTAGCTTAGAGGTAGATTTAGCAGCATTCTGTTTGTGGCTTGAAACACAATATTTAAATTGTGTCCCTCCTCCTGAGCTCAACGCTACCAGAAGTACTGTAGCGTGTACTTATACTGCTTGTACCTATGCAGCAAGCTATGTAGGGATGTTACCATGGATGTATTATAAGAACTGGATACCGGACTGGAAAATGGCAGCCGTTCATTTCAATGGAAGTTGCTAGCCTGGCGCATATGCCGAAAAAGTTCCTGACTTCCGGGTTTACTTCAGTGTTATGCAGCCCATAGAGACTGCGCAGTAGAGTCACCCACCATAATGCTCTGGGACCTCCCATCATGCCCCGGGGCGATGAGAACGTGCAAATCGCGAAAAAACTCACCTTTGAGTTGTTTAATTCACTTTGTCGACCACATTAAGCACCGTTTGGAGCCCCCATTAAGTCAAAAGGCAGGCATCCACGCTCCTGAGACACAGCACGACCTCGCCTTGGGAGTGCACGCGAACAGCTATGACGTCACGCTGGGAAAAGAGACTTTTCCAGAGCTTTTCTGACCATTAGAACAGTTTTTGACAGATAAAAAGTCCA
>JAQLOL010000007.1:5793035-5809710 GCA_029783665.1 Naso thynnoides | reverse complement strand
CGTAAATCTTCTCTGGCTGCTGAGTGTTCATTTAAATTTGTTTCCCGGCTTGATCACGTCATAAAAGTCAAGTTTCTCGCCACAATATTGCAGCAGTGCTGTAAAAATGGGCATAATGAAGCACACAATCAGGCCAATATTAAGGTTATGAGTCACTCAGTACTGTTTCTCGTCATAATCTCATTAGTGTTTTGGATGTGTTGACTGATCTGATAATACTCAAAACTTTTTCGAAATTTCCCTAAATGGCCTGTTCCTACAGTAAAGATTAGCAGAGGTTACTGTCAGGCATTTTCATATCTGTAATGATCAGTGTAAGACCATGAGTCGGGTTTAGACGTTATGGGCGACCTGGTTTGTTCTCTCACGCAGTTAAAGGCATTTTTTAGTACAATGGTTGTGAACAGATGTTTAGTACAGATTGAAAATGACAGATTTGAACCTGTTCGTGTTTAAGCAAGTGTCAGTATTCTCTGTATTCATAACACATGTAGCGCTTGCTATCAGCCTCGTGCCACTGCAGGAACTTATGTCACTTCCTTTCTTATCTAATTGATGTGGAAAGAGGAAGCCCCCTTACTTTCCCCAGACCTACTTATCACAGCACCACAAAAAGTGTGGCGATGCAGTGTCAGGGCAGACATAACGCAATTTTTTAAAAAATTTTATTTGTTTATTTACAGCAACCACTGAGCATATGTTAAAATTAAGTCATAGCTGTCGCATATAGCACACACGTTAGGCCTTGGGTTTTTTGGCTTGCTGCTGTGTTGCAGCACCTGCGTGCAGACGTATCAAACAGGATGTTGGAGGTTGTTCTGTGTGTCTCCTCATGCAGGCATCTGTGCTACCCACCAGGCTTTCCTGTGCCTCGTACTGTATGAGTAAAAGTTATGCTGCAGACTGTATGGAACATGCAGAGGAGGCGAGGAGCGCTCGGCTCTTTGATGCCTCTGTGTATACATGAAGGCATGAGGCGGCTTGCTGCTGAGCCATTTAACCCATTCATGCCCACACACAAAGAATTTATGAGAACGAAAGAGCAACAACAACAACCTCCTGGAAAATCCCACCATTGTCGCCTTTTATTTACCCATGTTCTTTTAAATGCTTCTTTGTCATTTCCATGATGTCCACTGATCATCATTCAGACCAAAGTTCTAGTTATTGAGATCAGAGAGTTTGTTTTTTTGCAAGATGACAAAGCAAAGGCAGCCCTTGCGTTTCCTAAAGCCTGGTGTCTATACGTCACTGCCCCTTTAAAAACACAAATATGGAAAACAAATAAACCTTGAAGATGTTTTTTGTTGTTTTTCTTTATATTCAATTCCAGCATTTTTAAATTCTTGCTTTCGGCAGTATCTGTGATTTAAAAAAAAAAAAATCTTATTGCAATTATTTGGACATATATTGCGATTGTGATAATTTGAATACAGGAAATAATAATTTTTACATATTTTTTCCCCATTTTCATTGAAAAAACAGGATTATGAGATTTTTGCAGCGATCTGCACCAGACAAAAATGTTTTCTCAAGTCTGTAGAATATAGAGGGTTGGCCAGGAAACTCTGCAGCACAATATTAACTTAAAATACATTATGTCCTCTGAACTCCTTAAGCAGTCACCCTAAGTGACAATTGATGATGTCATGAAGGTGAGCTTTCTAATGTTACCAAACGACTGTGCAGAATACATCCCCTTGAACAAATATTGCGCCCCCTGCAATTTCAATTGCATTAGCCCATATTGACATGGTATGACGCAGATGAGGGAAATATATTTTGTTTTTGCAAATATATAAACTATGGCTAAAGTAGTGTTAGGTTGAGGGAATTAAACACCTACTTAAAATGTAATTGAACCTGAGGATCACAAATAGTGTTTCACAGCCCTCTCTGTAAAAAGATTCAAGTCTGTTTAACCTCTCAAGTGTAATTTTGTGCATCTGTAACCACGACAACAACAGAAGTCACATGGTCTAAGAGTACATCTGTGCATAACTCTAGCAAGGTGAGAAGTTGAACCTCTAGAGGTCAGCAAAAACAAGATATTAAGTTGAAGGCAAGTTAATCTTTAATGTTAGGTCAGATTCAGGGTTGACTTATCAAAGACGGCTAACTGCTGATCTGTGACAGGATCTGACCTTCGCTCCCCTGCGTGACAGTCGGACGCCTCCATCCGTCTACTTTCTGCTTTGCTACACATAATGCTACCTCATGCAACAATGGAACCACATGGAAATCATCCAGTAGGAATCTAATTCCTCTGTATGTTGGGCTGTTCAAAATATTGTCAGGACATTTCTTGTGTATTCTGGTGGGGGATTACCCTGCCTGTGCTCTAATGTGTAAATGTTTGAAAAGAAAATGCCGCTAAAGTGCCCTTTTCGAGGCCCTTATATTAGATAAAACATGAATTGGTGCCATTTAGGGTGCCATTACAGTGAACAAAATGAGGTAAAGTGCCATAAAGGGTGTCCTTTAGTGGAAAAAACATGGTTAGGTGCCCTTTTGGATGCCCCTAGAGTAGATAAAACATGATGAAGTGCCCTCGCGGATGCCTCCCCAGTGGACAAAACATGGTAAAATGCCCAAAGACTTTCTGCACGCTGGTACCCCACCACGAACAACAAGTACCCTTTTTACTGTTTAGGCCCCTTTCCCACTGTCCACCAGTGACCTTGACCCTAAAAAACTTTAAAATTTTAGCCCAGTTTTAATTTTGACTGGCAACCATTTAACCATTTTGTTTTGGCCATTGACTGAAAGCCAAACTTTTGTTCAGCATCTGCACAAGGCCCTGATGTTTATCCAGGGAGGGCCAGGCCAAGTGGGTTAAATATTGCTGCGTTACTTCCTCCGGTAACCTGGTAATGACTTAAACGGTCCCCTAAAACAACTACTGGATAGCAACACAAACAATGCAGCTAAAGGTCCCTTGACCTTAGTTTTGTGTTGGTAACTGTTGGAAACTGAATGGGGAAAAGGGAGTGTGCGTCTTATCGCATCGTAAGTCATCAAAATGATACAGAGGATCTTTTATTCGCCTTTGGTATCTTGTATTTGTTTCTGTTCATGTTAGCAGGAATGTGCAGTCACACACCGGAGAGGGGAGTGGAGGAGATTGTGTAACATGGTCTCAAAAAAGTTTGGGTCTTACTAAAATGCAAATGCAAAGAAAATAATGTCCCCAAATTATAGCAACAAGCCCAGATAATTTCCTGTAGTGGTGCTTAAAGTCTGCTATTTCTGCTTGGCCCTGTTTATTTTTGGGGGGAGGCGGCCGGGAGGACGGGGACTGTGGACATATAATCCTCCCAGAAAAGTGATTTATTTATGAATTCCAGTGCAGAACCTCCCCTCCTGAGAGCCAGCCAGCCTGCCAGAAGTCATTGGCTGATGTTTACAAGACTGGATTGGCTAATTCCCATGGTGCAGTGTGCCTGCAGTGCTATCTTATTTATACAAGGCCTGATATGGGAGAACAGAGGGGTTTATTTTGGGATATTCCCCATAGATGGATCCAATTTCTCCAACTGGAGCAGTTTCCTCCATACGTGCTGCACTTCAGGTTCGATTGGCGTGCTGCACGCCTGTCGATGCAGGTCGCCACTCGCTCAAGTTTTAAAGGGGCTGAATTGGCTTAGGAAAGGAAACCATGTCACAACATCCCCAGTTAGACTCATGACAATAGACTGAGTTCAGGGACTACACAGGAAGTTGAATATTAGTCTCATAAAAAGTGCATTGTTTCTCTTGTCAAAACAAAATCCTTATGTAGAGTGAATTTATCACTATATTAAACAAAGAATCCAGCCTGTCAACTGATAACTTACGATCCCCTAAAAAGAATTATGATATTATTTTTCTAAGTAGCTGACATTGTTTTCAGATGGTGGGTGGGTAACACTGCCAAAGAGTCATTTCTCAACCAGCATCAAGCTGAAACAGTATTTAAGCTATCTGGTGTGAGTGGATTTAATGATGTGATTGTGGTGATAAAAACCAACTGTATGGTTTTCTGTCAGAATTCTTGCCTGCGAACAAAACAGTGTAACTCATGCTCTTCTTTTCCAGAACATCACCGACAGACTTCGGTATGCAAACCTTTAAGGGGTTAGAATATTTCTCTCATGCTCTCAACAAGTGCTGGACGAGTAGTTTTCAGAAGGGATGACACTGAATTCGACGTGCAGCTCTCACAGTCTGTAAATGTTTTAATTATGAAGCACAAACACACGGAGACACATGGTCATAACGGAACATATTTGCATTGTTCGAGGAACATCTGCCTTTTATAAGAGCTGACGTCATTGTTAGCAGGTCAGACTTGTGTTTACTGACATAATGCGATGCTAGAGAAGCACCTTACATGTTCCTGTTTTTTTCTTTTCTGTCTTCATTCTTTTTCTCAGCCCCCTGCTGCTTCTCTCTCACATCCGTCACTGATTTAATGATTATATAAAGAAATGAGGGCATGACTGGAGAGAGTGCAGGACGCTGACTGCCTGCGCCAGATGTGTTTCTGGCTGCTGAGGTGTGTCGGTCATATTTTTCGTTTTGAAAGCTTAAAGGCTGCTGATGGAGCAGGTCTCCATGACCAAGTTAGGCAAAGGAAAGTCCAAAAGGTCCCTCTGCGGTGTAATCATCTGCTGCCTGAAGGGAGGCCACTTACTACACCTCTGATATGAGCACCTATGAGCATATCTGAGTATATCCATACAGATCCAGCGTGTATGATGTAGGCCACATTTAGGTGAGAGCAGCCCTGCTGAAAATGGGAAAGTTTAACCTTTGTGTCTTTAAAAAAAAAGTCACATTTACATGAGGAACCAAAAGTGCTGTAGAATGCATGTCAGCCCAGTAGTTGGCAGTGTAACTTCATAATGACATACCATCGGAGCTGCCGAAGTTTTTTACTTCCTGTTGCTGCTAAGCCCTAAGCAGCCACAAATTTAAAAAAAAAATCTGATGGAAATTATCTTCTAAAATTATGATACCAACCCTCAACTTTTCCTCAATAGACTGTCATCATATTCGACTTGCTTTGGGTGCACTGTGGACTGTTTAGTCAGAGTTTTGTAGTGGCTAGGCCTACTGCGGAATGCATTGACTTGTGCTAGCATTAGCATTAGTGTCATCACTGCTTTCTGTTTTGCCAGTTTACACAGTTGGAAAGAGGGTTGCAGTTTTAAAAGACTGCATTCTAGAACCTAATTTCGAAAGTTTGTGGTTTCAGGGGCGCTAGTCTCACACAGCCGGACCTCTCCTCACAGCACTCAGTGCTGGGGAAAGGTCTGGCTCTACACATGCACATGCTGGTATAGAGGAAAAAATGCTCCGCCTGGTTTGTTTTTCTCTAAACCAATCACAAGTGCTGTGGGCAGTGCAAAGCCCCAGATACTGTGACTGTGCCTCTGTAAAATAGTGTCAGTGGTAAACTCAATTTGGCAAAAGATTTAGACATGTGGAAAAGAGCCCTGGCATTAAAATGTCTAAATCTCCGTCATCAAAACTTGCTGTTTCCAGCATGTAGGCCGCTAGCTTGGTTATTAATGTTGTTTCTCATAGCAGAGAGTACTTTGAAACAGTAACGCACAGAAAGTGTAAGGGTCAGGGAATGCTGGGTTGCTCTCCGGGCACCTACTCAGCCAATAGCAGTCTTAAGTCCACAGTGCACATCCAGTGGGTCAGACTCAGGGGCGCCGGCCCACCATTGTAATGTAAAAGGAAGGCCAAACCGCAACAAACAAAATGTGCAAAAATTTGCACAGTGTAAACTGGGCAATAGAGCAATGTATTTGAGTATGGCAGAAATAGATTATTCATGTTTTCATTAGTGTATAATCACCTGAAACATTGCGTTTCTTTTCCTTAGAATGAGACCTTCATTTAGAGGGAGCAGGTTCTCTTCCTCGAAGGCCCCCCATGTTGCAGCGCCATGTTTCTACAGCAACCCCGAATGGACAAACCAAACTCTAGCTCGAGAAAGGGCCTTTCACGTTTTTGGCAAAAGGGAGGATGAATGGAAGATAATTATTTGCTTGCAATCTGCAACTTCACCACTAGATGTCACTACATCTGACATATTTGAATATTTTAAGAATTGAGTATTGAGAAAATCTTTAAAAGCTCTACCCCATTTTTTTAGCACAGGCTTGATTTGCTCACACATTGCCCCAAAATGTCGAGTGCTGCATGACTTAAATTGACTGTTTTTGTGCTGAAGTTTATTGAAAAACAGCTTGACCAGATTTTTTGAATTTTATTTTGACTGTTACTCATAAACTCATATGAACTTCATTTGTATGAATGACCAATCATATGAAGAAAATTCCTTTTTTTTTTGTTTGTTTCAATTTAGCTTTTCTTTACATCTCTTTTGGTAAATGCAGCCACAGTAGCCCAGAACAGACACACAAACATGGAATTTAAGGAGAGTTTTTTGCAGTTTTGACAAAGGAGAGGGTGAGTGGAATATTTAGTCGCATGCAATCTGTAACTTCACCACTAGATGCCACTAAATCTTCCATACTGGACCTTTAATACTTGCTAATGAGGCAGTAATTTGGGTTTTACTGTTATGTCCTCTAAAGTTCTTAAGCAGTAACCATAAATGATAATTGCTGATGTCATGAAGGTTAACTTTCTAATGTTACCAAACGACTGTGCAGCTCTGAATAGACCCCAGTGATTAAGCAGTTTGAAGTTCTGGGGCAATAACATTTGAAAAAAAAACATGACAAGCTTCCTCATGCACTTCCTTTTGATGTCATTGCTGTTGGGTATTTTTCCACTCACAGCGGGTGCCATATCCAGTTTCAGGTGCACATGCAAGCACACACGTACACCTACAGTGAAGCATGACATGAAGATGAGTTATGTCTTTGTGCTGTTTGCAGTCGTGCGCAAACCATAATAGTCAGCTTGAGGATCATTTTGTTTTTTTTCCCCCTCAAAAGAAATCTGTAATGGACAACAGACTTTCTAATCAGGTCGGAGAGAGGAAGCCAATCGGAATTAAAACACAACTATACTCCCACCAAGCTCTGACCACCGTCCCAGGGGCATGGCTGGAAGAATCCCAAACGTTGTGATTATATTCTTGTAATCATTTGTTAGCTGTGTTTGCTGCACTGTGGGATGAGCATGTCTTGAGAGAGTTGAATGCTCTTTTGAACAAGACCGAGGATGGATGGAAACAACATAAATCCACTGTAATGCCTGCTGGCTTCAGCAACAGATGCACTTACTGCGGCATAATTAGAGAGAAATCAGAGCAAACCTAAGCAGCTCATTGACATACCAAGATTCACCAATAATCGTTAATGCATTACATGTTGTGTACTTTTGTACTTTTGCCTTACAAATAGATTTTCTGTGGATAAACGGTCAGTTAGTGACTGCAACATGGCTAAAACAATGCTGACCTTTCAAGTTTGCCATCCAGGGAAATTTGTTGTAGATAAGTTATGAATGAATAAATGGATGAATGGATGAAGGAATTAAACCTTTATTGCTACTATAAGAATTTTACTTTTAATAGGAAAAAATGCTTTTCACAAAAATGATTAAGAACTATACATGACAGCAAAATCATCTAAAACATAAGCATTGTAAAACCACGGAGAGCACCACCACCAGAGAGCAGGAGCTCATTGGTGACATCACTGCAAGCTAAAACAACAGCGGGGTTGCACAGGCACTGAGATAATCCGTAAAAAAAAAAATCCAATAAATGCTCGTAAGCGTTGGAACATGCTCTAAAAACGCAAAGTTAAACAACAGGACATGTTGACCCAGTAACAGCTGTTTGTTTCCTGAAGAAGCTGAAAGAGCTGTTTCTGGGTTATATGCCGTTGTTTAACTTCGTGTTTTAGTGTCGGAACATCAGTGGTACATGACTGAACATTTAGTGAGTTTTTTGTCTTTAAAAATGAGCGTTTGTTGTGTTTTTACGACAGATTATCGCAGTGCTGTTGTTTTTAACTAGCTTCGACATCAGCAACAAGCTCCAGCTCCCAGGACTGCACCATTCGTCATAATGATGCTGTAGAGCATCATATAGAATCGAAAGTATCTTTATTTTGAGGCTTAATGTGGAAAAAAACAAAACAAAAACAATCTTCTCATTTAAGATTGGTACTAAGCTTGCCCTCCAAGATCATTTTATATATTTTGTTTCTTAAATCTGTGCAAAAGCTAAAGTGGAACTACAAGAAGTTGTTGGAATTCAGATTTAATTTTCTCTTTTACCTTCAGACAGAACCAGGCCAGGTGGTGCTACCAGTTATTTTGCTAAGTTAAGCTAAGTTTATCATGTTCTAGTGTCAGGCAGATGAGAAGGTGATGTTGATCTTCTCTTATAACTTTTGGTAGGTAAACAAATAAGCATCTTTCCAAAAATGTTAAACTTTAACTGAGTTAGTGGCCATTTGACACTGTGAATCTTGATACAACAGATCTTATCTGTTTTATGGGTGTTTTGAAATCATTAACATATGATGCATGACCCTGCTATAAGGACAAAGACAAGCACAAACATTGTATTTACTTTTATGCGGATGTAGAAAGTCCATGGACAAGTTAAAGTTACCGTTAGTCTATTCAAGCCTCCAAATCCCTGACTGTCATCCGATCTTGCTCTTCATATTTTGAAACACAGCTCAAGATAGAGTTTTACATTTTAAACAGAGTTTGGAGGAAGTTTTCATTTTGATTTTGACTGGGTGCTTTACGAAACCCTTGTCTTGTTCTCCTTTCTACCAATAAAAAAAGAAAAAACCTGCTGTCCACAAGGTTCAGGCACAGGTAAACCAGTAAAAATAGACCCTCCACATGTGCACACAGAGTCCAGAGAAAAGGAATTACTTCATGCTGGAGTTTAGGAAACGGAATACTCTTTCTTGTTTGCACCCTTAACACTTGAGGACAAACTTGTGTCAGTTTAAATGAAATCAGCTTGACCTCATCTTCTCTTTTTCACTTGCAGCTCATATTATGTCGAGCCAACCCCAACTTCTTCCATTTTTGGACAGTTTTTTTTGTCTTAAACGTCTGCCATGTCAAGAAACTGTTCATTCTCTCATTAGCTTTACATGTTTTAAGTGTTGAGTATTGTTTTTGTTGAAGTGTGTGGCAATGGCAGAGGCCTGACGTCATGGGAGAAGATGTTGCACAGTTGTCTTGTGTTTATCTAGTAATCACAGAGCTGACTGAATAAAGCTGCATGCTGTTGTGGTGCTGGTTTGAAGTGGTGCAGATGGAGGATGTTTGTATCATGTTTTGTATAAAACCTTTGTCTTCCTGGTTGCAATCGTAAATTTGCACATTCTGGCTTTTTCTCTTTCTTTCTACTTTACTTTTCCACACCTCTTCTGCGAAGTTTTAGACGAAAATGCAAGATTAAGTGGCTCTTGGTTCTGACAATGAAAAAAGGTAAATTCAAAACACACCCACATACTTCTTGCAGCCATCCAGATTTGAGTATTGAGAAAGTTTCTTAAACCACTTCCCGTTTTTTCTTTATTTTCTCTGCAAAAATGGTAATAATTCAACACAGGCTTGATTTGCTCACACATTGCGCCAAAATGTCAAGTGCTGCATGACTCAAATCAGCATAAAGTCTTCTTCCTACATGTCTGCAGCTGTTTTTGTGCAGAAGTTTAATGAAAAATGAGCACTTTCTTGACTTGACCACATTTCCCTTTATTTTCTCATGACCAGAGCTCATAATGTCATGTAAACTTTAGATTTTCATGAATGACCAATGCATCCCATATGAAGAAAGTCCTTTTTTTTTTTTCTCCTTTCAGCTTTTCTTTAGGCCTCTTTCTGGAAACGCAGCTGATGATTCATGGTTTTGAAACACGGCTCTCTTTCTCTTTCTTACACACCCTCTCACTCCCTGCATGAAAATATATGACATAGATGTATATGACACATGCTTGTTCTTTTCCTGCTCCTTGGTTTCTGGTCTTACTTTGGTTGTGGGAAGTGGATTCATCAAAACAGGCCGGCCCCGTGATCTTCCTTGTCAAGCCCCTCTCCCCTCAATGGTTTCCAGCTGGCCGTGGCGTGGCGGTCCTCCTGGGAGAGGAGGAGCGCTCAGCTGGCTCCAGGCTTTGCTTCGCACACTGTCCAAGAGCCTTACTCAACCCCCCCTCATCCCTTCGGCTTTCCTGATCCAACCCCACCCCTGTCTTTATTTGTTTAATTTGTGGAAAAACCCATAAACATTTATGTATGATTTGTGGAAAGCGGCTGACAGGAAGTGTGCAAGCATGAGGGCTGCGTATGTGTTTGCATTTGTTGTCCAAATTTCGCATGCTGATTGTGTCCAATGTATTTAATGATAAGGTGAGGTCATGGGGTAAAAAGGCGAGAGCATGAGCGTGGAGCTGAGCATGAGCGTGGAGCGGTTCGGTCCAAAACGTGTTTGGTGACGCATCAGCGGATGTCACCGGATATCTGC
Organism: Naso thynnoides; assembly: GCA_029783665.1. Lineage (NCBI taxonomy): Eukaryota > Metazoa > Chordata > Actinopteri > Acanthuriformes > Acanthuridae > Naso > Naso thynnoides. The sequence goes on along the minus strand of JAQLOL010000007.1, from coordinate 5,799,236 downwards.
GGAGACAGTTAACTTAAAATGGGTTAAAAAGGGTCGATGGAGGGGGGTTTGTACTTAAGAAGACTCATTTTACATCTTTCATGTTATCTTGATGAGTGCAGCACTTTGGTCTGGTGGCGAGGAACTTCTAAATATAACTGAGAGCAGTTCAATAGCAGGGCACTGCTTGCGTCACCTTGGGTAAATATTTCCCTTTCTGGCAACGGTTTTGTGCTCTCACCCGCGCTTTTTCCTGACATTCAGCAGAAAAATCGAAAAGAGCATTGGCTCAAGCTGAGCTTTGGTCCTAACGGCAGGTGGGCTGGCTTGAGGAATTAGTTATTTAAAGGGCAGAGTAGATAAAACCGGAGCACATGACACTTTAATAAAAAAAAGCAGGCTAAAGGACAAACCCAAAACAGACCAAATGTTTAAAGAGGACAGAACACACTTGTAAAAGCAAGCAATCACAACACACGCACACACAGCTTCAGGACAGCATTCTGTCTGTCTGCTAGTTTTGTAGGACGCTGTGTTTACCTTGCAGGAGTGACGGTGATGACAGTCAGTTGTCATCAGGGTCAGAGGTCAGGTGGGGATGGGGAGTGAGTGTGCAGGCTGCTGATGGAGGTACGTGGTGCTTTGTCACTCCTCATGTCTGGTCGGGAGACTGAGTGTGTTTGGCTTGGCTTAAGGAGTGTGTGTTTGTGTGTGTGTGTGTGTGTGTGTGTGTGTGTGTAAGTGTGCATGCTTGTGTTGCTTTACAGCAAGCCAACACACTGCTGGAAAGTGTGTGTGTGTGTGTGTGTGTTATGACTGTACAGCGTGACACTGTGCACACTCCCAGATCTGCAACATCAGCAGTCCTACCTGCAAGCTTGGTCTGACACCAGTTACTCACTCAAATCATTTGTCACATGTGTTTTTTAAAAGTTTCTAAGTGAATAATTGTCACATTGACCCCCCTGTTACATTACAATCACACATCGAAATGTCATTCTTCAATCTCTTAAAACTTAAACAATTTCAATCAGATTATATGCAAATCATCCTGCTGAGATGTAGTTTCAACTAGTAACAAATATTACAAGGACAATTACAGAAAATGTAAATGAGCCTTTAATATCCAGAATTTTAGAGTATGGACACCACTGACTGACTTTATCAATTTAGCCACATCTTCTCGTGTTATCCACACGGTGCAGGTTTGCAGGTTTTCTTGCTTTGCTGAGCACACATTCTTTAGTTTTACACTAGCAGTAAAAATCTGAGCTTTGCATTCACACTGTGCTGTGACGCTGTTAAACTGCTGCTTAGTCAGTTGTCCGGCGACATGGTTTGGCACAGAGTGAACCCATGTAAATCCACAAGGTAAATATTTTCAGATTGACCATGGAGGCTGAGTCAGAGCCCTTGTGTAGTGCAGAACGTTGTTCTCTGTGCCAAAGTGCCATCTGCCTTCAGCTGGTGACATGTAGTTTTTGGTGAGTGATGAAGTGAATAATTAATAACAAAGCTTCAGTTATTCTAAATCAAGTGATCGATTATAATATATGTCAAGTAATAAAGATTTACAAAGCCTGGATAGAGTCCCCAACAATTTATTGATATGGAACCAAATATTTTGACAATCTAAATCCAGTGTGCTTGCCAAGCCAAAGCCTTGTAAAAACAGTGTATAGCCACATTATATTTTCCCTGGTCTGCATACTTTTTGTTACAAATGTGAAAGAAAAAAACTTTAATGTCCAATAATTTTGTTTTTAAGTCTATATTTTTTAAATAACATTTATTTTCATGATAAATTGAGCACAAATTTTGGTCAAATTTCAGTAACAAATATGTTCAGGTGTTTTTGGTTTCGATGGTAACACTGAAAAACAAAGGTATCAGCTTCATCTGGACTCTGACGTATGTGAGGTTTTATCAGATTTGAATGCAACCCGGCAGCAACACCTCAAAACTATAAACACTTTGGAGTAAAGTGTTGCTAAATCCTGATTTGTATGTAGAGATGCATGGCAGCACTTTTTTTCATTGGATTCCCACCCACCTAAAACTAATGAGAATAACACAATAAAAAAACTCAAATAAAGAAATCCCTTGTGTGAAATAACCAAAATTGTTGTAATTTTGTCAGAAAACTGTGAGTTCTTGCAGAAACCCTTCACTCGGTAAAAAGCTGACCGTGAAAGTTGGTTTTCAAGGCAGGTACGTAAGGTCGCAGGACATTCTTTACTAAATGGTGGCAACAGTGGCAATTACAGAACATCTGGTGCATTAAATTTCTTTGGATTTATTTAAATGAATACAGCGGAATCTCTTGAATCAGTTGCTTTAGGGCACACTCACACTAAGTCCAGTGGCACGATAGTCCCCCTTCCCTCCTCCACCGCTGCACTGCACTCACGCTGCTCCAGTCAACTGCACTTGAGTTACGTAATTTTTTTCATCTTGTAATAAAATTTCGTAATTGTTCTCTGGAATCCTCAATCTAAAAGACAGTCGGTTATTTTCCACCGCTCTTTATCCGGACTCTGTTTGCTGTTGTCTGCCTGAAATTAAAGTGAATCCCCCACAAACAGTCACAGTGATGTCAGCGCTCTGTGCCTGTGCTTGTGCATTTGCAGCCGTATCGAGCCGGAGTCCACCTCTTCCAACCATGCCAGGGCTGTGAAAGCATGCCGTGTGTGGGCACTGTGCGGAGCACTCACACTAATAAAGAAAGAGAACTGGGCTTTGGGGCTCAAACATGCTTAGACGCAGTAGGGATTGCCCAGTGTGACTGTTCACTGTGTTCACCTCTTGTTTTACTCTTTATGATAAAGCCAATGTAATGCTGATCAGATCACTGAATAGCTAATGTAAATTGCAGTTTTAAAATGTTTTGCAGGACTGTTAAGCTTAACTTTTGTTTAACAGAAGACTGATCTTTAGAGAGGTTGATAGTTGTTGGAAGAGAATGTAATACTATTCGCATGCAGCAATGGTCAGCCTGGGAAATGGGTCCTGAGTTATGTGGACGGATATGATCAAGCAGAGGAATAATGTTGTAGCCTTCCCTTGGGATGCTGAAGTTAGTTATATTATCTTCTATTATTTTAAACTCCTCAGATCACTCTGTTGCTTATACCTGCTGGTGTCTAGACACAATCAGTCATGTTTGGTATCTCAGCTCATTTTCCTCCTTTAGCCCTGAGAGGACTTTGCATTTTGCACAAACAGTCGCATGCATCGCTTGAGCTTATCCGCCAGTAAAGATTAAAGAAACAGGTCTGTAGTTTCGAGAACCGACTTTCTCACTTTCTAAGTTTGATGAGAAACCTGACACCATTATCATGCCTGTGTGGTAAATGTGCAATGTGGCCAACAGCTGGTTAACTTAGCTTAGCATAAAAACTGTAGACAAGAGAAAGCAGACTTTCTGACCCCGTCTGAAGGGAGCAAAATCAGCCAAACAGCACCTCTGAAGTTCCCCAATAAATAAAGTTATGATGACTTCGTCTCACCTGAATTGTAAATATGAGTTCTAGCTTTACGTGGCATTATGTGTTGCCTCTTGACCAGGAATAGATGTCGGTTAGCAACGAAATGCTTTGTGGCGAAGCCAGGCGTTTTTTACACGAGTGTGTGTGTGTGTGTGCGTGCATTATTTGATTCTCTGTGTAAATTGCCTGAAAATTAAAAGAGGAAATCAAATCTCCACCTCTAATAAAAAGTCTCTTTATAAACTGAAGTGCCACATCTACAGTGCTGTCTATTTGAGGCAAATGTAAAGTACAAACGACAGAGGATGAGTGACTATAAATGACACCACTCCTTAAAGTCCAGCTGAGATCTATCTTCATGAACAGATTGTCTCTGCTCTGTCTCGGACATCAGACAGGTGTCCAACCGGTTGCTCAGGCCGGGTTAACCCCGAGCCCCGGGCCTGGCTCTGGTGCCGTAACGCTGGAGGTCAGAGGTTAATGGAGCAGAGTGGCGCCGGCCAGTCATTCCCCAGGATCCTTGGTGGATTTGGTAAACAGTGAAGCTGTCACTGCAGATTAATACTGAGAGGAGGTAGAACAGGGCCGAGCACACAGGGGGCTAATGGCTCCCAACTCAGCCATGAAAGTGCCTGTCTTCCCCATTCTCCTCTCTCCCTCATCCCTGCAGATAAGCCCCGCAGGCTTAGAGACGGAGGGGAGGAAGGGGGAGGAGGGAAGGAGGACAAGAGAAGAGGGAAGCAAAAGGTAGAAAAAGGAGTTAACTCAGAAAAGAGGAACTAACAAGAGGGCAATAATCACAAGTGCACTTGAGCACTTGAAACACTGCAAAGCAAAGAGAGGAGAGGGGAAGATCTTAAAGCTATGGGACACTTTCAGGCGCTGAGAAGTTTTTGTTTCTGTGTCTCAATTTCATTCACTGGTTACAGCTGTAAGAGCACAACCCCAACCGCCGGTGCTCCTCTGTGGGGGATCTTTGGGGATTTTTTTTTTTTTATATAAAGCGTATGCAAGCCTCAACACTGTGTTTTATCCGTCAATGCATCTTAGATATGAGGGGGAGGAACCTCCCTTCTCTTCATGTGCAGCTTGTGTCGAGACAGGATATTGTATGTCACGTCACTGCGCTGCTCTAGATTGAGGTTAGACTCTCGCCACAATTCATGCAACAGAAAGCAAAAAACAGAAAGATAACAACCCAAGCGAGGGTCTTATCCTCACAGATAGTCTGTATTACATCATGATCTAATTTAAAAAAAAACAAAAATTCTAAGAGTGGTGTTTTCCATTTACATATTTTTGGGCAGTTTTAAACCTTTTTATTTGTTGTATAATCTATATTTGTATTATATGTATACAAAGCAACAACTGAGTACATTTATGTTGTGCAGTTTTGTCCAACTTTTGTCATGCTTAAGTTACAAGAAGTCGATATTACAGGGAAAACTTTTTTTTTAAGAAAAGGAAACACTTTCTATAACACATTATGAACACAATAATGATGCTTTATAGGTGGTTAGGGTTAGGGTTAACCCATAACTATAATTATACAACATTATAGATGCATTATAAAGGACTATAAAAATGTGCAAATGCATTATAGATGCATGCTTAAGCAAAGTGTTACCAACAAGACCATTAAAAGTTAATATTTTGCAGATAAATTCAACATGAGCATTTTCAGGTATGTTGAATATAAACACATCTTTGTTGTTTACCGCCAAATGTTTCCGCAAAATGTTCTGTTATTGCATATTATTTGCATATGAGTATAATGTAAAGGAGAGAGCGTTGGTCTAGTTATAGGATCCTGGAAATCCTTTACTGCAAAAGTCACACTCAGGCAGGGAAAAAAAAAATCTTCAGCTAGTTCTAAACAGACACTGTCATCTACAAAGAAATGATTCCTTGTTTGTCAAAGGGCGATTTTTTTTTCTTTCTTTTTTTTTTGCCTGCGTTTGTGTGTGTGTGTGTGGTTTTGTTTTACTATATTTGTGAGACTGAAAACGGGGAGCCTACTATGCTTGTGGTGTCAAACCAGCTTCATGAAGGTGTGAGGGTCACTAGACACATTTAATAAGTGTCATTTAACAAAAATGATGTAATTTTACAACAAAAAATGTAGTTCATCACTTTGATTTCATGTCACGTTTCTGGAGAGTTCAGTTCTGCTGCAGATATTGTCATATTTTGTCGCATAATGAAGCTGAATAGTGTTTATGTCGCTATGGAGACAGTTTTATCTGAACTTCCTATTTAACTTTCAAGCGTTCGTGTCAAATATGGCTACCACGGAGAAAACTGAAGCCTTTCGCCAAAGCATGAATTGACTGATCGTTTTTTTCGAGTGATGCTTATCAAATTTGTCAAGCAATGAAACATAAATCAGCCTTGTGACTTGGTTTTAGGGTTTTAGGGTTAAGGTTAGTATGTGGTTATGGTTATGGTTATGGTTATGGTTAGGATGAGGGTCAAGGTTAGGTTTCAGTTGGGATGGTTAAGGTTAGGTAAGCAGGTTAGGTTAGGGTACTAGAGAATGCATTATGTCAATGACAGGGTCCAATAAAGAGAGCCGCACAAGACTCTGCATGTATGAGTGTGTGTGTGGGGGGGTACGCCTCTAACTGACTTAGCCTATCAGAAATAGCTGTACTTTACTGTACACAGCCCCACTCATTCCTCCAATTAACCCTGATGCCTCCTTCCAGATATGTTGTCAGTTGTTCTGCGGGGG
>JAQLOL010000007.1:5782003-5792935 GCA_029783665.1 Naso thynnoides | reverse complement strand
CTGCGGGGGGGTCCAGGGCAATGGAGGGGGGGGGGGGGGTTAAGTCTGAGCATATTCTCTGCTCTTTTCCATTGTACAGTCCTCACAATGGCACCAAGCCTTTGATCTTAGAGGGGTGCACCTCTCCTTTCTGTCTCCACCATCGCTCTTCCTCCTCCTCCTCCTCCTCCTTCTCCCCCTCCCTCCTCCCTCATCTTCTCTTTCTTTCACTTTTTTTCCCAGTATTAGCTTTGACCCTCCACGTACTGCCAAGAGGGCCAACGGGAGAGAAAGGAAATGAAACACTGATTGAAATGAATGAAAATGTAATGCTGAAGAGGAAAACAAAAATCAGTTGTTATATTCCCCCTGTCCTTGCTTATTAAAAGGCCCGGGGGACGTACTAAGATGGTCCTTTGACAGATTGTTTGTGCTATATTGTTCAGCCCCCTCATCTCTCCACTGACACAGAGCAGGTGCTGCAAGGCTGAGACTTGAGACGTGGATATGGAGGCTCAGTGACGGGAGGGCTTGGTTTGCTTCAAGGGCTGAGGCATGACAGTTTGATAGTGGGGGGGTCAGGGCAAGCAGGACAGTAAGAGCCCAATACAAACTCTGATGGAGACTGTCAGGTCAATATTTTCTATACGTTGTGACTGCACTGCTAATTCTGCTGCACCAATTCAACCATGCTCCCCTACTGGCTTCAGCCACCACTGTGCCCCTTCATGTCCTCTGTGCTTGGCTTTGGAAAACAGAGTGCCCCCCTCTCCCCAACCCTCCCACCAATAGCCCAATGCTCCAGTGGGCGTCTATAGATTCCCGGATCCGCACAGCGTTGCATTGTCTCCCTTCCCTGGCCTTTTGCCAAGAACCAAGCCAGCTTTGGAAGAGTCGTACTTCACCAGAGCCTAATCTTTTCTTTGCTCCGCTTCTTTTCTTGCTCCCCTCCCTCGTCTGTTCTTTCTTTTCTTCTCCCTGCTTGGCTATTTTCTTTATGCCAGAGAGACTGCGAGTATTAACCGATGCGCTGGCATTAAGGGTTATTGTGTTGCAGGACTGGATGGAGTGCAAAAGGCGGAGTTGAGGGGTGGTGCTGGGGTTACTGAATAAACAAGGTCATGTATATTGTACGTTAGAGACCTGAAATGTTTTTGGCACTTTATAGTGATATAATAAAGGTTAGCTTATCAAAACTCCTAATAACCTCACCATTTTTAGATGTTCATCTCTAAAATGTCTGTCCAATAACATGAAGGTGAATGACCAAATCTTTACAAACCTTAATAATTGTTATATTTTATCACTATATGTAACATTTTAGCACCATTTCTGGTACAATTTTTATATAGAGGTCAAATGAGTAATGTGTACTTTATGTAAAGTGTTAAAGTCTCATTTAAACTGTGCAATAGAAAGGCAAGAGTGTATGGCAGTGTAAGGAATGTTGACTGAAAGACATGAAACTGTTTTTATACCATGAGTTGAACTCAGGTTGCCTGGGTTTAAACCAGGTTTCCTTATAGCTCGACTGTGTGCGACCTGTACATCATAAACACCACACTTAATGTTGTGACCCATCAATTAGGACTGGGTCAAGAGATCTGAAGTTGATTTGACCTTGTTTTTCAGCCACATTCAAGCAGAGTCATGAGAGAGTAAAGAACTTGCACTGTAAACTGTGCTAAGATGTTGTGTTCTGCACCTTTAAAGGAGAAGTTTGTTTTTTTGCACATTAAGCCTAATAAAAAGGATATTTAAGATCATATACAATGGTCAACAGCATTATTATGGTGAACGGTGAAGTCATGAGAGCTGGAACTCCTTGCTGGTGCCACCACAAGCTAAAAAACTGCTGAAAACAGCAGAGGTTTAGGAGCATAGTAAGTGCCTCAACAATATGTCGAAAACAGCCTTAAAAAGACGAGGCAATCGCCAGATGTTTAGTGGTGCCCTCTCATGTTCCAACACTAAAACATAAAGTTGAACGACAGCTTTTAACCAGGAAACGGCTCATTGTGGCTGCTTCAGGAAACAAACAAAAATACGTTTTCCGTGTAAAGCTGTTGTTCAACATTGTATTTTAGCGTTGGAACATTACCATTAAACATTTGGCGAATTTCTCGTCTTTTAAAACAAGCATTTCTCGACGGATTGTTGAAGTGCTTGATATGCCCCTAAGACTCCGTTGTTTTCAGCTGTTTTCAGCTAGCGGTGGCGTCAGCAACAAGCTCCAGCTCTCGTGACTGCACCATTTGTCATAATAATGCTGTAGAACATTGTATATGATTGTAAGTATCCTTATTATAAAACTAAATGTGCAAAAAAACAAACAAACTTCTCCTTTAATAGTGATATGTAAAGATGCTACTTTGTTCTACTGACAGATTGCATAGTTTTACTGGTAGTAGCTTTAAAACAGATGATAAAAATGTGTGTTGTTTTGGAAGGAATTTCCACACAGTTAAGGTATTATTATAACTTAACATATTCTGTCATTTAATTATAGGGGATGGATGCTTGCACTTTAAGTCATTTATGGCGTTGCTCTTGGTTACATCCAGGGAGAGTGTCAGGAGTTGTTTTATGACAAGCATGACAGATATCCTGGATCGTTCACCTCCACACAGCTGGCCAAGTGCTGCGTGATGTGGCTGTGCTTGTTTTATGATCCAGGAAAGGTGTCGGAGGTGGGGAGTTCTGTAGCTGTTCGGCGATGCCCTCAGCACTTTTTTTCTGAAAAAAGGCATGACAGTTAAATCTCAAATACCATTTTCAGTCCTTTCAGCACAACTAATAAACTCCCATGCGCTGTGGAGGCAGATAACTCAGACAGTTATCTCAGTTTGACCAAACAAATTCACCCCTGTTGGCATATGCTGAAAACCGCAAAAGGAAATATGTTTTTTAGTCCTGTCAAACTGCCCCTTCACAAATCCCTTTCCCATACTAACTGTGTCACTATCTCAGTCACTCATTAACTTGCTCTACATTTTTTTTTCTGCTCTTTCTAGGACATGATAAGGCCTGTTTTTCCTGAGGGCAGCTCAGAGGAGTCGGTCTAAATTCTCTGACCTATCCCTGCACTACCCCACCCTAAAGTTGACCCCCCCCCAGCTCACAGTGTCACTTGTCCCAGCAGCACCCACACCCTAAGGGGCTGCACAGGGGGAGGCAGGGAGCATCACAACCTGACAGCACTCAACATCCCAGACATAAACATGGGTGACGAATGGGCCATGATATCAGGTATCAGGTGTCTGCTTGGAAGATTTATAAGGTAAGACAAAGGGTGGTAGACATAAAAAGCTCCTATCTGCCATCAATGCACCGAGGGTTTGGTTCCCCACTGCAGGAAAACCACTTTAGTTTTAGCAGCCATGGAGAAAACTATTTCCCCCTTTTAATCCTCTCAGTTTTTCTCATCCATGCGGCACAGATTAGGTTCTCTCACAGCTGAATCAGATGCTAGTGCCTCAGCAGGAGGACATGTTTTGCCGTGCTGATTGAAGACAGAGGAGTCATGCACAAGAGGACTTGTTGTGAAATGAAGGAAGGCCCCACTCATGGCAAGGGAAGTTTGGGGTCAGGTGGAGCTCGTTTGGGGACGGATGAGGCAGTTGTCCGTCATCCTGTGTCACGATGAGCGGCCGGTCAAATTACAATAGTTCTAGCAGGAAACCCCCTCATGTCTCTTTGCATTGAACAGACTCTGAGGAGATCTGCAAGATTTCATAACACACATCTTGTTTTTGTTGGTGGACGTTTTATCATTTCAGTGCTGTATATAATCAGTTGGTGTTCATGTATGAAGAGGAGTGTGCAGGGAAAAGAAATTTAAAGCTGCAGCTGACCGCACAGATGTAATCAGTCAAGGAGTGTAAAAAAAAAAGTCCCTTAAACACTCCCAGTTTAGAAGCTATAAACTGCTGTGATATGCAGACAGTGTACACAGAGCTGAAATGATAAAATATAGCTGTTATCTGCACGCATCTGGTTCACAGTCACTCCCTTTTGGTGTGGATTTCGACACAGCCTTTTAATATTGTAGCTCTGACCAAGCTACAGAGGATACACTGAGCTTGTATTTGTTGAATTTGTGCTCCATGATAAATTAAATTATATGATACCATAATTATTACAGCATTTAACTCTCACAATGCTACTTCCAAGAAGAGCTATTATGCTTTTCTATCTTTTCTGACCTATAAATGCTGTTATATGTCGGATAAACGATGCCAAAGCGTCAAATAATGAGGTATATGCATTTGGAATTGAGCCCTGCAGGCTGTTTCTGTTGGCTCTGCACGCTGTGTTTTACAAGCATCTTTGTTTGTTTGTTTGTTTTTTCCAGTGGCGTTAGTGCATGCAAAACCTTCTTATGTGGGCATGCCAGCTTGTGCACACAGCGCTTTGCTGGCAACCTCCCTCGCCCTGCTCAGGCACAACTGTGCTCTGCTCTCTGCTTCAGGGATTACTGTCAGCACTTTGTCTGAGAAGGCTCCAACGAAGCATTGTTTGTTGAATGAAGGACAATTGACTTTGTTGAACTTTCCTAAAGAGGCACACACCAGAAAGAAGTTGTCAGTGTTCCCATTTGCTTCCTCAACATGAGCACATGAGCTCAATTAACAGCTAAACTGCTGCCAAAGGACAGCACTGTTCCCACGTTGCTTTGTCGTGTAAGTAACATTTTATGAGTGTCCTAGCTGTGTTTATTTTGTGTCAGTTAAGGGGTTGTGAGTGCAGTAGGGCGAAGAAGCGTGCGTGAGGGAAAAGGGAGGAGGAACCGACAGACCATTTTGAGAGAATGCAGAAAATACAAGGAAGACAGAGGACACAGTCACAGTTTTCTGAAGATCTACAGACTTTTCTGTTGGGTCAGTTGTGTGTAGCTGCTCTGTAGGAGTCCAAAATCAAAATCAAAGACCCGACAATGTGTATGTCTTCTTTAACCCTTCATTATTTTAAAGTTGCTAAAATGAGCTTTTCACAAACAATAGCTTGTTTGAGCATCAAACTGTTTTTGAGCAACTTTATCAATCATTAGTGCATTCATATTTATGGCAATCTAATGGATGTTATTCCAATATTTACTCACTTTTAGCTCTATTTTTGGTGTTCACCAGCTACTGAGGGAAATATCTGGCCTTTAAGCTGTGAAATGCTCAGCTGTGTTTGCCAGGTAGTTGCTAACTGTGTCTTTCTGTTTTGTTTTGATCCTGGGAACACTGAGCAAACTTGTCCCCGATGACCTGAGGGGTCTTGATCCTTCATAACAGACAAGTAAATCAGAGATGTATATCAGCCCAAGACCGTTTAGTGCCTTAAAGAGGAGTCGAAGAATCTTAACCCTTGGATGCATGACCTACCAATACCTACACTCTTCCATGAGTAGGGTCAAAAATGACCCCAATTAAAATCAATGCGTTTTTGCAATAAACTTAAGACATTTCTTTCATTTTGGTTAGAGATGATATATTTTGTTCAACAAAGGAGTAATTTCATTTTTGACATGTTCATTTTTCACTTTTTATTCACATTTTACCACATAACAATCAATCAATCAAGTATCTAAACATGTTTGTATGTCCCTCTGTCTGTTTGACTATATGGAGGATGAACAGAGAACATTCAATAGGTCTGGGGACCATAACACTGTCTGCGCATATGTACACACACAAACATCTTCTCTCTTCTCACTGTGTGCAGCTGTATCAAAACATGTCAAAATCCATTGTTTGTGTGTCCATCTGTCTGACTATGGAGGACGAACAGAGAACATTCAATAGGTTCGAAGACCATAACACTGTCCACACATACACACACACAGGCACGCACACACACATGCACACACACACACACACACACACACACCATTGAACAATTGATGATTGTATAATAGGCTACCTAAAAGGTTAGCTTTTATTACAAGGAAGTTATAAATATAGTAAGTGCTAATCTTAGTCTAAAAATAGATAACGTAACATAATGCGGAAAAAAACGAGTCACAACAAGTACACCGGACCGTTCAGAGTAGCTGGAAAGTTTATCTGATGACTGTAGGCAGAGGCAGGCTAATGCTACCCATACACACCCAGAAATTGAGCTAAGCTAATTAGTGGTGGGCGAGCTTTGACCATCTCTTCCTTGTTACTGCACGCACTGTCAAAAAAATGGTGTCTATCTGCTTGTCACGGACTCGGGAGTGAGGCAAGACACGAAAACAAAAAAAATGCTGGCGTATCCCTTTAATTTCACAACCACCAACCCCCTCAAGGATATCATACATCACATCAGGAGTTACGCTGTCAATTACATGGCAGAACTGCAACTTGTTAAAAGTGCACTCTCTTTTGATCCCAGTTTCGGGTAGGTTGTTTAGAGGGAGGTCTGAGTGGTAGTTCACCTTATCACACATTAATGACGGATCATTAACAGTCTGTTCCCACAAAACCTCATTGTGTACCTGTTACGACCCCCTAGCTCATGATGTAAAAGGGAAGCAACATAAACCAGACTGAGTTGGTAAAAGTAAAAATATTTATTAAACAAGGTTCGGTTAACGTAAAAGAGTGAGGTAAAACTAAAGGGAATGGACCAACAGATGCTGGTTCAAACCAACGAAAAAAATAGAACAAAAAGAGGACTCTAAAGAGCTACTATCTAATCTGAATGAAAAGAAAAAGGAAAACAAAAATCCTCGCTAGCTAGTTTCTATCTTGGCTTGTCATAAAACACAATACAGTGGAACGGCACCCCTTCTCCTAGTGGAAACTAAACAGCAGACAGAGACCTATGTGAATGAAAATGAACGGAATCAGTTATTGAATCTACACTTGGCCCAAACCAGTCACAAGTACCTCTTTTAGCAAACATACAGCGAACAATCAAACAAACGGGAGGCACGTCTGGCGTACTGCTCTACTGTCGGTTTGGCTGGACCTCTCGTAGCCTTGGTTCATCGGATGCATCGCTGTGATTGGTGGCCTGCTGCGGGGGCCGCACCAATCACACGCTGGAAGACCAACAGGGTGTGGGAAACCTTTGCGCTGGCCAATCAGAGATGAGAGATGACACAGCCTGTTCTGCATAGGAAAAGAGCTGCACAAAAACACACTAAAGCCAGGGAAACGGCGGTGGCCGTAACAGTACCCGACAAATTCGACACACACTATAGGCTGAAAACCTAGGATGCTGTTAAGTCCAAGGTTATCCCCACAGACCCGTGTCACACCAACGTTAACAGTGCCTTTGAAATGTGTGGTCTCAATCTGAATTCCATTCAGTTTCATTTCCCTTTTCTCATTCACAACTGGCTCTAGGACAGCATTCATTCCATCTTTTTTCACATCATCACTCTTATACACTGCCAACAAGAAGTGAGACTTTAGGCTAGACAGGTACTCTGTTGGCAAACATTTTATGGTGTAATAGACTTAACCAAGCTTTTGGAGTCCATCACCTGACAGGATTCACCATCCCACATTAATCAGCGTAAAGTACCAGTGAAACAGAAAACTCTCCAGAAAAAAGGAGATTAGTTCCAAAGAGTGTGCCATCTCTAAAATCTTTAAGGGATATACTTTCAAGATTTCTCCACTCTAATATTTTCTCCATTGTTCCTGGACTTTTCAAGATAAGCTTCAGCATAGGTTTCAAGGAAACATACTGGAAGGTGCCCAGAACCTGCACTTGTTTCACAGTCCCTGTCTCTCGATTGGTTTGTTGCGCACAGAATCAGAATCATTTATTTGCCATTTGTGTAAACACGTTTGCCATTTGTGTAAACTTTCAAAAAACAGGAAAAGCCAAGGAAAGGTACTGCCTCTGGCTGTATGAAGTATCTAGACTGGGTGAAATACTTAATTTGCTTGTACTCTGATTCAAAGCCCCGAAATGGTTCAGCAGCTGCTGCAAACTGCTCTATCAATTTCTCTCCTTCTGTAGTCTCAGAGTGGCCTATCACTCTTAAAAAGAGACTGTTTTTCTTTTTAGACTACCTGAACAATATCCCTGATCATACTGAATGTCTGTGTGGGCTTGACACTCTGTCTTTAATGTTGTCATCCTCTAACTTGTCCCATTCCTCCACTGAAGCCTCACTGCATTCCACATCACTTAACACATCACATTGTAGATCTGCCGACCTGTCAGACAGTTGAGCTGAACAACTTGCTTCCTCTGTTCCTGCTTCCCCTGTTCCTGCATTAAACTCATTAACATGCCCCAGTAGGTGTCTCCTAAATGAAAACATTTGATTAAATGTACAATGGCAACCATCTTGAGCACACTGGAAATAAGTCGACAAGGAGCATAGATTATGCGTCAACCTCAAGTGGTCAAAAATTGGTCTTATGTGATGGCCTAAAGACCTTCATTTAAAGCACACATAACCCCTTTTGGAAAAATGTTCAAAAAAGAAAAACTATCAATCTAGTGAAAATCCAGGAAACAATTGTGAAAAAACTCAAGCAAAATATTAACCAAAAAAAGATTAATTTAAGATGACACCCTTTCAGGAAAAAACAAACTCAGTCATAAGCTATGTAGGATAATATTGGACTTTTTCAACTGTTAGACTTTAATCAGTCTAATGGAAAATAAATGGTAGGATGCACTAGAAAGAAACAAAAGGGGAACTTTCCGCCCCAACCACGTATGTGGCCACCGAATCCTTGAGCTACTCTACGCTACCAAAACAAGGCAAATAACTAAAACAAAACCTGCCAAAACTAGCAGACCTATCTTAATCTGTGAGAAAGCCTTTCCTGGGGAGAATGTGTGTGATTTCTGCAATCTCTGCATTCAGTTGGTTGCTAGGGTATTGTAGGTGGTTGCTGGGTAGCTGCTATGGTTTTATTGGTGGTTGCTAGGGCGTTGCGCTTAACCTACTCTAGTCTCAAGCAACTCTTTCAAGTAACGTTGAAATTTCAGCCGTGGCCCGAGGAGAGGTATCAGGGAGCTCAAGTTGTCTCCATCCAGGAGAAAAAAGCAGCCTTCATCAATCTGCTAAACTGCAAAATATAGCAAACCACTATTTGTTCCTCTGTATCTGAGATTGCACGTGTCGTCATCAATGACGTATTCCCCGCAGTGAACGCAAAGCATTGTGGGAACTTGGGTAACACACAAAGAGCAGAGGCACCAGATTTGATTGAATCCAGTCAAAAGAAGAAGAGGATTGAGTCGAGATTTAGACTGCCAAATTAGGAAATGCCGTCTAGTTGCTAAGTCTCGGAGGTCACAAAGAGGCAACGAATGAATAGCAGCAATAAGGAGACCAAAAATTACCTTCAACAACACTTTACCACACATGCTGGTGTGTTCAAAGCATTTTCACAAAGGTAAGTTATAAATATCGTGTTGAAATAACCGTTGTCACCTGTTTAGGAAGGAAAGATGTGTTTTTACACAGCGTTGCCTTCACCAAAACATTAGATTAGCAGGTTCATAGTTAGGCTAGCGTTAACTGTTAACTAGCATCACAACTAGGCAGGGAGGTTTATCAGTAACTTACACGTGTTACTAATGAGTAATCAGTTGAATTTGTTCTACATCTACAAAGCAATTTATGTCTTTGTGTTTGCAGGCAAACCAGCCTATGAAATGCTAGAGTGTGACCCTGACTGGGCATCATCTCTGAACCTTGTCCATTCTGAGGTCACAGCTACAAGCTCAGACAGGTTTAAGCGGTTAAGTAGGAGGGTGAGGAGCTCACAACATCAGCGACATCCACCGCCAGCCATTCACAACACTGGTCCTGAGACTGAGTTGGATAATGCAGCACCTTTGTACCCAGGTAAGTAGTAAAAGAACACATCATTTATGGTGCCCCCTGTGTAATCTAGCAATAAAGAGGTGTGAAAGTCACATTCCTGTACACCAGAGAGATTTACACCTTACTCTTCTTATTGTTATTACCATCAGACTACACTGCACCTGTGGCTGAGACTCAACCCCCACCACCAGCCCCAGACAACACCTGAGATGGAGATAGAGCTGGAAACGACAGATGAACAATAGGAGTGCAGCATGTGCCACATCAGACACAAAGAAAAAATCCGTCTGCAGGAGGAGAATACAAAACTGAAGGGCACCACAGATAAACAGGAGTGCAGCATGTGTCGCCTCAGACACGAAGAAATAATCCGCTTGCAGGAGGACAATAGAAAACTCCAGGAAGAGCTCTCCAAAAAGAGCCTGGACGAGAATTTTCTGAAAGACAAGGACTCAAAGTTTAAATACTACACTGGGCCTCCATCTTTCTGGGTGTACTGATTCAAATCCTTCCCAGCCTACCACAGACAGTAAGAAAACTCTCATTTTCAAATGCTCGTTCTGACCCTTATGCGCCTGAGGCTGGATCTTCCTGTGGAACACATTGCACACTTTTTTGACATAAGCCGAAACACTGCATCTATCCTGTTCGTAGAAACCATAAACATACTGCATGCACACCTCAGCCCTTTGGTGTACTGGCCAAAACGACATTGTATACAGGCTAGCATGCCACATCAATATGCAGAGATGTTCGGTAATCGTGTTATAGTTATTGGACTACTTTGAACTTTTCATTGAAAGAACACAAAATCTACATGCAAAGGCACAGACATATTCAAAAGCAGACACACCATGAAGTATCTCATTGGCATTACACCACAAGGTACCATCTCTTTCATTTCCAAAGGGTGGGGGGGTGTGCCAGTGACAAGCAGATTACTGAGAACTGTGGCTTCCTTCAGCATCTCTCACCTGGAGACCTAGGGCCCTATTTTGACAGTCTGACAGGCACATTATGGCATGACACAAGTGTCATTGCTAGTTTGACACCAGCGCAGTTGTCATTTTTCACGCCCGGCGCCCTCGCCGTCAAACTAGCAAATGCACTTGCACCCATCTGAGCGCAACTGGGCGTGTTGGTCTAAAAATGAGGAGTGATCAGGCACATTC
>JAQLOL010000007.1:5756634-5781903 GCA_029783665.1 Naso thynnoides | reverse complement strand
TTGGTTGATAGAGACTGTTGGGTTGAGTGACGGGCTGTCAGAGGGGATCCATCGGGGGACAATGCGCCCACTCAGAGGCTCAGAGGTCAGCCTGAAAACAACGGCTCCACTGGTGAAGTTTATTTTCTAGAGAGGAACCACACTTTCATGTGTGCCACTCATTATCAGAGCTTGTGCCCCCCGCTGCCCCAAACAAGGTCATCTGCATGTGTGTGTGTATGTGTGTGTATGTTTAACCATTATAGTTTTCAGTGACCCTGTTTTGCCAGAACTGGAGCATATACGATTGGGAATCCGACTCAGGTTGACCTGAGCTGATCGTGGCTCGTCCGTGTTTTGTTTGGCACCAAAGAGGAGCAGGATGAATGGCAGAATGAATGTCCCGTCGGTTTTATCCGGACAGCCTCTATCACTCACTGTAGTTTTACTTGCTTTCCCAAGCCTGTAATAACCACAGCTAGCATCTTTTCAACTATTTCCAGCTGTCTGTGCGCCAAGTCTTTACATAATCGGAGTTGCAAAAGGACATACATGCATCTTGAATAACGCTGTGTAGATATGGAATAGTTCCTGGAATGTGACTACCCTTGGGGTGATGTCAGCAGGGCAAGATTTTAAAGAGTTGCAGTAAAGTGAGCAGTAACAGTGGATGTCTTATAGAGGAACAGACGAGCAGAGATCAATAGCTTGAAGATAGAGGAGAGTTATTTTGAGCAAAAGCCAGATAGACACAGGCCTTTTGTGCAAAAGATGAGAGAGCAACTGAGGCTGTGTGAATTTATGGAGTTTGCATGAGTGTGTAGTGCGCATGTGTGTGTCTATTTCTGTGTGTGCTTATGCGCAAACACAGTATGTGTGAATGACAATGTGTGCGTGCTTTTTTGTGCATGTGCGTGGGTTCATTTGCATGCATATGTGTCCGTTTTGGTATGTGTGTCGATCAGACGTTGCCTTTCTCGGGAGAAGAAAGCAGCTTACTGTCCTCTTGCTGTCCGGGGTCTGAAGTCTAGCCTGGTCTGGTCTGAGAGCGGGCCTGCATGGCTGGAGCTCTGTGTCTCTGCACGCTGAAGCCCGGCCTTGTTCCCAGCTGTTTGTTCAGCTGGCCCACCAGCGGGGACACTGGGGACTCAAAACCCCCCACTCAGGCCAAGTCGGACACCTCCACCGCCGCACCCACCGAGGTCAGCCACCTCCTGACCCCCTCGCTCGGGGGTTATTTGCTCCGAGGCCAGCGGTTAAGAAGGGTGTTTTGTTCAGCCCTCATTTGGTTCACAGTCTCCGCTTAGGCTCTTGTCATCAGTGCCATTGATCTACTCCAAATGAGCTGATTAGGGGGCCTGCAGTTTGTCCTGTTGAGTGGGCCGGCCTAAGCTGGGCTGAGCTCGGCAGGATGAGGAGGAGGTTATGAGGATGAGGGACAGGGGTCAGAGTGCACACAGAGCAAACACAGTTGGGCATTCATGCTCAGAGATGCAACATGAAATCAGTGGTTGTTTGAAGAGGATTGGATCAAGCCGCTTGGTTGTGTTTGTTATGTCAGTTCCAACCCCTGTGGCTTTGGCGATGCTGCAGCGCTCAGATCAGTGTTGTCTCTGAACGCACTCTCTTTGATTTTCACTAATGGACGTCTCAGACATCCTTTTACTTTGTCTCTTTGCTTTGCCAAGCTTCTTTTAAAGTGTATGTGAATTGGAGAAAATGAACCAGAGTCCATTTCAGCCTGACTTAAGGCCTGAACATACTTTCCGAATTGTGCAGTGGCAGACTCGTCCACTTGTGCGGACTGGGAAAGCGACTTCATTCCTACTAAAAACAATGGTCTGTGCCAGTCAGGCCATATGTGATATGCAGTGCACAGATTGCAGTAGAATTACTAGAGGATAACAGAAATTTTAGTGGCTGCACTTCTTTTATCTTTTTTTAGCCAGACTAACATTTTTTAAAATTGTGAAGTGTATTGGGACCATGTTGCATGGTGACTTTGCACTTAAAATTTGATTTGATTTGATTTGATTTGATTTGATTTCATGTTGCAGCAACAACTAAATCTGTGTAGGCCAGGCAGAGAAAACAGGAGGAAAAAAAGTTAAGGTTCTGCAGACGAGGGAAGGAGAGCACAATCTTACGTGAATGGGACATATTATATTCTTTTGTGTTGTTGTTGAACAAAATGAGTAATCTTTCAGTTTGAAGAGTTGCCTGAATCAGTAAAATGGTTTCCAACTCAATGTGATGCAAATCTTTTGAAAGTTTGGGGGGAAAAAAAGAAATGCAGATAGGTGCGTTTCCATCAGGTGGTCGGAGCGGATATACTACGCTAGTTTTGTCAGAAGATGGCGGCATAGGCAACACACCATAACATGGCTGTAATAAACTGTAGAAGAAGAGGTTACGAACCGTAAACAAAACAAGCAGTAGCCCTGGCAGCGTATAATTTAGCAATGGAGAGAGGTCTGCAGGAATTACTTTCAATTTTTGTTCTCCTAATCATGTATTTGTTGTTGTTGTTGTTGCTAGCAGCCATGTTGCCGCAAGTTATGGGGAAACCGGAAAGATGTCAACGTAAACAGCCATCACGCAAGTTCAATGTTCGCTATGTCACAACTTATTCAACTTGTTTTGCAGAAGTCAAATACCAGTGTAAAAACTTCTGTGCGAATAAGAGGATTTTTTTTTTCAAATTTTGGCATTTTCATCACCCTTTTCCCGATGTGATACTTCAAAATGTGCATAAAAACAGGATGATGGAAACCGAGCTAGTGTTTTCTACAGTAAAAACAAGTGAAGTCAAAATATCGCTTTATTCACCTGCATATAAGAGCATGTGGTCACAAATTTTGGCACGCATGCAGACATCCGCAGAGGGGTCTGTGCAGACCCTATCAGACCCTCACAGACATGGGTGGATGATGAATTTTTCATCACGCATACCAGAGCGGACCCCTGAGGACATGCAGACATGGAAAGTATGAATTAGCCTTTAACAAAACAGGTTTAAAGAAACTTTAAAAGAGAGAACAGAGCTGCAGAATCTCAGAGGATCTTGTGTCTGATTCTACAGAACTGCATGTATACCCGAGTGCATGCGTGTTTGTGCATGACTGTGTACATTCATGAATTAACGTGTGTTGGCATTTGCCTCCACTTATCTGTCTTGAGGCCTTATAATTACAGTCTTGGCGTAATCTAACACTCCCACCACTCACTGTGTAAACTGAGAATCCTCCCTGTTTTCGGTCAGGGATTAAAAACGAGGCCCCGCTGAATGAGCTGCACATTACTCTGAGACACCTTCAGCAATTGTCAGGAAGACATCAATAATATCCGAGCATTGGGGTTTGTCTAAGACCTAAGATAAGGAGACGGGGCGGTTTAAGACAGGCAGAGCGGGGTTACCTACAATTACTCACACAATTTGTAGTGGAAGCACAAAAAAGAGAAGCAGTTATTTGAAATAATGAACAGTGTGGTATATCAGTGTAATGCGTGCGTGGTATATCAGCGAAATGTGTGCACATGCGTGGTGCAAGAATCTCTTCATGCATCTGATCAGAAACAGGCCTGGGGGAGCGACAGTGAGGCCTTTGTTTTCTTGCTTGTTTACTGCAGGCTGATTTTTCCACAATTTGAGCTGGTTTATGGTGTGAAAACGTTTCTTTCATTGGGATAGTGAAACTGCAAATGTGTTGGAGAGATATCAGCGCAAATGAAGCCATCCCTTCCTGCCAAAGCTCTCTTTCTTTTCTTTTCTTTTTTTAAGCTAGACCTCTATGCTATGCTGTGTCACGGGTCAAAGTTTACGGGGTTAGAGTGGACACTGTGTCCTTACATCCGTCTTCATTAGAGGTCTGGAAGTACTCAGGGACCAGACCTCCTCCTCCTCCTCTTCCTCCTCCTCTTTCTTTTCAAAACTATCTGTCCATTTCTGATAAACAGCTACATCAGAAGACGGGGCTTAGCAGTGTCAACACAGAGCTGCCTGACACGATCCATCAGTGAGACGCTGCAGCAAACAACACTTACTCACTCCAAGATGCTATCTCTGTGGTTGAAAAAAGGTTTAATTCATGAAATAAGATGCTCAGAATCTGTCTGTATTTACTCGTGTTTGTCTTGAAACATATTTAGATGATGCCTCACTTTCATTGGTGGAGATAGACAGCAATAACAGCATACTTCAGTCTGAGTGTGCATGAGCAGACAGCAGCACACTTAAGGTGGTTTTACACTCGGGGCTCAGGCCCGGATCCGAGCACACTTGACCCCAAAGCTCAGATCATTTGATTGGTCTGAACACAAGCGTTCTGGGCTTAAAGTGGTCCTGGGCACGATTCGTTTGTACTCAGGCATGGTCCGCATGAGATGTGACAGCAACCATGCCCAGACAAGGAAGTGAGCTGCTATGTGATTGGCTGTATGAGAGCATTACTGTTTTCTCAGCAACGCACCGCTGCTGTCGCTGAGCAACCATTAAACAGCAGTCAACGTACGTGCACGTAAAGAAAGAGCCGGAAAATTTTAGTTTGTTATTTTAATACTTACATTTAAAAACACATTCCTCCACTGCCACTGCTTCTTCCAGTATGTCCATTTTCTTCTTTGTGTGTGGATTGACAGATCGCAAACCAACCGTGGGCATACCACCAGCCACTGTATTGGACTGTGCTCAGGCACAGAACGACATTAATAATGTGAAAGCTGACCGGTGGGGGAGAGGGGAGGGGGGAGTAATTCTGCTCGGACGCAGTACGAAAAAAAATCACGCCAAATGTGAAAACATCCTTAGAGGATCATACCAGTGTTTCTACATGTCGTTGTCGGCCACACCGGTTACTTAAACCTCGGACAGTTTCCCAAAATAGTTTTATCTATGAGATATGTGTTTGCTTACATTTTTAAATGTGTGATAATATTTAAAAAGAATGCCTATGTCAAAATCCTTCTTAACGCTAATATTCGAGCTAGGAAGGCAGCACTTGAAAGAAACTATTTTTCCAGGCGTAATAACTTTGGTCTCCGTGGCTCCCACCTCCCCTTTCTCTTTGGTTCAGCGATTTCTGCCAAAATAAACGCAGACGTTCTCTTTTGAAGGGTGAATCACCCATATCTAGCAGCTTTCACGTGTCTTATAGTGTTTCTATACCCTATTTCAACGTAAATGGCAGTGAATGGGGTTTGAAAACACAGTCTGAGATCTACTAACGTATACACATTGTTGAATTTTTCCATCAACATTTGTGGAAGAGAGGGGTGATCTCTGCAAATAATGTTAAAAATAGACTGGTATAGTCCTTTAACACCTTATACTTGCTGTTGTGGATGAAAGAATCAAGTTAAATACAAATAAAGTAACTCATGAAGGTAAAAAGTACCCCCTTAAGGAACACAAACTGCAACTCTTCAAAACCAGGCTGCAATTTGAAACGGCAAATTAGCATGGACAAAAAACTGCAGTCTTAAAGTTTTACACATAACAAACTTTAACTGCTCTTGTTCCTTCTGTGTGCAGCTCAACGAGTTTCACTAAAACAACAAACTGTGTGAATGATGACCTATATTAAACGTGTGGAATCTGAACATGTTTTTGGCAGAGACAAGCTTTTCTTTTACCTCCATATGATCGTTATGTTTGCAGTGTTATGCCGCCTGTTCACGAACACATTTTGCAGATGGAACAAGAAAAAAATCACTGCAAGCTAAAGTCGTCTTTAACAAACAAATGAGAGCGCGGCAAAGAGTGAAGCTCTGCTACCTGACAGCTGCTGTATCACACACGTGGGTGGGAACCTGTCAAGAATGGATTAACTGTGTATTTCTGTTTTGTACCATGATGAATATCCTGCATATGGTAGGAATAAAACCTTGTGCAGGTTCCCAAATCAGAAATATTTAAGAAACTAATTTATCTTACGAACTAATGGGAGCCAGTCCTGAAGGTCAGGCCCCCCACAAGGCGTTAAAAGAGTTTTACGTTGGTTAGATATCAGAATATTTACATTCTGCTACAATAAATTGCGTTGACAATTAGGGCAAACCTCTAATCTTTTCTATTTTTTGTAAAATACTGAAGTTTTACCTCTTTGCTCAGCTCACACCTCAACAAGAGTCATCTGGGGACTTTGCTTCATAAGCACAAAAAAAAAAAAAGTGTACAACAACACCACTTTTGAAACAATGAAATTCGCGTACCGTTAAGTCCTCCTAAAAGTAGAGAGAAAAGGCGTTTGTTGCAGAAGAGAAATATCCAACATTTTAACCCATAAAGCCACATTAAAAAAAACAAAAAAACCTCATGTGGTTGTATATGTGGCATCTGTATTATGAGTTTAAAAAATGCCGAATTTATAGGTGGAAGTAGCCGCCACGTATGCCGGGGTGACAGCCCAGTTTGTCCTGGGCTGAGGATGCAGGAAGCAAAGCTGTAGGTCTCGCTGTCGTGTGTACTCGCTCACGGTAATAATGTGTTTTACACGTTTTCTGTAAATATCAAACTAACAAGATGGAACATGTTAATTAGTGACTTGCATATCTTTGTGCTTTCAGACAGAGCCGCGCTTGCTGTGTCCCTCTGTTTCCAGCCTTTAAGCTAAGCTAAGCTAAGCTAGCCAGCTGTTGGCTGTAGCTTCATATTTAAGAGTGGCATCAATCTTCTCATCTAACTCTTGGCAAAAGCACAAATTAAAGTAATCCCCAAAATGTCACCTTTTCATTTTGGCTAAAGGCTTTATTCCATTCTGCCGGAGACAGCTTAAAACTGGTTATCTTACTCTGAAAAGCCATCTCAAAATGCTGCAAGCAGTTGTTTTGTTGCCACTTGTGACTTCCAATGAAAACTGTTGCTACACAAGCTTAAAAACAGCTGCTGTGGAAATAAGATCAACTGCAGATCCTATTTCTTAAGTGTCAAAGCAGCTCTCAAAACCCACTGAATGCAAACTTTTTCTCATCCTTTCTAGACTGACTCACTGATACGTTATTAGGCTCCTGTCATGTGGTTCCCATCGAAGACAACCAGAGTTTCATAATGAAGGAAGGCTTCAATGGGGCATCAAACTAGATCCAACTAGCCTAAGCTAGATTCAGTCAGACACTTGACTAAACCAGAGCAGACAAAACACATGTGAGGGGACTGTCCCTCTTCCTCCCAGAGGTCGTTATCAGAACAATGACATCACTGTAGTGTTGTCTGCCTGTGACATTACCAAATATGTGGCGACTTTTGGGGAGAAAGAGCAGAGGAGCGATAAAGGGAATGAGACGGGATGCTTTGACAGAGACAGCAGCAGTTACAGAGA
This sequence comes from Naso thynnoides, assembly GCA_029783665.1. Lineage (NCBI taxonomy): Eukaryota > Metazoa > Chordata > Actinopteri > Acanthuriformes > Acanthuridae > Naso > Naso thynnoides. The sequence continues at coordinate 5,774,608 of JAQLOL010000007.1, read as the reverse complement.
GAGAGCGGGAATCAGAGAGAGAAAGCCTGGGGCTGCGGCTTGGCTGAACTCACCGTGAACCTCAGCAGATTTATTTTCTCCGGAGCCTGCTGCTCGCTCAAAGGGGGCCAGATTTACATGCCTCTCCCTGGGCTGCTGTGAAGCTCAGCTCGGGGAGCTAAGGATGGATAAGTGGGCTGAAGGGACGAGATGGAGGCTTTTTGCAGGTTACGACTTCACTTTCTAGTCCCGTTTGTTGCTGCTTCATAAACCAGCCTTCAGTTTCATGTGCTCTGGTGGAGCATTCCTGCTTACCAGCTTGCTATTCTAATTAGAAACATTCCCTCTATTAACCGGGGTGTTTCATTTTAAACCCGGCCTTATTGACAGGGTCGGTGTGAGCCGATGGATGCCTGCCCTCACAGCTCCCCGTATCCGCTGCGGTGACATACAGTGACGGTTATGTAATTTTTAACACAATCTGCTTTATGTAAGCTGTAACATAATGTGCTGTATTCACACATGTACAGACACAACAGGCACAGACATGCATACAAACACAGGTGCTTTTCGTAGGGAGTCACACCCAACTCAGGCTTTATGCGACAGTAAAAATCATGCAAGTCCACAGTTCAGAGCTATCATTAACTACTTAGCCTGCTTACTCATGGGAGAAGCACAAAAAATCGAGGGAAAATGACCAAGTAAACAAAATAAATCAGGCAATAGCTTTGTTTTGAAAAGCGCCCGATGAAGTCGTGACTTGCACACATTAAGCAAAACCGCGGTGCAGCCTGACATGAGCCATTCCTGCTGGAATCGAGGCATAGGACTCATAACCTTTTTCATTTCTCCAGAAAAATCTGACACTCTGTATCACTGCCATTGTCCCAACTGTCTCATACAGGCCGCAGAATCAACAAAAACTTATGCCAATGAAACTCAGATCCATTTTCTGATATTTTCGAAGTATTTTGGGAAATGCAGCAAAAACAAAGAGAAAATTTGGACATAGCTCTTGTGATGTCACATTTAACATTTTTAGCCGGGAACCGAGCTCATGTGTGAGTTGAGAAATGAGTCCCTCCATCTGTGGATGTATTTACACCGCCTGTGAAAACATTTGGATAACATCTTCTGTGGCTCTGGAGCAAGATTTCCAAAGTTTAAAAAATATCTTGGAAGTGGTTTAAATTTTCTAACATAGCTGAATTTTTCAAACAGATAGAAGGTCTAATGTAAGTCACTGACCACTGCATTATGCATAATATAGATCCAGTGTTTTTGGATCTTGATCAATACCATTAACTAGAACCAGGATATTTTGGCCTCTGCTGCTTTTACTTTGTCTTCTCAATTAATTCCCAAATTTTATGGAAGTGCAATAATAAATCACTGGATAAACAGCCATGCTTCCAATTTGCCTCTGCAGTTAACTACATTTCTGCTGCCCAAAAAAATCCTTTTGAGCCTAAAAGGCATTTATTTTCTCATAGTCAACCATTAAAACAATTCTGCAAAACTGTTGACAGGACACCCCTGCAGCTGCAAACAAGCTTGATCTCTCAATTCAAATCAGGATGAGAGACAAGTGTGATCATACAGATCAACTTTGAGCGTACAAGGTGCCATCTGTGACTCTAGCTTCCATTTCTCATGTTTTGGGCTCACCACCCAAAACATCTCAATTGTTTAGAGGAAGATAATCCTATGTAGGGCAATGGGCTGGATTTTGGGTAAAGCTAAAGTTAAATGAGGAAACAACAACCAGCGAGATGTGTTGCCACTGTTAGAGACACAAGCCTGGAAGGGCAACCACTAGTTTCAAAAAAACACTCTTTAAGGAAGTGACACTATAATTTCTTGTGAAAAACGAACCACATTGTTTTTTTACGAAGAATTTCCCCAGACACTGTAAACGCACAATATGTAATTTCTGCCGATGGAGGTCTCTCAATCAAAACAATGAAAACAAAAGATGTAATTGGATGATGTCATGAAGTAGCGTGGGACCATAAGATTTGTTTATTTCATGATTAAACAGCCACCGTTTGCAGATAAAAATCTAAGTGAATGACACCGGCAGCAATGTTCATAAACCAGATCGTGAATTAAAGGTCCTACAGACAACTTCAAACCATCACCACAAGGAATCCTGATCACTGACGACGCAGAGATAACACTTGGCACCAATGCCATCGTACTGTTGACTCACAAGCCTTTGGCCCTTTTAGACAGAGATAAGCAAACAATCATTGGGGGCTGGACAAATTTTTTTTTTAATTAGTTCAAAAAGGTGGCCATTAAAGGAACTACAACTACTTCCACACTGGCTGCAACACAAAAACACAGCAGTTTCCTGTTTCCTATTCCAAATACCAAACAGAACTACATCCCTCATTTACGAGACTGAGGCTTCCACAGTTAATAAGACACCTTCTATCTCCTATAATGTGTCAGGGATTCTATCATGTACTTTATATCATCCTTTTAAGGCAAGCAAAAGAGCTAACTTATAGTGACAGCTGTCCACTTTGTATCCAGCAGTCAGCTTCATTTTAATTTTAAGAGGATGTCCACCTTTGCTCCAGTTCTACCTCATGTCCTGTGATTCTAGAGGATGATACTGCATGCAAGCTCACACTGGAGCCCACTGAGGAAGAGAGGAATTAACTAGCTGTCCGCTGACTCAACTCTCTGTGAACTGCTTGTGGAACCAGAGGTCAGCGACTCCGGGGTTTCGTATCATTTTTCCCTCCCACTACTCGGCTGTTTTTGCTGGGGGTGAGTTTAGGAGGGCCGGAGAGGCAGGAAAGCGCTCAGCTCCTGATCCCAGCTGAGCTCTGAGAATCTGGCTGCCGGCTTTGTGTGACAGGTAACTCTCAACACGCCCGTAGGAGCGGCCCAGCTGTGACCCACGGAGTGAGCAGGAGTGAGGGCGAAAGGCCAGACAAGAGTTAGCAGTAAAACTTTGGACCTCACCCCCGTTCACTTGATTTAAATTCATTTTTACTCATGTTCTTGATTTTACAATTAATTAAAGGGGATGTGGAAAAACTAAGAGCATAAATGGTCTGCTTGGTTGCGACAGATGTTCACTGTGCAAACACAACACTGTTTTTTTTAACATTGTTTTTGCAGACAATATCTTTCTCTTTCTCAAACTGTGCAGTTTCTGTCTTCCTTCCGCTATCAAAAAACAAAGTAACGGACCCTATAGAGGAACATTTGATTGCACCCCTAATACAAACTTGCCAAACGTGTATTTTCACTTCCCTAAATTCAACATAAGTGCTGTGCTAATCGTAAAATGGTAATTGCTGAATCAGATGAGTAAGCGATGATTTGAACATTGTGATCTTCGTGTCTGGTGTGATATCAAAAACAGTTGGAGGGAAATGGTTTTTTTGACCCCTTGACAAGCAGCTGCTCAGTGGTGAGTCAAGTCATTACAAACTGAAGCTGTGCAGCCAAACATTGTTTCAAACTGCAAAATTAATTTTAAACACTGGCACATATCCAAAAGTTTCCAAAGATAACAGAAATCTATGATTTCTGATATCTTAAATGATACACAATACTGGTACGATGTTCTTATTTGCCATTGGTTTTGAATAGTTCACTCAGTATAAATGTTATATATCTTAAAGTTGCAGTTTAGATAACTTCTGCAAATGAGCTAGCAAGCTAACATTAGCTGTAGCATGAGACTTGTTGGGAAGCAAATCTCCTGCAGTCGTTTACTCCTGCTCGCACCTTATTTCGTCTGTTGTCACCCTCTCTTTTAAATCTAGTTGTAACTGAGACAAAACAGTTGCAGGGAAAGTTGCAGCGGAGTAAACTGGTCCGTCTCATCTTGAACTCGAGCCGACTGATGGCGTCGCTTGCAAACACTCTGTTGTCGGCAGAGGCGGGTCAGAGCATGGTGAGCTAATCAGCTCATACCGATGTCACCTGTTGCTAAGAAGTGCAGCGTAGACTGGCAAATTAGGACAAAGAGTACAGAGAGCATCACTGATTTTTCATTTTTCTGCAAACCACTACTTCCGGTGGCAAAGACAATATCATGGTAAAAAAAAGGGCTTATTGTAGACTAATTTAGCAATGAATGGTGTCATTTTTCAACCACTATTACACTGTTTAATGAAGTTATACATCAGTATGACGAAGTTAAGCCAAAAAAGTTGTCTATTTTCACTCTAAATGAGGAGCTGGAGGATACGTCAGAAATACGTCATTAACAGAGGGAGATGCACAACGACAATGCACAAAATTTGACACACCCACTTCAGCTCCCAGGAAAAACCTGTTATATTTTTATTTCAGTTGCAAAGGAACTTTTGGTTTTTAAGTAATGTTTGATCAAAATGCTCCAAGTGGTCCGAATTAGACGCAAACAAACAAAAACAAAGTCAGTTTGTGAAAAAGCCCTAAGAAATGTGCAAGAGAACTGTCGGACAGACAAGACCGTTTCACACACTTGTTGTGCTCCTGAGTGACATAACTGACTATTTCACTTGCTAGTAACCAGCCTTGTGTGTGAGGCAGTCAGAAAATTGAGACACAACTAGAACAGCATAGTTGTGTGCAGTTGACCAAGACAAGGACTTGAAAGTTGTTGGGGGGAAAAAAAAGTAGAGCTGAGAGGAAGTGCACTGTTTCTGTAAATTTAACATTTACAAGCAACCCTTTTCAAATTTCACACAGTAATTTGGACCATATAAAACACTGGTTCTCAATGTTTTTCATGTCCAAGACCCTCAGATTCACCAAAATTAGACCACAGACCCACATTTGATATGATTTTTACTATTAGATGTTTCGTTGCATAAAACGAATGAAACCCATGACCAAAGCAGTCTTGCAGGTCATTGTGTTACTTATGGATGGAATTATAATACAAATGAATTATTCCCCATTTTTACTGGGGACACTCTGGAGCCCCCTCAAGGACCCCTGAGGGTCCCTGGACCTAAATTCAAAGCCTCTAATATAAATTTATTGAATATATTAGCTTTAGGTTTTAGTCTTTTTAGCCTAATGAGAACGGAACGATGGGGAAAAACCTCTAATATTTGATTAAAGCAGCTTTAAGGCTCCTTAAGGGAAAACAAAATGGGGAAAATAGATACTGAGGGGTTAAAATATGAAGTCTGCATGTAATAATAACCATATGCAAAAAACATGGCTCTTGCCATATGTATATGGATACCGTCCTATTCCCAGGTTTTAGAAGCGCAGACTTGTGTGATCGTGTGTGTCAAGAGAGTAAGGGCGGATGGAAGTTGATTCTTCCAGTGACATTTCGGGTATTAAGTCATCCAGCACCACATTATTACACTGCTGCAAACTTCCAAAGCCACCAAAACCACACACATGCAGAACTTACATTTCAAGGCACAATCCTGAGCACACACAGGCGCAGACACATAAAAAACACACAATTTTGTGGATAGTATACTCATTTCTTAGGCTGATGTTCTTATCAGAACTATGTGTACACACTCACACACACTCAAGCACACTCGAGGCAAGAGTGGGAGGAGCAGATCAAAGAAAATGTGGTTAAAAAACACCCAGGGACACCCACCTCCACATAAACAGGGGATCTCCTTACCAAAAACAAAGAGGCCTGAGCAGCCAACCCACATCCAGCGGAACAGGGAGGGGTGAAAGGGGCTTAAGAAAAAGGGGAGGGGGGATCAGAAACCATGTAACATGGGCGGAAAGGTAGAGCAAAATCATTCATTACCGTAATTACAACCTGAGCCCACTCACTCTTTCATTCAGCGGCAGGAGAGGAGAAAAGAAAAGAGAGAGAGCAGAGATTAAACTTGCCCACAGAGGTGTTTACCACACGCCGGGAGATAACTCATCCTATTTCTTTCTTCAAACGAGCACTCAGAACACGTACACGCATAAACACTTTAACAGAGAAGAACGCACGTAGAACACATTGCAGGGGTTCCTTCATCAGTCAGAGTGATGTGGTTTGTGTCAGTAAATGAAATGAGCTATGAAAGGCCTGCCTAAGTGTCTTCATCACGGTATTTATTTTCCCTCCCAGTTCTGAGTCATGCTGTCCCTCTCCACCTCGCTTTCCTCATTATACCTCCAGAGCAGAACAGTGTTTGACTACCAGACAAACATTTCTTGCTTTGTTGTTTTTGTCCTTACGTTTCAATCAGGACAGCTTATTGGGTCACACAAAAGAATAGTTCAACATTTATCGGAAAAGGGTTTGTTTGCTTTCCCACTGATGATACTGTCATATCTCATATCTGTCTGTCAAAACAGCTGTAATCAGTGTATTTATAATAACAATGGATCAAATTACCATTTGTAACACGTGAAGGATGTTGGCCTTTGTGATTAACCCACAGAGAATAAACATCTGTCACTGCTCAATGGCTTTAGCAAACTTTACAGCTCCTTATTTTGCTTTTCCTGTGCACAATTTTTCTTGTGTTACTCTACCCCACGGCAAAAAAGCTGAAGCAAATGATGCACTGGCTCAGGACCAGACAACAAATTTACAAAGTTAGCAAGGTGAATATATTGGAGAATTTAGCAGTATTAGAGTCAGGTTTTTGTTCCAAGAGTGGGTACAGACCAAATATAGAGCTAAAGGGTAGTCAGTGCGTTTACATGCACAGTTAAGTCGAGCTGGCTAACAGTTAAAGCTCAGTTAGGCCATTTAATTGGACTACTGTCAGTGTCCACATATAGAGGCGCCGAGGGAGAATCAATTTTTTTGTCCGACTACACTAGGTGGCGATATGCCCTGTTCAACTACTTGCTATTGGACTTTTCTTCCGATTAGCCAAACAAGCTACAAACAAGTTAACTTGCAACAGTGGAAAAATGGACAACTTTACAGTGCTGTACACTGCGTTTCTGCGCTTTATTTTTGGTACAATTTCGATGCACACAACCTGTTGTACTTAAAGGATTTTTGTTTTCTTACTGGCTTTCTTCTACAAATATATGCTGTTCAGGTTCCAGGTCAAAGACCACCGTGGGGACTATCAATGATGCACAAGTTGTTCAGGCCAGTCCTGGTCCAGTTGAGGCGTATACATGCAGGAGTAGATCTACTTCCAATCCCATTATCTGGGTGTGTTAGCTCAACTTTGAGAAATTCAAATAGGTGCACTTCCAGTTGGATGCATTTTAAAAGTCCAGTTTTAGCTGGACTAACACAGCTAATTGATTTTCTCTAACATCACGTGAATGTACTGGTTGTTGGACTGTTAGATATGTGCCAGGTTGTCATAATATGACGTAAAATAAATACTAATATTATTGCAACGTTTTTGCTAACAAGTTAGCAATATCAACTCAAAGGAGTAAGTATGTAAGTGCTGGTGTTCAGAAATGGTTCCCCCACCTTAAAGTGGCTAAAATATTAGCTGGTTAGCATATCCTAACTTGAAGACTGGAAAATGGGGAAACAGCTAGCCAAGCTCTGCCTAAAGTTAATAAAATCTTATTTTAGCAACTTTGGATTTTCATTTGTTAAATTTGTACTATACAGCTACTTTACCCCTGATTTCAGTCTTAATGCTAAGCTAAGCTAAGCTGCTAGTGCTACTGCTGTACTGTGACGGACAGGGTGGTGTCAGTCTTTGCATAGAATAAATGTGTCTGTATCCGGAGACACTGTGCCACTCCTGTACCTAATGTGATAGGTCAAATGCACGTTTTTGCTTTTCTTTAAAATTGAAAAAACATGGTTGAGCTTTTCAAAATCTTAATGTAAGGAAAAATGTAACTAAGAGAAAGTTTGGCTTTAAAATCCCCCGTAGATGATTGATTTTGGACACTAAGCTACCTCTCCATCTGTTTGTGGAACATTTTCCAGAGTAAGTTGACTGACTTTGTGACCACAGCTTCCAGCCTCTTGTCTTTTACAGCCTCCCCTTAATGTGTTTACCTTGCTCTCATCTCAATGCCCCTCGGGACTTCTTAAACACTGCCTGGGGTGTCCTTCTGGGGAAGCAAACGTGCTGGGGAGAGGAAGGGAAACAGAAGCCTAGTGCGATCTGAGAACAACAACAACAACAATGCGTGGAAAGTTCATCTACTTGGGCCACATTCTGCTGTGGTTACTGCTAAAGCTGTTTCCAGTCATTCACGAGACCTACAGGTGTTTCATTCTTGCCAGGAAATAAGCTTCAGGCGTTCTGAAGAGTTCAATTAGAAATATAATCCCGTAAATGCATAGGAAAGTACATAACACATGTGATACTGAGTGCATGTATATGCCTGTGTGGATGTCTGCAAAGTCTTTGTTGGGTTTTTTATGTACCGTGTGTGGTTTGTGCTATGTATGTGGTCCTTACTGTATATTTGTTTGTGGAAAAATTACAGACAGAGAGAAAATGAGACTGAAAATATTACATTTCTACTTTGAAAAGGAGACAGTGTTTGGTTGTGTTTCTGTGTTTGCTTCCGTCATATGTGGGTAAGTGCAGGTCATGAGTCTGAGGCAGAAAGCAGAATTTTCACAGAGCACAGGGTTTTAACTCATCTGAGTGGGTAAAGCCGTTCTCAGCCAGTGCAGAGACAGAGCACAAGTGGCACCAAGTGGACAAAAGTAGTACTGCACCCTCGCCAACATTTGCAAATCACAGAAGAAAGGCCGACGGAGGCCTTGCACTCTTTCTTTCTCACTGACTCAGTAAGAAATGACGAGAGCAAAAGGTCTTGCGACTGAAAACATCCTCTTGTTTATTTTATGATTTTTCATGTCAAGGTCGATGTTCTTGCTCCAGACTAATTGTAGCACATAACTGCTATGTGTTGCTGACTGTGTTACCCACTTCAAAGCATTTTTAAACAACATTTTAAAAAGTTCTGTATAGATACAGTTCTAATTAATGGCAGTTTTTTTGAAGGAAGCCGCTGAGAATGGGAAAAAAGTAGATAAATGTATATTTTTAGCACAAACACTTAAGGGTAAGGGTGACAAATCCATATGTTTGTTGCCTAATATTAAGCGTTAATGAAATTTTATGCTGTAAAACTATCAAAGTAGCCTGGCTCCGCCCTCCTTCTGCTCATCTTAGATTTCACTGAGATTCAGTCTGGCAGCCAGGGTCATCTTTAGAATTGCAGAGGCAATTTTGGCCGGACCAATCAGTGACGTGATTGGTTAGGTTCGATGATGTGGAAGTCAAAAGCTTGTTTTACTGTAGGTCAATTATGGCATCAGCCTATGGGTTTGGTTTACTAGGCTACCAAAAATCCCTTGTTATTGAACCCTATGCAATATTAAAAACAACATATCAACACAATATATCAACATCTATGTGATTATTTTATCATTTGTGGAAAACTTACATTAGCCTTCCAACTCGTCTTGTCTGAAGGCTGTATCTGGAGAACCAGAGTCCGGGGCTTCCGCTGTTAGCTCTGTTAGCTGCGGCCTGTTGCTGCATCGACTCGCTGATAATGTGATGTGTTTTATTTCAAGCAACAAATGTGTAAATGTTTCTCACCACAATGCATGGAGGGTTGGAATCTCAGTCACAACACAATATAACAGCATTTATGTCATTATTGTACATATTTGTTATGTTTAGCCTTCCTACTTGTCTGTCTGTTTAGCTGAATAGCTGGGCCCATAACAAACGTGACACAGTCAGTGTCAGTGCTGATTGGTTTAAGCCTCCTCCAGTAGTTTTACAGTTAACCACCTTAACAGTATCATGCCTAGGAGGATTCAAGTTCTGCAAAGAATCCCCAGTGGAGCGTGGCCAGACCCTTTTCATGAGGCAAATTTATTTGCAAAGTGAGCTATGGGTCTGGTATTCCAAGCTTCTATCAAAAGGGAATAATACTAAAATTAGCAATCACAGATAAACTCTGCAAGTGACGAGTTTAAGAAATATGTTAACATTTTGGGATTGGCACTTCTACAGTTGCTTATTTGACAGTAAATTGCCATGAGTCCTAAATACGAAGATGACGCTAAGTAGCTTAGTTTGTTACAAAGACTGAAAAAAGAGGGAAACATCTCGCATAGCTCTGCAAAGGCAGCAAAATTCGCTTGCTAGCAGCTCTAGACTCACGATTTGATTGTTTGATTTGTTATATCTTGGCTTAATCTGTTTAAAAGCCAAAGTGTGAAAACAAGAAATTGTGTTTATTTAATGAGGACACCAACAGAGTGATCTTATATAAAAAATTTGCAGCTTGTTGGTAAGGTTTTACCTTTTGACAGACCCAGGTAAGATGTTTCCAAATGTTTTCAGTCCTTACGCAACATTAGGCTAACCAGCTGCTAACTGTAGCTTCATATTTAATAGACAAGGGAAAGAATGAAATCGGTTTTCACGTATCTTTTCCAAAGCGCCAAAAAGTCGTGTGTTACACCAACACAAATAAGAAAACACAATGTGATCAGATCAGAACTCATTGACCTCCTCTGTTACATAATGATGAGCTTACATTCGAGAAACAGATGTGCGGGTAATTCCTGAAGGTCGTGCGATGGTGGTGCTACTGACAGCCATTTTGGGTCATGAGATGAGTCATGAGTTATTAGATCCTGTTGTTCTCTGTGATCATATAACAGTCACTCCAGATGAATCTAATGCTGCAAGCTCTGCTCTGCTTTCATCATGTTGTGACATTATATCAGCCTCATATATGCAAAGCAAATTCTAGATTTGTTCCGTGAACACTGACATGAAGTAAGACATCGTTATGCATCAGATTTCCAAGAATTCAAGGGTCTTCCCTCTTGGTCAGTCTAATGTTACATCATGCAAATATTTCAAGACTTACTGTAATGCGTCAAATGCTCAGGGCAGGCCTACTTTTCATTAGACATCTAAAGTATATGTCTATATTTATGTGTTGCTGTTCATTTCTTCTCCCTTTTTTTGTTTTTTCGGAGTGAATGTAGTGGTCAGAACATCTGTGCTCGTCTGTGTGTTTGTCTTCCGTTGACCTGAACGAACTCCGCTCCCTTCATAAATGTCGAGCCTCCACGCCTTTCTAAACAGCTCCAGCTCTCAATGGAGGATTGTATCTCCTCCTGCGAAGTTACACCTCTCACCCTCTCTATTTCCACCCACAAAACTGCTGCTTCTGCTTTAGGCCATGTGGTTAGACACACAGACACACGTGTGCTCGGCCTCTATATACAAACCAACGAGTGCTCTGTCGATATGGATAAACACAGTTACGCACACACACACCATCCGAGCACGCATGCAGAGCCGTACAGCAGCCTCTAGCCTTTTTTCTGCTGCTGGTACATCTGCTGCCCAGATGCGCACTGTGGTCTGAGGTGCTGCTGAGCGCAGGATGTTTTGCATTCCCCCTGTGGAACATGTGAGGCGTTCCTGTGGGCTGTCCGTCTGGCTGCATTAGTCTGTGTGTCATGGGGATCTGGTTGCCTCGGCCCCTTGTTGGCTGGCTCCAGGGGGTTAGTTACGACTGTTAGCATGCTAATTCCGGGCAGATGTTGGGTGCTGAATCAGGTGGTAAGAGGAAACTCCGGCCCTGGCAGGAGGGAGACACTGACTGCCCTGTGTGGCGGTCCAGCCCTGCATAACAAAAACCCTCCCAGCATTACCTCCTCTGCTCCAGCATTCGTCACATCTGATGTGGAGGACAGTATTCTGTAATACACTGCTATGCATAGATTTTTAGTCTCGGTGACCTCTAAAATACATTTTATACTTATTATTAAAAGAATGTACCCCAAGGCCCAAGTGATGATAATTTGTTATTATACTTAACTGAAGTTGTGACACGTAAATGCAATTAAATCCATTTTAATGTCATAAAAAGTTGCTCTCAAAGGATCTATCCAACTTGGGTCTTGTTTTTACAGTTTTGGCCATCTTTTACTGATAATTACATTAGAGTCACCGAATTCCAGAGTTCTGTAAATGTGATGACAGCACTAAAAAATCAGTCAGATAGGGCAAGAAAAATAATGAGATAATTTTTATTAGACTCAGTGTGGGAGAAATGGAAGGCGAAGTGTAAACTTTTCACCCAAATGTCTATACTTCAACACCTGCATTATCCTGCCCAACTTTGTGTAGTTGTGACATTTTTCTCTCAAAGGTGTTTACATGGAGGTTTTGAGTGCACTCACCTTTTTTCCGCTGCAGATGTCAAAAATTATTTACAACCTGCCGTGTCACATTCCCTGATCAAAGCAAGTACTTTCCTTCTACTACCCAGTTCAGTGTTGTTATAACTAAGAGATATTACATTTAAATTTATGAAAGTAGAATTCAAGTTAAAGAATTATCTTTATCTTTCAAGAAAAGCTTCAAATGTATTAATTATTCTCTGCAAATTCAAACTGCTTACCATGATTTAAAATGTAGATCATGATAGTTAAAAGACTGCATCATCAAAGCTGCAGTTGGTAACTTTTGCTAGCAAGCCAACAAGCTAACGTTAGCTCTAGGGTGAGATTCATTGGGAAGCAACTCCGCTGCAGCATTCCTCCCTGTTTTGCTCACGCTCACATTTTATTTCGTTTGTTGTCGCTTTGTTGTAAACTGGTCGGTCTCAGCTCGAGCTTCAGCCTTATTGTCAATTGCACATTCTGTTGTTGGCAGAGGCAAATCAGAGCATAACATGAACAGCTTATCAGCTCGTACCGATGTCAGTGTAGACTGGCCAAACAGGACAGAGAGTACAGAGAGCGCCACCGGCTGGGATAATAGAATGAATCCTGAATACATAGGCATGGGAAAACACAGAGATCCCACCATACTCTTACACCACATCACTTACTAACAGCTGTCTTTGGGGTTTTATGACATTTTCTTAAGATAGAACACAAAAAAGTTATTGATGTTTACCCCAAAGTTACCAACTGCAGCTTTAACTCACCATGAAAGGTAAAAACCATTGCTGTCGAGCCCTCCTGTGTACTTATATTAGTCTTGGTTGGTGTGAAAAATGTGCAGTTAATGTGGCATCAAGGCTGGAAAAACCCTCCAGATGGTACAAATCGCAGAGAGGAAGTCCGAGAAACATAAAGATAATGTGTGTTAGTGTGAAAGATAGATAAAGATTTGGAGGGGAGGGGGGGTAGACAGACATATAGACAGACAGACAGACAAATAGACAGACAGACAGACATACAGACAGATAGATAGATAGATAGATAGATAGATAGATAGATAGATAGATAGATAGATAGATAGATGGATAGATAGATTTGTTGCATAACTGCTGCTGCAAAGTTTTGCCTGTAACATTAAACCAGCGGAGGAGGCGTTCAGTCTCCCTTTTGACTGATCCTGCTCGGTTACCTTGGCAACTGACGGTCTCACCCCCCCACCCGTACATATACTCTCACACAATCATGAAATACACCAAACACACACTCTTTCATGCAGCTGGGCAGCTGTTGGTGATGTCATGAGTTGTTATTCCAAAGAGAGAGAGAGAGAGAGAGAGAGAGAGAGAGAGAGAGAGAGAGCATGACTGCATGTGCTGATGTAATCAAGAGCAGCAAGGAAACTTGGACCTGTTCTCTGCTGCAGTCGACCAAGACTTCATCACAGAGAGGGGGGACAGAAAGATAGAAGGGAGAAGAAGAGAAAGTGGAAAGACAGGAGGAAGAAAGGATGGAAGGATGAAAGAAAAAGTGAAAATAAAAAAATATCAAAGGCAATCCAAGAGTGAAGGAAGGAAGAAGAGGAGGAAGGAAGTAAATAAGAAAAGTTTAAAGGCAGAAAATAAGCAAGAACATAAGACAATGAAGAAGGACAGACAGAAAGAAAAGCCTGGTCCAACACTGCAGGATGAAAATGTGATGGTTTCTTTATAATGAGCTGGCAGAGTTAGGCTCGTCTCCCCTGAGTGCCTACAGGGCTGTAATACACACTCACCCACTGGCTTCCACATCGTTTACACCAAACAAAATCATGGTCAATTAGGAAAAACATATTAAATCTTATAGTCACTGCGGTCAGATGGCCTGCTGTGATGCTTTTACTGCTCTTTACTAACTTCACAACGCAGAAAAAAAGAGAACATTTTCCCTCAGGTATCCTGGTGTCTGAGGTGCAAACAGTCTGAACACGAAGCTATGTATGTTAAGTTTTTAAAAAAATATATTTTGTAGAAGTTCATTGTAAACTTTGCTCACATTGCTCTGCATGAGACCTTACACTTAGAAATGAAACTTTTTCTTTGGGAGTACTTTATCAAATAACCAGATGCACAAAGTACAACAAAGACCCAAAAAGTCCACCTGAAGTGTCTCCTAATCCTCAAAACACTTTAACAAGGTTTGCAAAGAACCAGAGTTTTCAAGTTGTCAAAGAAAAAACAAAAACCACAAAGAGCCAAAAAGGAGCCAAATGCACAAACCTTCAGAGGAGGAAAGCAAATACAGGAAAGTGTTTTTGGTACAAATAAAAACCACAATAAAACAAAGACCAACAAACAACAAAAACCACAAACTACAGCATATCATTAGTGTGTAAACACTCTTAATTCCAGTGTTACTACATGTCATTGTCCTTTGTCAACATCAGCCACACACACCCCACCCATTTTCCCCAAAATGGCTCTATGAGATATCATTTGTTTACATTTTGTCCTTATTTAAAAAAAAATAAATTACAGAAAGCACCAAAAGATGTGTGACAATGTTAGATAAAAATAAACATCTATGTCAAAATCCTTCTTCATGCTAATATTTGAGCTAGGAAGGCAGCACTCGTAAGGAACTATTTTTTCTGGCGTAACAACTTTTGTCTCTGCAGCTCCTCTCTCTCTCTCTCTCTCACTCAGTAATTTTTGACCAAATAAACACCAGTGTTCTCTTTAGAAGGGTGAATTACCTACAGCTAGCAACTTTCACATGTCCTATAGTGTTTCTATGCCCTGTTTAAACATGAATGGCAGTGAAGGGGCTTTACAAAATGCAGCCTGAGATCTACTGAAGTATAAACATGGTCAAATTTTAACAACATTTGTAGAAGATTGGGCAGTTGCTGCTAATGGTGAGAAGTCAAAAATAGACTGGTATGGTCCTTTCAGTCGACTATTTTCAAATAATCATTTTTATTTATTTATTTATTTTTATTGCAATGAGTTTTCCTTAAAAAAAAGAAGAAGAAGAAAACGAAGCCTGATAAGAAGGTGGGACTTAACCTCCTTCTCATCTGCTCCTCATGTTTATTTTCAAAATCGTTTTCAAACGCTGCAGCAGGAACTGTAAAAACTTGGTTTCCTGTTAGCCTCCCTCCCCTCCGTGTTTCTGCTAACTCGCTCTCCTAACCCCTCCCTCCCTCTCCTCCTTTATCTGTCCCGAGGTCCGGCGGTGACGGAGCACTTGGTGAGAAGAATAAGGCAACTCTCTCTAAAGAATAACAAAAGAAGCTGGAAGAAAAGGCAGGAATTCCTCTGCTGTGATGTAACGCTTTTCTCTTGGAGAGTCCTGCTGCTCTCCGTCCAGCCTCCACCTCCATGTCCTCCACTCCAGTCCACAAAGTCCTTCTGCTGCTGCACACTTCATAAAAATACTGCTTTTATTCAAGCTCTAAGCTATTGGTCAATAAATCACAGAAGCTCCAAAAATCAACCAACATTTGAGGTAAAAATTTATGAGTATAATGAAATGATAAATTAGTAAGGATGGAAACAAATTACTTGTTGCAAACAAATGAAGCTGTATATAAAAACTTGCTAGCAGGAGCAGCATCACACGTTCGTTGCAGTGGAGATCTGAACTTGTGAACTTTTTCTACTCCTATCTGTTAAAGAAACATTTTTTTTAAAACACATTTATGTGTTTACTTTAAGTTATTTTTTTTCTATTGTTTAGCAAAAGCCTTAACTACAACACACTGGATGTTTTACTTCTATTATCACACCTGTCACACCCTTTTAAGCTTTGGTGAAATTGCTATGGCATCGGTCTGTAAAGGTGTCAAATCCCTTTATTGAGAGGGCAGCATCCTTTCTTCCTCTATTTTCTGTATTCTCGTCACTCTCCTTCAGAACTGGGGAAAGTTAAACCATCTGAGTCTTTGGTCAGTCTTTCCTGGTGATCTGACATATAGAACACAAGTTTCTGATATTTTGTCCTGCAGGATTCCCTTTAAATTTCACTAAAGAACAGAGGAGATGACCATTTTCCTCGGACTGAAAACAGTCTTTTCTCACCATTTGTTTGCAATATTCTCGCTCTCTTCAGCTTCAGCTCAACAGCTCCCCTGTTTCCCATCATCCTCCTCCTCCCTCCTCCTCCCCCATCCCTCCCTCCCTTCTTTTTCTTTTCTTTTAACTTTCTTTCTTTGGCAGGAGGATTGGTGTTGCCCAAGTGACCCAAACCATGCCGAGCAAACAGTTGAAAAGATGCCATGTCTGTCTCTCCTCTGCTCTCCTCTCTTCTGTCCTCCCTTCTCTTGTCTCGATCATATAAACTGTTTTTCCTCTCCTTTAACTCCTCATAATTTCCCCTTAATTTCTTTTCTCTCTTTTTGATCCCTTCTACGTTTCATTGTTCTTCCTCTTGTAACTCAATTTTCTATGTCATCCCTCATCACTTCCATCTCTGCCTCTTTCTTTTCCCACTCTTCCTCTCTTTTCTCCTTTCTTTTCTCTCCTTCCATCACTCTATTATCCATCGTAAGATTCCTCTGAAAGCTGCCAGCTGGCTCTTGGTAACAAGAAAAAGTAGAAACAGGAAAAAAAAAAATTAAATAATAAAAAGAGATTAAGAACTGGTTTTCATCTGTTGGAATCACGTGCAAACTCTGACCTTCTTGAATGGGACGATTTGTTTGATCTGATGTTAAAACATTTTCTGACAGCGTTCTTAGTATCAGTGATCAGAGTTGAGTTTCTTTAAATCAAAGTATTCAAATCACAGTCAGCAAAGCAATAACCATATTTGTATAACTTTTCAAATTTAGATTAAAATTTCAAAAAATGCATTGTGCTGAGTACAATTGATAAATGATATGAGCTGTTATTATCTATTAGGACACTGCCAATACTGGAAACAAAGACGCTCAATCTTTGGTGTTTTTAAGCTGATTTTAACTTCTATTGTGAGTGCAATATGTAAAATATAAGTCAAGAAAAAAAGAGAGATATCCATCCCTTCATAAGAACTTAACCAGACTCAAGGGCGCCCAAGTAATGTTCAACTTAATGCAAAATGTTCACTTTAATGCAAACATGTCGTCTGACAACCAGATGCAAAAATCTGGCAATTTTTTAAAAATTTTATCCTAAATGTTTCCCACATGAGAATATTTAATCAAAAATGGAGGCAAAGCTGATTGTTGTTATTAACAGCTTTACAATTATATATAGTATGACGATGATACTGTAAGCTACCACAGTCAGACCTGAGCTAGAAAAGAAAACATTTGGAAACACATGGCTCAGGAAAACTACTTATTGTGCACAGATACAGTGGAGCTGAGTGTGTAAAAAAACATCCTAAATGCAAAACACGAATCCGTATATGAGTGGGGTGAAAGTGTAACAACAGTTAGTCTAAACTGTAAAATTACATGATTTGTCTTTTGTCAAATAGCAGGAGAGACTCCAGAATGTGGCTGATTTTTGTCCCCACAACGTGAGTAATACCAGTAAACATATTCCATTCATTTCTGCAGGTGTAACAGAAGAAACTGGACACAGTTTACACAGGAAGTGGCTGTGGTGATGAGAACAGACAGCTGGAATAATGTGCTGCACTGGGTCCTCCCCATAGACACAAAAGCACACACACATGCACACGCAAAGACTAACACACATATTCCTGCCTCATGTCACTAAATGGCGACACACTCACACTAATGGAAAGAACGCAGACACTTTCACTAAATACACTCAGCTCAGCTAGAGTCATACATCTCACCGTGTCACCACAGACAACTATATATACACACCTAATCACCCGCATACTCATCTGTCTTCTGCGTACACACACAAAACTACACACTCACACACACACACACACACAGCTCATTTGTGT
>JAQLOL010000007.1:5726061-5736299 GCA_029783665.1 Naso thynnoides | reverse complement strand
CCCCCCCCCCCCCCCCCCCCCCCCCCCCCCCCCCCCCCCCCCCCCCCCCCCCCCCCCCCCCCCCCCCCCCCAGACTCGTGCAGAAATTTGATCCCGCAATGGGCCCTTTAAAGGAATATGGGATGAGTCTGTTGAATGGAGCTCGGAGTGAGTCCCACTGAAGTCTGCAGACCGGAGAGAGCTGAGGACAGCGGCGGGACGCGGCGACGCAAGGCATGAAACACTGACAAAAGAAATGAATGAGGAGTGAGAGCGGAGACCAGGTCGACGGACTGAGGAAGACGTTATGAGCCGCGTTGTGACGAATTACCGGGGAAGGTGTCCGTGAGCCGAGAAAGCCGACTGACGGTGGGAGAGACAACAAAGTCACAAGGTAAAGTAGCCGTGAGGGGGCTCCGGTGTAGAGCCGAACCCATTTATCGCTCCGCTTCAGCCATGTCACGCACTGTTTTTGATGCGGGTGCCAAAGGACGAATTTAACCAAGACGCAGGAGGGCTGTTTGGGATAAAAGCCGCAGCTGCAGCGGAGTATTTTGAGAGATGTCTGAAGTCTGGTTGAACTTTTTTTTTTTTTTTGCTGACCGACGGTTTTACGATTGCTACTATTCTACCAAGCCGTGCGCGTATGGCACACCTGTTCCTTGTGGCCTTTTTTGGACAAAGTCTTGGCCACAGCTTGTCCCTGGAGAAGCTTTTATACATCCATTAAAACTTCACTGAGTCTATATATATATGAATCTGGAAAAGACAAATATCCTTTTGGCATTTGCATGACTTTAAATTATACTTCATGCTTCAATGCCTGCCACACACGCACACTTTTCTTCTCATCCTTGCGCACATCTTGAGACATATTGATGGGCAGCACTGTTCCAAACATCAATCTGAGCCCTCCAGCAGCAGCCAAAGCAGTCACTGAACACCCTCCTATGTTCAAGCATGACCAGAAGATATATATGCTGTCTCACAATGTATGGAAAGGAGTGTTTTTTTAACCTTAACTCGTGCATTTTTCTCCAGAAACAAAGGCTTTCTTCATGCCCTGCAGTGCTTAAGGAGAGTCGAGGCTTTTAAGTGAGTGCAGGACAGAAGAGCTGCAGAGGTGGATGTTTACACCTCAGTACAGAAGAATGTCAGGGCCTGTGTTTAAGGCTGAGACTGATAATGAGTGTGGTCAGTTCGCCGAGGCCTGTCATTAACCTGAACTGGGAGAGCAGCAGCAGCTTTGCTCGCTGGCAAAAGTTAGGAGGAGAGAGGATGTAGAGGAAAGGGGGAAGGAGGAAAGGAAGGAGTGGGGGAGGGAAGAGGAGGATGGGAAAGCTGCTGCGGGGAGGAGAGGGTAGAAAGGCAGGAGGATGGAAAGTGAGAGGTGTTGAAGGAGGAGAGGTGAGGCAGATAGAAAGAGGAGGAGGAGAAGTAAGACAAGATAGATAAGATGATAAATGTAAGGAGGATAAACATGAGACAGAGTCATGATTTAAAAAGTAGGCTGAAGAGCTGCTTCGGCCTCTGTAGCGCTTTAAATGTCTAGCTTGAGTAAATGTGCAGATGGAATTGCTTTTTCAATCAGAAAGATTACAGGAGAACAGCAAGAACGAGGAAAAATTCTGTTATTTCAATTCTCGCAGCAAAAAACAAGAAGAGGATTACAGGTTAAGATATGTGTGACTGCACTGGAACACACACACACAAACACACACAAACTGATTTTATTTACAGGGCTGCATCCTAAAGTTGTTCCGATATCGATACCAGTACCGTAATGCTGCCGATAACGTCAAAAATTCTGTTATCGGTATCGGCAAGCACATCAGTCTGTGAACCTGTCAGATACCACATTATTTATCAGCTCCTTGCCAATAGCTCAGGTAACTGATTGATTTTACATACCTAAAATCAATTTTTCTTTGCTGCTCTAAAAGAGTGCTCCGAAAGTGACACTGTGCTACCACTCAACTATTATTTTTAAGAGTGTTGAAGGAGAGTGAAAAGAGACGACAGAGCTATCAAAATGTCTGCGTTCAGCAATATTTGTCAATGGAAAGTCAATGGAGATGTGTAAGGAGTCGTTTTTAATGAGCTGGTATCGGATCAGTACTTGGTGTCGGCCGATCCGCAAGTTTGGGTATCGGAATCGGTATTGGGGACGAAAATATAGTATCGGAAAATCTTTACTACATCCCAGTTGTAGCCGTGAAATAGGACCAAAATAGTGAGGCACTAATTTAACCAAAAGTGCGAGGCCTACTTGACCGGATGGGAGTCGACAGAGGTCCCCTTTGTTAAACACATGGGGCCACAGAGGAGAAGATAAGGCAATATTTAACACACCCATACTTGACTCCTCGCGCTCTCCGATAATTCGTCTTTGTCTCCTTTTGTACACATAGAGATCTGCCACGCTGACACGAATCTGCGGCGACTGACCCAGATTTACACAAAATGCTCCTGTGCTGTTTGACAGGAGTCTTTTCCCTTTTTTTTTTTTTTTTTTTTTTTTTTTTTTGGATGGAAGGTTAGATGCTAAAACGTGGGGAAGCCAAGTTGGACCTCAGCAGAGACAACAACAGCAGGGATTTGAAATGTCTGGTGGGGATGATATCACTGAACCACCTAATCACTTACATCACCGCAGCTGCATGCTCAGCAGTGTGTCAGCGTGTGTGTGTGTGTGTGTTTATGTGTGCACATGTGTGTCTGTTTCCAATCTATTTCTGTGTGTATCTCCGTGTGTCTGTCCGTGCTCTGGTAAGCAAGCGCTGAAGAGTTACGACTGACCGGGGAGTGTGTGTTTGAACATGTGGTGATTGAGGAGGTTCTAGTCAATGCGAGGCCTGACTTCAGTGTGCTTCTCGCATCCTCTGAAGAGCAGCCCACACCCGGACGTCTGATGGAGAAAAGGTGCAGACAAATCATCCAGTTTTGCAACACACAACATCCCGCCCAAACAATTTTTTAATGAGCTCCGATAGCTTACACATTTTAAAGAGAAACTCTCCTTGTTGGGTATCAAATCTCACTCTGTCTGAGCAACGATGCAGTATATCTGTCAGTGTAGTCAGCGGAAAGCAGTTGTCGGCGATGGCAGCCATAGAAACGAGCCTTCTGGGATCCTTGCGGTGGCGTTTCCACTCAGTCGTCTTCCTCACTGTTTGCTCTGGCCGCAGCTACATGCAGCTTCTCGTGGCTGGATGGAAGTGGAGACGCTCCCAGGGCCTTTTGCGTCTGTCTGTAGCCAGGAGAGGACTCACCATTCTGGGCTTCGGCTCCCCCGTCATCCTCCCCACCCGCTCGCTCTGGGTGGCCCACATGTTACCAAAAATGACTCTACCATGTTGATCCTAGAAAGCTTGTTTTTGTTTTGTTTTTGTCTCACCTTTTTTTTTTTCCCTTGTCTCCCGCCTGAACGTTTCTAGCTTTGTGTAATATACCAGGCAGAGAAGATACTGCTGAAGAGAATAGTATTTATCAGATGCTATATTACAGTTAGACTCAGTGGAAAACTGTCATCTGTGTTTCTATAAACCATCCCACAATGACGGGTTATGCTCATGTAAAAAGGAGAAAATGACTCCAGTTTGAATTTTCGCTGTAACAAAAGCTACATTACTCCCACACACACAGTGAAAATGACCTCATTCTCGACAGGCTGGTGTTGTGGGGTTGGTTTTATCCTTTTGCACACCGGTTCAGAGAGGAGATGTGGCCTTTTCTAACCTCTGGTTGCCTTCTTTTCTCATCCTGCTTATAAGACAGTTTAGGTTCCTGGCACAGGTTGGCGTGAACTGCTACAACCTCCTTATGTCCAGCAAGCAGGGAGTGCTGAAGGAGAGAATTAGCATAGCAGTGCTGAGAGTTTTTAACCGTCAAATGGCTTGTTTGCACCCAGCTGTTAGCTCTCCCAGAGGAGGGTCTTACCTCTTCTGCCCTAGCTTGCCACAGTTTGCCGCAGCACGGCTCACTGAAGTGGCCTGAGTTCCCCTCTTCCCCGCACCAGCTTCCTGCTTTACTTGACCTTCATACCCTTCAGTCTGCCTCGAAGACAGGAGGGAGATGTTGGTAGCTGGACCTTGACTGTGCAGCCTGGGTATAGCGGTCGGCTGGCAAAACCTCCACGAGCACGACTTCTGTAATTTGTTTGCTAGCCCTGTATTTATGAGCATGCTAATTGTAGGGAGTGCCATGGTGCAGTTATAGTCGCTGGACTTTGAACGTCTGCTGTTCTGCTGACGGTGTCTGGCTGCATTTTAAGTCTGAACGTCTTTGTTTCTGACCTTTTAAACTTCCCTTAAAGTCTTTTGGGGTCTCATTTATACTCGAGGATATGCAAAGTTTTACTTAAAATCTCACACTTTCCAACATTGCCAAGGCGCTCTTGTGAGTTGTAAACCCAGAGCTGATTGTCGGTGGCTTTCATCTCGAGATAATCAGACTATATTAAATTCACACAGTAGGACCTTAACCTTTGTGAATGAGCATCCATTCAGAGAAAAACAGCCACCAGTCGATCCTCCTCAGGTAAAAATAACCCCAGCGCCCCAGTTTCCCACATTCAGCCTTCGGCCCATTCATTCTCACACATTCTTTCCTCCTTTCTTTGCCGAGGTGAGCTGACAGCCCCCCTCTCTAGCTGTGATGGGACTGTCATGCAGAAAGACACCATTGTGCTGCGCAGGATCCCGTTTCAGTCTTGCCTTGTAATTAAGAAGGGATTGCATGGCGAGGGAGTTGTGGGTGGTGAGGGGGGAGAGGCAGTAGGATTGGGTTAGTAGGTAATTTGGCTAAAAAGCAGAGCGCTGACCTGCTTTGTAGCTGGCAGGCCTGGGAGCCGGCACGCATGAACCCAACTCCCCCACTGACACACAGCCTCCCTGCTGAGGTTTTGTTCAGTGTGTGTGGGCATGTGGAGAGACTGTGGACGAAAAGGAAAGAGAGGTTCCGGCTGTGGCAGTCGCTCGGAGCCGTGTGCTACGTGCATGCATGTGGTACATGTCAAAGAGCGATGCAGAAAGCGAGAGGGAGCCTTTACTAAACTCATGTCATTGTGAACTCATCATTAGTTATTGCCTTACTCACGTTTCCTCAGTGAATCATGGGAAGTGCGGTCAGCGAAGAGCATTCATAGAGGTTAAGTCACTTTTTTATCCTCTTGTGTTTTAAATGAAAACAGAAGCTGGACTGCTCGAGGAAACGCCATCACAGCGTTATTTGTGACCCTGTTCAGGCTGATATCTGTGGCCAAGTTTATCACTAAAGACAAAGCTCTTATTTTCACATTAACTTGTCCCAATATGATCCTGACAGCAAACTCAAATCAGACAAACCATACACGTAGGCATGAAGTGCTGAGTAGACTTGTGTTTTTCTGTCTCTCAGTGCAGTCTGAGTCCAGAGGCAGATCTCTGAATCCTCGCCATGGCTGACGTGCTGGAGAGCAGCGGCGGCGGGTCAGGAGCTGTCAGAGTGGCCAGCGTGGATTGGCAGAAACGCTGCATTGCCCTGGAGATGCAGCTACTGAGGTTCCGGCTCCAGGCGGGGAAAATCCGAGAGCTGCTGGCAGAGAAGGTAGGAGAGAAAATCACTGAGTATACTGAGTTTTTCTGGGTTTAGTCCTCTGGAATCAGCTGCACAAACTCTTTATAATCTAAACCCAAGTCTGGTCATATCATAAATTTATTTGAAGTGCAGATTTATGTGTTGATAAATTAAATCTTGTAGCACCAAGATAACTGTTTCTTACGTAGAAACTAGTTAAGCAGCAGAAACTGGCAGGCATAACTGTTGTGTTGCGAGCTAAATGAGCTAGCTTAACTGACAAACTAACGTTAGCTTGCTAATATCAAAAGAAGTAACAACATGGACAATAAATCTAACCTTAGTCTTGATCAAAATACTTTTAATTTAGAAATAAAAATTTTAAATTAAGTTTCACACACCTGGGAATTATAAAGGATTTACAACGTTCAAAATTGAAAAATCCTTCCTGGCAATGCCTCTGAATCGTCATTTCAGCTAACAAGACAAGGCTGCTATCTGAATGGCGAGAGAGCTGTAGCAGAACAGGTTTGTTGACTTTGTCCAAAAGTAAGAAGTAAACTGCTTTTTTTTGCACGTATGCGCAAGTTTTTATCACACAAAACATCATTAATAGCTCAATTCAGAGTGCCAACACATTCAGATAGATGTTTCCCAGTTCGGCTGTTGTAAAGCGGACGGCTGGATTCTGGGGTAAGGAGCAGCATATGTGTCATACAAGTGTTTTCTCTGGTGTGACAGATTTTTCTACTCAAATCCTTTAAGTGGTCTGTGGTTAGCTTAGCACTATTGGATACTTCCCTTCATCCTACCAACTCAGAAACGTACTTATTTTTTCATGTATGCAACTGAAACTAAAATTTATGTTGAATTGTTGTTCAATTTCACAATTATTTGTTCTAAGATTTTTTTTTAATTAACTTTTTTTGTTGTTTTTTTTTTTAGAGTCTGTTTTTGTTTTTTGTCTCTTGATCTGTCACTTGATGCCTGAGAGTGTGTGTGTGAGTACGTGCATGTGTTTGTGTATAATTCAAGATTCGAAAAATGTTATTGTTCATTAATGCAGGCAGTAATGAAACATTTTCCTTTTGCTGTTTCATGCCTCATAGACTTCATACAGTACATGTAAGTATATAAATGCACCAAAAAATTAAAAACATTAAAGATGGTGAAATCCTGTAGTCATAGTAATAATCTTGAGTAATAAATTCATGCATTTTGTGTATGTGAATGACAGGGAATTCCACTCTCCAAGCCCCTTGTGGGTTTTCCGGACTTCCCCTGTATATATTTTTGTACAGTGTTTTATGAGCAATTGTCTTAATGTTTTTTTTAAGTACTAAATAAACAAATATTCCTTTATTAGAAAGCAACAGTGGAGAGATGACAGGAAATGAGAGCGAGAGATGCGACAAATGTCCCAAACTGCTAAACAGTGAGCACACCCTGTAGCTGATGACTGGTTTGAAACAAAGAAATGGATTTATGACGAGCTGAAGCAAACCTCTCCTGATGATAGCACTTCTTAACATTCCTCAAAAGCTTTGAAGGCAAAGTGAAAGTGGAACAGATGTCATATTCGACTGAAAGTACCTCCAGCTGCTTGTGAAGGAGCACAACGTTCGCCAAGCCTGATGGGAAATGCAGTTTATTCAGGGTGTATCGAGACCAGCTTCTCAAAACCTGAGGCCTGCAATTATTCAGAGAAACTTAAATTTGCGTATCTCATCTTCACCCTTGAGACTGTAGATCAGAGAGCTGTTAGCAAATATAAAGGTTTTGTCTTTGTTGTCATGGCAACAAACAACTAAATACATGTGATATGTGTATGTGAGGGTGGCAGGTTTATTATAAAACACATAACTGATGTATTAGGAGATTCAGAAATGTTTTTATAAGGACAGATGGATGAAAGTTAACTGGAATTTGAGTAAGACTTTGCCGGCTTTGTTCAGCTTAAACTACAGCATGTGTCACATGTTTGAACTGTTGCTGCGGCCTGACTCTGATTCAGCATAAACTGCGCAATATGAACTGAATCTGTGGCTGCTTAAACTTGTCGTGCCACTTTCATCTTCAAAATAAGCCATGCCACAAGACAGTTTGACCAAACGCTGTGCAGATTTCACTGCCTCATCTCTTTCTTTTTCTTCTGACCGTTGTGATTTTCACTGTCGGATACATGAGGAAACAATTAAAGCATGTGAATCAGCTGGAAATACAGGTGTGGATGATTGTATGTTTACGTGTGCGCGTAAAGACAGATGAGATTACTCAGTTTATTTGGTAAACATTTGGTCCACTCATTCTGTGTCATCGGAGGTTGGCTACAGTTGCAGCCAAGACGAATATTTAATATTTAACTCATCGCTTCTGGTGCTTCCCCTCAAGTTTGGGAAGCAACCGCCAGCCTCCGGCCAAATGCTTGTAAAGTTGTGGATGTTGTAAAGCCTGACGACCAGACACTCGGGAAAGTAATCAGCTGTCATCGAGAGATCCAGCTCTGCTCTGTAGATTTGTCGGTAAAGAGTGGAAATGTTTGGATTAGAGGGAGGAGGAGTGAGTGTAGTAGCAAAATAACGGCTCTCCTGGTTTCACTT
Source organism: Naso thynnoides (assembly GCA_029783665.1). Taxonomy (NCBI): domain Eukaryota; kingdom Metazoa; phylum Chordata; class Actinopteri; order Acanthuriformes; family Acanthuridae; genus Naso; species Naso thynnoides. The sequence goes on along the minus strand of JAQLOL010000007.1, from coordinate 5,728,164 downwards.
TTCAGCTGGTTTCAGTTGATTTCTGTTGGAGCTTTACGAAGTTCTTTCCTTACAGACTCTGCTTTTGTTTGGACTGTCACAGCGGTTCGCTTTTCTGTATCATCTCTAATTTTGGAGTGCTAGAAGGGTTCATTTAGTCAGTCAGCAGGATGTTTACAGTCCAAACATGACCCGGTGTCTGATAAGAGCAGGACAGCTCCCTGCTGTGTCCTCTGTCAGGTTCTGTCAGACTTCAGGCTCGTCTCTGAGAACCCATTAAACACACACACACACACACACACACACACACACACACACACACACACACACACACACACACACACTTGCTTACATTCATAACTGTGAGAAAGTTTTTGACAAAAGTTTCTTCCACTGCAATAATCTTGGAGGATGATTTACACCGGCCAAAGATTGTTTTTATTTCACAAGATGACAACCTTGAAGTTCATGGTTTATTTCAGGATACATCTGGTGACATGGCCTATTTTTCTTACATTCAACAATCCCATTAAAGAGTATAAACCAATAATAAATTGATCTTGAATTTCAATGTTTCTTTCTCTGCTTTAGTTTTCTATCGTAGTCGTGAAACTACTAAAAACATCAGCGGGCCACACTGTGCTAAAAAATCCATACAGAAATATATTGCGACATTCATTTTCGTCATATCGGTATCAATGTCCAGCTCCAAAAATCAATATTTTATGGGAAAAAAAAGTTTTAAATGGGTTGTGAAATACTCTCTGCTGTTTTGGTGCATTTAAATTTCATTTTTCATTTCGATGTTTTGACAAGCACAGTCAAAGCACAGTCAGTGCTTTTGGTAATTTGCCAATATTGAAATAAATTGGAAAAGAAATTTTGAATTAAATTGCTTTGACTAAATTTTACCGGTAAATTATCAGTGTCATGTGATGTATGAAGACCAATCAGATCGTACACAGCAGCTTGTTTTTAAGCTGTTTTTACATTTTTAGTGAACTATGTGAAACATATTGTAATATATCTCAATAAGCATCGTATCGTGATACGTATCACATCATGAAGTGGTTGCCAATACCCTGCCGTAGTGCTCACTGAGGACCATTTTACTGATGAAGGCAAACAACCAATCACAATTTCGCAGGTGGGACTAGGAATGTTTGTATCATCTTTCTGTATAACTATCAAGCTATTTAGCAACATCCATGATAAACAGTGAAGAAAATGGATGACATTTAATTCATCAAATAATTCATCACACTTTCAGTTAGAAACAGCAGCTCTGTAATCAGCAATTTCTGTCATTCATTTTCTTCCCTAATGATGACTGAAAATAACATACGCGGGACGGATACATCACTTGTTCTAATAGGTTATTTTGAAATCAGTTAGATGTTATCAAACTGAATGAATGAACTGACATGAAATGCAGTTCTGCCTAATTATCAGGCTAATGAAGATGGGGATTGTAGTTTACTTTGGGTCAGTCCAACATACGCCGTCCTGATGCTGAGTAATACCAGTGCACCAAATGTGTATTAATCTGCTGCTAAAACATTCCTCAAAGAATTCCCTAATTTCTCCTGTTTGAATAACATTTACTGGAAAACTCTGATGCCAAGCTTATTAGGCCTTTTTTAAAAATTAAGGAACTATGTTTGAGAGCTGTTTTTAAAGATTTACGACAAAGAGGGCAGACGAGGACAGGGCAGAGAAGTCGATGATTGTTTGATTTTGTTGGTTTTTTATGGGATTTTTTTGACAGTCAGAAAATTACAGCACAGTGCGAGCCTTGTCACTTAGCTTTCCCTGACTCATTAAAAAGTGGCACCCACATGCACACGTTTGCACGTACAGTTTGTGTGACCTTCAAGCTTAGTTAAGCTTTCTGAAAGTGGACTAATTACCGTCCTTTGCTTTCTCTCTACCTCTTTAAATCATGTAAAAACAGGCTTATAAATCTCTCACTTTTTCTTTCTCTCCTCTTATAAACAGACACACACACACTCCGACACACACGCACAGGACTGAGCAGGGTTTAAGTGGAGGCCCGTGCTGCTGAGTGTGTTTTTCTGAGGGTTTTTTTGTGTGTGTGTGTGTGTGGGGGGGGGGGGGGGGGGT
>JAQLOL010000007.1:5713196-5725961 GCA_029783665.1 Naso thynnoides | reverse complement strand
ACACTACCATTCCGTCATGTTATTGCTGTTTGGAAAGTCTGCTTCACGCTCTTCATCTCCCCTCTTGCCAAGTTAGGAGTGTTTTACGCATTGACCCACTTTGGTACGGAAAAACATGAAAAAAAAAAAAAAAAAAAAAGTTGACGTGGTTGCCTGTGACATGGCATTTATCCCCAGAGGTTGACTGTGAGTGAGGGAGAGGAGAGAAAAGGAGATGCTCCATTTGCCTTGTGAGGAGTGCAACAGGACGAGTACTCCGTTTAAGAGTGTCTGTTGTTGTTGTTTTTTTTTCACTGTGGATTAGGAAAGTGCAATAGACAGCTGTGTCAGCTGGTGGCCTATAAAAACAGAAACTCCTTCACGCAGAAGGAAGTGGGAGAGATTGGAAAGAGACTCGGAGAGAGTGAAGTATGTATTCTAGTGCTGAAGTGACACGACTAGATATGAATCGAGAATCGGTTCCACTTGAGAACTGATAAATTGGAAACGCTATCATATGCCTCCAAGCTTATCAATTCCTCTGATCAATGCTCAGGCATGTGATGCTGAAATGAAAAAGTCTACAGCAAGTTTACCGATAAACATTGATAAACAGTTGTGATGTTGACATTAAGAACTTATGTAGGCCTACTTTTTCCAAAATTCGATAAAGAAATCGACAAAGAATCGGACAAATAAGAATTGATATTGTCACTGGTATCAGTAAAAACTGATCAGTTCCCATCTTTAAATTTTAGAATTAAAAAGAGGGAAAATTGGCCTTAAAAAAGTACGTTAGTCCACTTCAGATGTGGAAAAACCACTGACGTTGACAGGTTGTAGTGAGTCTTCATGACGACAAATTTTCACTTACATGGGGCCCAGAGAAACTGAGTGTATCCCCAATGAAATGTGTTTGTTAGGGTTAAAACCCCCCAGAGGAACTTTCATTTTGTGTTGATTGTGGCGACACGTGTGGACAAAAGCATTACTGCTTCCTGTCGTAAAGATCATGTCGAGTGCAAGCGTTTGTTAGGAAGAAAGTGAAAGAAACACGTCACTTATTTGCACAATACCAGTCTGACCGTATGATGCCTTGAAATGGGGTTTGTTCACTGTTATAACCCCCCTTTTGTCGTGTTCACAATATCGTAAGTCAAATTTATGTGAAAGGTCAGAGTTCACAGGTTTTGACGTGTTTGCAAACGTTTTCAGAAATGGCAGAGCCTGTACAGGACCAAAAGTAGCTATGGCGAGTGTAGCCACGTTTTTGTTATAGATATAAATGAAAGCCACGAGGAGATCAAACGATCTTTGGAGTCCATACGGTGCCTGGCAACGGTGTTCTCATGCGGTTACCTCTTGAACGCCAAGCCTGTCCTGTACACGACTTCACAACATGACTTCACGACTTAACAAGTTGCATCTGAAGGCTACAGAAACACAAACTCGTCTCTTTCTGGTCCGTGTGCTGGTTTGTTTCGTAGCGCTTCTGCTGACTGAGTGGGCGGGGCAAAGGCATCGTAAAAGACAGGATAGTCATCTCCGATCTCCTAGCCAGTGGTCAAAATGTGAGGCATCAGTGTTCAATTTAGACTGTTTGATTACCAGGTAAAAGTATCTCGTAGGGACTTCAAAATTAAATCTCCCAAATTTAAAACTTTATTTACAGAACAGTGGGACATCCAGAGGCTGCCCCCTGAAATGTGATCATTTAAATCATCAGCAGGAGACCCCTCAGTCCACTGAGTTATTTCTATGGTTTTAACACAGCGTGTGTTGCTAAAGCATTGTTGGTTGTCATCGAAATGAGTGAATACAGCATCAATCAGACCTGATCATCCCTGACAGTGGCCGTGTGTGTTCATTAACTCATAGGAGTCTGTAGCCGTGATAGTTGAAATGAAATCAGAGCGGCGACTTAATCCTGTTGCAGCGTGTTAGGGTGATTGAGACTGTCAACACAGCATCGGTGGATTTTCATTAAGGAGACAGGTTTGTTTTGTTTATTATTGCCGTGGTTTCCTCGTGAATTATTTGTTGACAGAGACGCATTATCAGCAAAATAATTGGTTGCATCTCCAGGATACCCTCAACAGTGAATTTACTGCATCTTTTGTGTGATATTGTTGCCAAACTGTGCCCTTTGCAAACACATTTGGCTGCTTAGTAGCAATATTAAACACTTGTAGTCATCAAAACATCTAGACTCCATTAAAAAATGACTCAAGCTTTGTCAGTTTATTGCCTTCCAGAGATGTGAATTACAACAACAGCTTGTTATTGAAATGGTCCCTCAGGCTGTTTGGTGGAACAGAGCACTGACAACTGTCCGATACCCAGAAAAGTTTGTTTCGAGTTTCAGCTGAATACAGGCTTTCCCAGAATATAGGACTACCTCATTCCGAGGAATTTTAAATTGGGTGGTATTCCCACTTCAAGGTTTCTTTTCATTACTTGGATAATCTAATACTGGACAAATTAGACTAATCTCTTCCATAAGCCTCACGTGGCTGAAAGAGCAAAACACCGTTAGTCGAGTCAGACCGGTGTAATCAGTCAGCGAGGACGGCAGATCACTGGGTTCACGTTTGTGTGTGTAAACATTTATTTTCATGAGAGGGTTTGTTTGGATCAGCTCCTTCTAGTAGTCCAACTGCCTTTTCTGTTTTTCATGTTCGGCTTGGTTAGCATTTGTAGCCTGTGTTTAATCCTGTAAGGGTTACCTGAGGAGGAGTAATGTTTTTGTATTTTGTTAAACCCATTTTTGTTTGACCACCTTATCATACTGTTCACACGGTGTGATTCCTTTATTTTACTGTTTCTCTACCAGTGCCGAATTTCTCTTTCCCATATCTGTCCCTTTCCAGTGCTGTATAATAACCAAGTAGAAATACTTTGTTACTGTACTTAAGTAGTTTTTTTTAATATCTGTACTTTTTCTATTTCTGTAGACTTTTACTTTACTATTTTTCAAAGAAAATGGATACTTTTACTCCATTACATTTCAAATAAGCATCTCAGTTGCTAGTTATTAAATAAAACCAGAAGACATTTTGTAGGCTCCTAGCCAATATTTTTATTTTGTTTTGTTTCTGTAGCCAATGATGTTGGATCACAAACTGCAAGAAGTTGGATAACTGGTTAATCACGTTAGGTGTGAGTGCAAACAGATGCTCTTAAGCTGCAGTGTAAGTAATCACTTGGTTTTTAGGTGCTGCTATCGTCATGTTTTTATGTTTGATTAAAATCAATTTGTTGTTTTGAAGTAGAAACAGTCGCCCGGCGGCAAATTCAGCTCGAGCTAAACTTTTGCCCATTGTGTCCAAATCAGGCCCATAGGAGTTTGGAAAGTTAAGAAAACTTTTTGAAAGCACTTTTTTTTGGCTTTTTATTTGCATTTTGTTTTATGACTGTGATATTCTGTCCTCATGTAGACCAGAAGCTGCATAAATAAAGAATAAACAGTCTTCAACAAGTCAAACTTGACTGCTTTTTACACGTACTCTTACTTCCAATACTTAAGTACATTAATATTCACTGTACTTTTGATACCTAAGTACAGTAAATACCAGCTACTTCAAGACTTTTACTCAAGTAATATTCTAAGAGGTAAATTTCATGTTTACCAAAGTCATTTTCCAGTTAGGTATCTTTACTTTTACTCCAGTATGGCTTTTGGCTACTTTATACAAGACTGTCCCTCTTTGCAAATGAGTTTTAACATTAACAAGTGAGCTGGAGTCCTTACTAACCATCAGCTGTGTGCAGGAGTTAATGATTAAACTTAAAGGGGCAGGTGGAGCACTCAGAGAACTGATATTTCACCATGAAGCAAATGTTGGGTGACACTGTGACAAGCGTTGCCAGTTTATGCAACTAGGAGCAGAAAAAGAGCAGTTTTACCGTTAGATTTTCAGCTCCTGGTCACACGAACGGCGTGAAGATAAAGAAAGGAAAAGTGAGGAAAAGAGTCAGATCTCTAATCTCTATCAGTTCATTTCTGGCAGTAACAGTTAACAGATATCTGCTGCCGTGACAGATGTGAACTATCTGTGAAGCAGATGATCTGGTGTCTGTAGCCAGCTCCATCTTATCTCCACCTCCTTGGATATTATCTATCGCTCTGGAATCCATACTAAGGCAGGGAGGGCCACACTTCTCTCTTCTCTATTCTGAGGCTGCTCAGCAAAAAACTATGCAAAAACAAAATAAAACACTTGGAAATCTAGCATCAATTTGTCATTTTCAGTTATAGCTTTAGCTTTGAGCTGTGGTAATACTCTTTATTTTTGTTATTGTCACTTAATCCCCTGAAAAGACCAAAACCATCAGCACATTAGTCTCCCTCACTCCTTTTCAGGATGTGTTACTCTCAACCACAAGTCCATTCATTGCAGCTGGAGATTTAAACATTTAAAACAGCCCTAAAGCAGCTAAAATCTGTATTTTAAAGGGGAAATGAGTAAGGAAAGGTCAGAATTACGTTTAAAACTTTAGAAAAAAATTAACATTATCAATAGAATACGAAGAAGGAATGTCAAAGACAGCTACAATGTGTGCTGTGCTGTAGAATATCTTTCGAAGTTAGCATTCTAACTCAGCATGAGTTCAATAAAAATGCAAAGAACTATGTAAAGATATGGGAAACTGTCGTCAGCATCATGCTTCAAAGAACTGAAAAGAAATAGTAGCATGCTAACCAAGTAGCTGCAGCCCGTTCTGTCTTAAAATACCCTTCTCTTCTTTTTTTTACCTGTTGTACCCCTAAAGGAGAAAGTCTGATAGTGTAGTCTACCATAGTTTCAGCTTGGAGATCCTGAGTAGGCTGGTTAGCTAATACTACTAGCCGTATGGCTAACTGAGCTAACACACCGCAGCTACTAGCTAAAACCAATGAAAGCTACAGCAGAGACTCCATTTAGTAGCATTTAGCCGTTACTCTAGTGATATGCTGCCCCTGTTTGTTTGGAGCCACCTATGACAGGTGGCGAAATGTTACACGACACCTTTTAAGCAATTTTAAACAAGAGAAATGTTGCTGGAGACTGTTTTTAGCTACAGATTTTGGTGCTTTACTGTGTATTCACAGGAGCAGGAAGACATGTGCAGTAATTGTAGAATTGAATGCAAAGAGAACGCAAAGCCAATGTTAATGGTAATAAACATGTTACAGAGTGAAAGAGCATGAATGTGTTGTAGGTCTATGACATATACAAATCATACCAAGGTTTTGCTACACGGACGGTACTTGTTAGCACTAATTGTCTTTTAATGGCATTTGTTCACAGTAAGAAGAACATCTTAAGAGTTATGCTTCAAGTCTGCAACTCACACTGCTAATACAAAACCCCGCGAAACATGACCCCCTCCCTTCAGTTTTTAGCTTTCTCAGCAGCAGAAGTTGTCCGTTGCACTGTTGCAACAGATGCTGAATTGCAGACATAGCTGTCTCACACCTGCTCAGCAACTTTGGCCTGAACATTTTGGCTCTGCAGCAACTAAAAAGACAGAAAGAGAGAAAGCAAAAGCTCTCGCTTACACAGTCTGTATCCATATATGATAGCCGTAAGGTTACAGAAACCAGTGTGTTAGCATCAGGTTGCATTTGACACACCAACAGTTAGGCTTCACATCCACAATGCTTGCTCACACTTGACTCAGCGTCCAAACAACATGTCTGCATGCAGAATGTGGCAGTCTGATGGCCTCTTCTGACTGATTCTCATGTATGTTCTACACCGTGCCGGCTTTGTGTTAACCTAAAGTGCTTTGCTGCCTCTTCTTTTTTAGCTTTTTCAGTAGGGGACAAAGTGATGTTTGCTCTTTGGCTCAAGCTCTGCAAAGCCTTTGACTCACAATGAAGGTTTTTGACCTTGAGGTGAAGAGTCATCCAACCACTAACCATCAACATGTGCTCTGGCTTTAGCGAGTGTTAATCTGGCTGCGAGGGCGCGTTCAAATGGTGTGAGTGGTGGATTCTGGGAATCAAGGGGCCTTTATTGAGCTGACGAGAAGGCTGAAAGAAAGAAGCAAAGGGAAACAAAAAAAAAGATGACGGGAGGAATTCAAATGCATCTCTCAAGCAGAGGGAATCCATTAGTATGTTTGTTCTCCTTTCACCTGGGTCACTGAACTCAGAAGAGAGGGAGTCCTGTGTTGAACTCGTGTGTGTGTGGGTGGGTGTGAAGGTATTTAGGGATATTTTTGTGCATGCTCTAGTGTGTGTGGCTTGCTGAGAGAGAGGGCACTTGCAGATGTGTGCATACTTGCTGGACGGGCAATGTTTGCCTTTGAAAGCACGAGCATGCATGCTTGCACAAAAGGTGACGCAAGCTTGTGCACACACATGGTGGCATTCTTCTATCACACTATGTTTGACCAGAGGTATTAGTGTGAAAGATACTGAGCCTTCTCTGAGGGCCTCTCTGCTCGCTCTATAGTGCATCTGTGCCCTTCTGCTTAAGGTGCCACTCCTCAGGAAACAGAGAATGATTTCATTTTAGTGAATATTATCCCTCTTATGCTGATTATTCTGTCTGTCTCTCCAACTTGACTGAAGCTTGACCTCTGTCTTTTATCCTCCATCATTCCTAACCACTTTGATTGTTGGCCTACATTTATTCGGCAAGATTTTCTTGATTAGGAATGTTTTTATAACACACTTGTTCTGTTAAGGCCTCACACTGCATTAATCTTTTAAATGTATTCCCTTGGCAATAATTATTATTGAGGATTAAGTGTGTCTGCACGAGTCTGGAGGTGTGTGTTTGTGCAGACTCGCGGCTTGGTGGTCTAACTGTCTGATAGGGCCTTTTGGCAGGTTAAAGGATGTGTCTTGCATGAACCTGCTGTCTTGGGCTGTAGATTTTTTCTTTTTTTAAATAAAAATGTGACTCTTGAGGACTAGCAGGCTTGTATTAAGAACCGCTGTGACCTCTTTTGTCTCTTTGCTGCAGATGCAGGAGCTGGAGCAGAGGGTGACGGAAGCTGACCAGCGGGCTGAGAGTGCTGAGAAACAGGTAGACGGGCAGCTTTTATCCTTTTGACCAAAACTCCTGTGATATTTAAGAAAAATTCCACTTTTCAACACCAGAAATGGCCCAACAGGGCAATAAACAAGCAGTTACATGATCACACAGGTTCTAAACAATCATCAAAGGTTAGCTTAACTCTTTCTCCTATGTGGAGAAAGAATAAGAAAGTGAACTGTAAAATGATTTTAACAGTTTTGCAGACTGACTTCCAAGTACAGCTTTAAACCCCAAATCACTTTTACTAAATCTCTCCATTGTTATCATTTCATTTCCAGTTTTTGTTGACATCTAACAATTTTTTCTAACAGCTCACATTTTATTTAGTTTGTTGTCGCTCTTTGCTTTAAGTCCAGTTTGAACCGAGGCAAAACGGTTGCAGGGGAAGTTGCAGCGGAGTAAACTGGTTCATCTCAGCTCGGGCTTGAGCCGACTGACGGTGTCGCTTGCAGACACTTTGTTGTCGGCAGAGGCGAGTCGGTGCATAAGTAAAGCTAATTAGCTCGTGCTGACGTCACCTGTCGCTAAGAAACACATCAAAGATCCGCCAATCAGAGAGAACAGAGAGCGTCACTGATTGGGCAAGCAGAACGGGAGCGATAGGATTTTTTACTGATCCTGAATACAGAGACATGATGGAAAAACACACACAAACACTTAAATTATCTTATAAATAAATTGCATTCTTAAAACATTAAGTGAAAAGACTGAGAAATCAAGCAACAAGAAGGTTCTGCATGTAACATTTTAGCACCAATAACAGCACGATTCCTTTGAAGCTCTCATGCAATCTTAATTGACGGGTCACAATTTAAACTGCAGTGCTCAAAATGTTCAGGTCATTTGAGGTCACTTCTGCTGAGAAAGGTTGTGATTTGCGGTTGAAAGCTCTGAAAGAAGCTTGTAGATGGACCTTTAATTTTTTTTATTTTTTTTTTTTTTAAGATCAAGAACTGGTTGAACCTTTTTGCTCAAAGTTGAGAAGAAATCCTAAAATTAGGATCCATAAAGTCACACAGTCAGTCGGATTCTGTGCCTTTGTTGGTCTTGTAACCGCTAAGTAGGAGTCGACCTTTGATGGGACAAAAGGAGTTTGTGGTTTAAGGCGTGTTTAATCTCAGATTTGCTGTCGTTGCTGGCTGCTCCAGGTGTTTCTGTAGGTGGTAATTTAATCGTGCCTTTTCTTTAAAAACAAGAAATACCTCAGGGCTCAGAGAGTTTTTACTTGTCAGAGTTGGCAAAAAAGTATTCTCTATGTTTTCTTCTTGGCTTTGTCTGGTGCCCATCAAAACTAAACGAACCGTGCAAATTTGAGCTGCCTGTTGGCCGCGCTCGTGCATTCACTCCTCTAATTACACATTTCAGATTCATGTCATGGAAGAAAAGCTGAAGTCTGCAAACATACAAACCAGCGAATCTGAGAGCCTGTTGTACAGAAAGTTTCAGGACCTGACCAGTCAGGTTCAAGAAAAAGATGCTGTGATAAAGAGATTAGAGATGCAGCTGGAAAAACAGGTATGGACGAAGCCCTCAGATAAAAAATAGAAATGCCCATTTATGTTCATAAAATGTTTGACATAATCCGCAAAACTTGTTTTTGTTCCGACTGCAGATCTTAGTCAGAGCCCAGGAGGCAAAAATTATTGAGGAGAAGGCTGCCAAGATTAAAGACTGGGTCACCTTTAAGCTGAGAGAGGTAAGCTCACACGTGTACAGATAAACGCTGACTGAGGCAAGAGCCTCACACTGCAGAGAGAAATCTGCTGCGTGTGATTAAAAGTGTTTTTCACAGTTGTTCATACACTTTTGTCTGCAAACCAAATTATAAATGAGGTCTCCTGTATATCTATAATTAAAAAGCATATAATGCTTATCACAATACCAGCTTAGTCTCTTCTTAAAGGATAAGTTTGTCTTTTTGCACATTAAGCCTTAAAATAAGGATATTCACGATCAAATACGATGTTCGACAGCATTATTATGACGAACGGTGCAGTCCTGAGAGCTGAAGCTCACTGCTGACGCCACCGCTAGCTGAAAACAACGGAGGATGTTTAGCAGTGTCCGCTCGCGTACCAACACTAAAACACGAAGCTAAACACAGATATATAACTAGAAAGCTGCTTCATGAAACAAGCAAACAACCATTTCTGGGTTATATATCCATGTTTAGCTTTGTATTTTCCTGTGGGTACATGAGAGGACACCGCCTTTTAAAACGAGCGTTTATTGTATTTTTTGACGGATTGTCTGAGTGCACATGCTCCTCCATTGTTTTCAGCTAGTGGTGACATCAACAATGAGCTCCAGCTCTCAGGACTGCACCTGTTGTCATAATAATGATGCAGAACTTATGATCGTAAATATCCTTTTTACAAGGCTTAATATGCAAAAAAAAAAAAAACTTATCCATTAATAACAGTTGTTATGGCTGTCAAAAGTTGTTGTGTGAGATATATATATTTTATGTGCTTTGTTGCAGATGGAGCAAGAGAACCAGCAGCTGAAAATGGCCAATCTGAAGCAGACAGAGCAGATCATGTTGTTGCAGGACAAACTACAAGGTGAATATGACTGTAGGTGTTACTGCACTATAAACTGTACTGCACAAACAGTATATGACAGAATCTAAAGGTTCATTTTACAGTCCACAGTGTAAAGTAATTGAATCTGTTTTGCTGTGTGTCTCTCTGATTAGTGTTAAAATCTAACTGAAAAGAGCTCATATTAAATCCAAAATGATTAATAATAAATGCAAATAAATTTACGGTTTAATACTTTTTAGTAGTCTACTAGTGGCCAGCCACAGCAAATTTAATGAAGACAAACCGCTACAGTCATTGAGGTCCGCTAAGCTAATTACTGTTAGCAGGAGTTTAGCTAATTTAGCGTGATTTAGCTGCTACCATTTTTGGTCAGGTCATATTACTAAATGAATAACCGAGATGTCCAGTCATTAAAATTTCAGAAAAAAATCAGTAAGGCAAACTTGATAAATAAATTTAGCTTTAGTTTTACAATAAGGCTAACCATGGTTAGCTAGGTTTCACTTGGTGTACCGTTTTTGTTTTTTTTTTAGGTGTTGCTTTATTTTTGCCTCTGTTTTGTTGTTACTGCAGATTTAAGAAGCTGCTCACACATTCAACATTTATATAGTGTAATATTTTTATACGATAAAAAAACCCGACTGAAAATTACTGCATTTTGTCTCTGTTAGGCAGTGTAGTTAATGCATTATTATTTTGGCACAGCACTCCTTAATGTTTCTTGTAACTTATGTGGAAATTCGTCACACTGTTTACCATTGGATAATACTATTTTATCAGCAGCAGAACAGTAAAATGACATGTAGACAAGCAGGAAATTAATATGTCAAACTATATCCCCTGAGCTCCAAGAGGAAGATGACTAAATTACTGCTGTTATCTTCTCTCTGCAGCTCTCTTAGAGAAGCCTGCATCCTCTGGATCTCCTGCCACCTCCCCTGTAATGGATACCCACCTGGTGCCCAGCAGTCCGCTGTTTCCTCCCAGCTGCCCCAGCACACCACCTGCCCAAGATGACAGCTGGAGGCAGGCAGGTTCCCGTGGAGCCGCCTCTAATATCAAAACCTCACCAACAGGTGTGCAGCTCACCTTAATCTGTATGATCTTGGAGCAGGTATCAGGAAGTTTTTGAGGCAGTGAGCAGATTTATTTAAGTTTGGCTAAGACTTGAACCAGTGACAGCAAAGACAAGTCACCTTGTCAAACTTCCAAAACTTCCAAAGTCTAAAGCAAAAACAGTTGGTTTAGTGTTTATAAAATGAGGAAAAAACGCAGAATTTTATTACATTTGCTTTGTGCTTTTTTTAGGTATGTATAGAATTAGTTTTGAGGAAAACTCTTCCAAAACTTTAATGGAGTTATTTAAAACAAAAACATCACATACTGAAGGCTTAAAAGCGGCTCTTAATGAATTTTTAGCTCTTTTTTTGGAGGATTGCTGCTTGGATTCATTGAGGTTACACCAAATTACAGCAAAAGTAAAAATCAGATCCCACTAAATTGCTTGTAGACACAAACTTTTCAAACCTTTAGCATAACGCACTTTCCCACCGTTGATCCATATGTTTTTAATGCTTTCGCTTCTCTCCTGCCACTTCTTAAAATACACTGCCTCTGTGCATTCCTGTAGCATCACTTCATCCATGGTATGTGGGCTTACATAAATGTTATGAATCTGTCTCCTCAGATGTGAAAAGGACTCACGAACAGTCCAGTAAAGGGATTTGCCTTGGAGACCTCATAGCCCATGATGCTCTCTCTCAGGGCTGGAGCAGGGAGGGTCCGAGCAGCCCTGTTTCCATTAGTGGAGCAGAGCTCCCATTGGACCCAGAGGGTCAGACAGGGGGCTCTGACAGAGACAACTCCTCCGATGAGCTCAACAGCAAGTTCCGCTCTCAGTGCCTTCACTCGTCCTCTTCCTCTTCATCATCCTCCTCAGCCTATGAGATGGCGCATGGACCAAACTCCCCGGAGTCGACCATCAGATTAGCACCCATTAGCCCGCTCCTGTCGCGCTCCCCCTCTACCAACAACCCCTTCCCACATCCTCCAGTTCACCAGTCAGGCACTAGCATGACGTTACCCAAAATACGAACTCCACTCACCCCTCGAGACAGCATCCAGCTGGTGAAGAAGCATTACAGCCAGCCGCAGCCCAGCCTGGACAAACTTCACCACCTTAATGTCAACATAGACATCATGACTCCATCTTCCACCTCCTCCACCCTGAAGAGCACAGGCACGGCCACCTTGCCCTTCTCGCAGGTTGTGGAAGAGACAGACATTGATGATGGCATCTCTGACAGCATGGATGGGGTGGTGGAGGGGTCGGGACCTGAGGAGTCGTCCCGTGATGGAGTCTCCTTTGTTGGGCTCGCAGAGGAACTAGAGCGGCTGGATCCAGAGGTTCTGAAGCCACCAACGCCTCCTTTACACCGCTTCCCTTCATGGGTATGAGAAAGCAGCTTCTGCATGTGTCATTTTATGCCATTGAAATCTTACCTGCAAGCACGAGAAATTTAGCTGTGTCTGCTACTGTTTTGTTTCAGTCGCTGCAAAAGCTCATAGCTCTTCGAAACCAGTAGAGATTAATATTTTGATTTTTGATTTTTCACTGAGCGTAAGATGAAAAGATCTGATCTCATGTACGTATGGTAAACATGAAGCCACCATCAGCAGCCAGTTAGCTTAGCTTAACACAAAAACTGGAAAAAGGGGGGAATAGCTAACAAAAAAGGAGTATATGTTATGCTTGGGCCGATAATCGATATTGTCGTTATATTCGCTGTTATTTGCAATATTTTTAACAGTAGCGAATATTGAATATCTGTTCACCTTCCTGGCTGAGATCTTACAGCCAGCATTAAGGGACCGACAGTTCTTCTACAATGCCTTAAATGTGGCCTATATTGTGTGCAGTTGTTTTCACATTCATTGATATGTCAAACTTACTTACAATACACATCCCCCACCCCGACAATAAAATGGTCTATCGTGATATTTGCTCCGGAAAATGTTGTGATACTCAATTTTGGATTTGCCCAAGCACAGTATTTGTTAGACCAAACCTATATTGTGGACCAGTTGCCAGGCAACCAGTGCAGACTCGTAAGTTATGGGTTTACAAAAAGTTTAACAAGTGATATAAATAAAACTAAAATGACAAATGTTGTTTTTACTTGTAGAGATCAAACAAATAAAACAAG
>JAQLOL010000007.1:5688080-5708639 GCA_029783665.1 Naso thynnoides | reverse complement strand
AGCTTAAAAATGACATCAGGTATAGTGTTGGCCTGGAATGTTTTCCTGGCTCTTCAGAAGCTGATTCTGATCTCCTCTGACACGATGATGCTATCTCACTCGGCTTGGCTCAGCATTTTTCTCATATTTCTCCCTTTTTCTTTTAATCAGTTGATTACAGAGAAGAAGACCTTCTATCTGACCGCAGATTCACCCAACATCCTGGAGGAGTGGATCAGGGTGCTGCAGAACATACTCAAAGTCCAAGCCAGCAGCCCGGTTACCGTGGAGACCGCCGCCAAGCCGACCGTGAGAGGCTGGCTTACAAAGGTCAGGAGACAGAAGTCATGATGGATTAGTTTGAAACACCTGAAAACTTGGTTTTGATTTTAAATGACCTCCCTAATGCCTGTAAGCTACATATGAAGCTACTGCTAGGAGGCAGTTAGCCTAGCTTAGCATAAAGACTGGAGACAGCAAGCCGGCTCTGCCTGAACGTCAATCTGCTCACTGGCACCTCTAAAGCTCTACAGTTACTAGGTGATGTGTGCAAAATGTGCTTCCCTCCATGTAGTCACAGCTCATAGCCACGAAAAACAGTAGGTCCATAACAACCCACAAAAGCAAAACACATTTCATCGTGGTTTTTGTGTAGATTTATGAAATAAATAAAATTTTTTGCTGATGTCTCCTGTCATTATGCTATGCTAAGCTAAGCTAATTTGCTGCTGACTGTAGCTTCATATTTAACATGCAGACATAAAGGTGGTATTCTCCTCATCAATCTTTCAGTAAGAAAAGAAACAAGTGTTGTTTAATACTACCAATAATAAAAAATTACTTATTACTATTTAAAAGGGGTGTAGCAAATTTGTTTAAATGGCTTTAATATTTTTTTTTAGGGGTGCTGCAAAGTATTTGTTTTATTATCAAATAATTTAACAACTGTTTTCACTTTTACTTGATAAATCGTTACGCTTATAGAAACTGTGAAAAATGCTCTCAATTATTCAGCATGAAATTTGACTTCTTAAAATATGAACCGTCCAAAAGAAAAAGATATTAAATTTAGTTTACTTAAATGATTTGAAACTGGACTTTTGAAAAGTAACTTAAAAACAATCAACAGGTTATCAATATTGGTTGTTTTTTTTCTGCTTATTGCTAAATCATTAATAGCCTAACTGTTCCAGCTGCTGTTCAGCAGATGAAATCACTCACATTCAGACTTGATACAATCATGTAAAACAAAACAAATTCTTGTATGTACTTCTTTGTATTCACTGAAATGTCAAATCAGTTTTGTTTATATAGCGTCAAATCACAACAAAGTTGTCTCAAGATGTCGTAAATGCGGCATAGGTTTAGACCACACTAGTTAAACCATATGAAGTTTTTTGGACCCAACAATTGAAAGCAATTCCACGAGCAAACACTAGGTGACAGTGGCGAGGAAAAACTTTCCTTTAATGGGCAGAAACCTCGAAACAGATCCAAGACTGAGGGCGAGCGGTGACCTGACGGCATCGCTTGGGTTATATAAATATGTTATCAATACTAATACTACTCATAATAATGATCGTAATACTTAAAGTACTACTACTACTACTAATATTAATAATAATAATGATAATAATAAATATTGTGAATTTTCTTTAACTTAACTAATCCTTATTTCCAAAATCTTACTCCCCCTTGTCACTTTAGTTGAATAGTTGTAAGAGGTACAGATTAGCCAGGCTTTCTCTGTGAAGAGGATGCCAGAAATAACTGGTTTTCAGGCTTAGCGTCCTCCCTCAGACGGACAGGGAAGTGTCTGTCACTGGGTTTGACGGAGCACGTTGGGACATGGCTGTAAGGCCCGAGCTGCTGGAATGTTTGAGATCTCCTTCCCCTTCCACCCTCCTCTTTTCTCTGCGTTACCTCAACCGAAGCCTGTCTGCTGCTGAAGTTAAGACACTCAAACATCTGACGGGTGTGTGTGACGAGTCTCTGACAGATGACTGACAGCCTCAAGCTGGGATGATGGCGCCCATGTCCGCTCAGCAACCCCCCTGAATCCCATCCTGAGAGTCGTCTTTGATCTGCTGGTTATGATGTGATCTCCGTTCGGACGGGGGCTGTTCTGCCTCTCGGCGCAGTTAACCCCGGCGACCCCGTCTGAGCGATGCACAGCTGGCTCAACGTTGAAAGTGTCCTCCTGTGACATCACCGCTCCATTCACATTTGTAAAACTCTCTGAAAGAAGTCGGTCGCAGAAAGAGATGTGCACTTAGCTTCTGCAGCTGCGCTCCTGCTTTAAGTAGATGCAGGAATCAGAGCGTGGTGGGACTGTTCACATGACAGGAGTCAGCTGTCACTTCGGCCCTGTTTGATTGTTCCAACTATTATTAAAGTCACTAAAGTTGCTCTTAACACACTCTGCACAGCACACCCACCTGCACACTGCTGGACATCTGCTGGTCAGATGTTGAAATTCACAGCTGATTGTGTGCCAAGCTTTTAAAAAACTTCTTTGGTCTGATTTTCAAAGCATATGAAAAAAATGCACAGCCTTATATTAACTGCTGCTTTGATCAGAGTCTCCATCGTGTTTCTTTTATCACAGCTTCTGTAGGGCTGGGCAACAGATCAACTTTGAATCGAAATTCAAATTAATTTGTTTGGAAGATGTCAAAAAATGAAAATCGTGTGAATCAATTTTCCCTTTAACTAGGGTAAATACGGTAGCCCATGGCTCGCTCTCTCTCAGTTCAGGGCTCTTATTTTTTGTTAAGTAAAATTTGGTAAAAGTTAGGTTAGTTAGTCAAAACTCTATTAAAAAAAAAAGAAAAAGTTTAGTTTGGTTAAAGCTAGGTTTGCGCTTTATTCCCAGTAGGGGAAATACATGTTAGTTTGAAATAAAAACAATATATTTTACACTTTTTTTGTCTTTTGTAGTTAAGAAAAAAAAGATTCAAATCAAAAATCAAATGAGGTATTAAAAAAAAATTGTGCGTTTTCTTCTTGTTTCAGGTCAAACATGGACACTCCAAGCTGGTGTGGTGTGCGCTGGTCGGAAAAGTCTTCTACTACTATCGCAATCAGGAAGACAAGGTTCATAAAACCTGTTTCTCTCTTTCCCCTTCATGTCCTCACATGCTTTTAATTTAGTTTTTTTGTCAGTGATTGTTAACACCTTCCTCAGAAAGGTTTTGCCAATACACGCTCATTAGTGGTCGTCATAATATGTACAAAGAGGCTTTTTGCAAATAAAGAGTAGGTGTGTAAAACTGTTGCTTGAACCAGAAGACGAAGGTGTAATTTAGGGCTGCAACTAACAGTTTCATTATCGATAAATCTGCTGATTATTTTCATTATTTATCATTTATTTCATGAAATGTTAAAAATTTACTGACCTTCCTTTTTATCCTAGTTGCCCCTAGGGCAGCTGCAGATGCGGGAGGCCTCGGTACAGGAAGTGGATCGCTCCTGTGATTCCGATGAGGACTATGAGACCGGCAGCCGAGGTTTCCTCTCCTCTCACTGCACCTTAGTAGTCCAACCAAGAGACCAGAGTCCCACGTACCTGCTCATCGGCACCAAACAGGAGAAGGTACCGAACCTGCCGATGTCTTGATAAAAGTGTCAGTCATTCTTTAAACAGTGTTGTGTTTATTCCGTTCTGTTTGTTAATAAAAAAATATGCTTTTTTCTGCTCAGGACACGTGGTTGTATCACCTGACGGTGGCTGCGGGCAGCAGTGGAACCTTCAAAGTGGGCACAGAATACGAGCAGCTCATTGGGAAACTACTTGATGCCGAAGGAGATCCAGGTGAGGAATTTGCATTTGTGACTTTCATTTATCTTTATTTATGTAAAGAACTGTTATAAACTAAGTTTATAGAAGTAAAAAAAAGATCTATACACAGGACTACAAATTTACTTAGTAATTTACAAATTTTTGCTTCATTTTGTAAAAAAATGAGTCTAATACACAAGTGCCAAAAACTGTAGTTCCTCAATTCATCATTTAAGGCAAATACCCAACGTCCAGCCTTATCCAAAAAACAAACAGTTCTAATTTCTATCACTTGTTTACTTGTTAATGACAACCGCATGGGGGGTTCAATTTATATACAGTGTACTTATTTAAATCATTAATGCTTTAAGTGATGCAAAATTAACACTTACTTACTGTATTTAATTAAGTATATTTTCCAGGTATCTGGACTTTACTTGAGTATTTCTAATAACTTCGTACTTTTACTCCCCACAGTACATTTAAACACAAATATCTTTCTACTTTCAAAAACAGGCTTGTTACTTTAGTTTGAATGCTTTTGCCTTTCTGGCTGTGCGAAGGACGTTTTATCAACTCAAAATGTCTGTATTTGGCATTCTGGGAATGAGACTCAATAATCGACTCATTTTCTGGTGCGTTTAGGAGCAGCTCAGACAAATTCTACTAATAGTCTTTGCATTGTGTTAACATGACGTGAGGTTTAGCCAGCACTGCACTGAAACAGCCACCAGAAACGCCCCTCAGACGGAAACTTTCTGCTTTTATACTCAGAGTACATTTCAGAACCTATACTTTATTACCTTTACTTGAGTAAAGAAGTTAAGTCAGTAGTTCTACTTTTACCGGAGACTTTTTTTTATCACACCTTCTACTTAAGGAAAGAATGTGTGCACTTTCGCCGCCTCTGTTTGAGTGACAGCAGCTCCGAGCTGTTGCCTAACTGTCACACATATCGTCCCCGCTTCACCCTCTCATCCAAATATGGTTGCTTCTGGGTACCATGATGCCAAAAGCTCCAAAATGTTGGCTCCGCCCACTATTTAATTTAATATCTCTGTTTTAATTGTGGTAATGAAAACCAAAGCTGACATCTTTATTATTTAACACTAAAACACTGAACACGATGTGTCCAGGTGGTGTTTATGACTGAACATTAAAGGCGGTCCAATCATTTTAAAAACGCACTCTAAAAATAATAAGTATGAATAATAACTGTGCACAGTCTTTGCTGACAACACTCGAGATGGATATGAACACTCATACAGTAGCTGCAGAATTTACTGAAGTGCTTAAGGCTTAATTTATGCGGTAGCATGCTACACATAATTTTGATCCCTGATGTCTGACAGCCTTAATCCGCTCTGCAGACTGTGTTTACGACTGGAGCGCTGTGTGTGTGAATGCAGCTGTCGAGTCATTACAGCTTTGAAACTCAATCTTTATGTTTGTCTGTGCGTGCATGTGTTTGCGTGGGCTATGTGTGTGTTTGTGTGTCGTGTGCCTCTCCTTCCTTTCCCAGAATCCGTCTTGTGGAAGAGCGAGTCCTTGAGCTTCTGTAAGGAGGGTCTGCGCTCGCCTCTCACCACGCTGCCCTCTGAAGCTCTGCAGACTGAAGCTCTCAAGCTTTTCAAGGTCCGTCTCTGCACCTCTCACCCCTCTATCCGTCTCTTTCCTCCTCTTTCATCCCTCTCTCTGAATTCCTCTTTCCTTTTCTGTCCGGTTCTCACCGCGACGGTCTGTTCAAGACATCATCCATCCCACTCCAGTTTGTCCAAACTATGGCCCCCATTATCCCCTCCTACTCCTGGATGCCCTCCTCTCCTCCTCCCTTCTGCCTCTAAACCAGATCAAAGGCTGGAGGACCAGGGCCCCAGCTCATTAAAGTGTAGAAGAGAGATAATGGCCTTGATTATCTGCTCTGATTGAGGCTAACCGTTCCTCGGGTTTACAGCCAGTGTGAAAGGAGCCCATTTAAAGAGGAGACTTGGGAGGTCAGGGCCTTCCAAGAGTGGCAGCAATGGATATGGAAGCCACAGGATGGGGGAGGAGAAGCAGGATAAGAGCAGAACAAGGACCTTGTAGGACGATGGCAGGTCCTTTTCCTCTCTTTTCAACTCCGTTCGCCCACACAGAGGCCCCCCCTCTCATGCCCGACTCATGCTTCACAGCCTCATCCACTGCAGTCACCTCTCTGCTGGATTGCAAGCTGAATGGGTCGGCTCTCTTTGACCAGCCACCCCTAAAAAACAGCCCCAAACACACACAAAGACAGTATGAATGGAAGTGACACACTTTTCAAGCTCTACTTCATGCCTTTGAAGTATTAATGAATCTGACAAGACTGATGAAAACTGGTAAATTGGTTCTTTGTCTTCAGCTGTCCCAGTGGATGAAAACAAAGATTACTCCAAAAAACGTAGTGATATACACATTTGGACTTTTTCTTATCTTATTCAACATATTTTTTAATTCCTCCTACCTTTACAATATCATCAAATAGAGTTTTATTATTTTTTACTATGTGAAGAGATGCGTTCTTGTCACTGGTGTGTGTTTGCCTCCCCCTGCTGGTTGTGTAATGGAACTAAATGTCAGAATTTAAGTGCTAAAGAGTCCTTCTTCTCTGCAGTCCTGCCAGCTCTTCATCAATGTGCTGGTCGAGTCTCCATCCATCGATTATCACACCTCGCTGGCCCAGAATGCTTTGCAGGTGTGCCTGACGCACCCGGAGCTGCAGAATGAGATGTACTGTCAGCTCATCAAGCAGACCAACGGACGCAGGACGCCACACAACTACTCCCTCACGCAGGTCAGACAGAGACAAAACTGCTGCACGTGAGAGGAAAAGAGCAGATATTTGACTCCCACGTTTGATTATTTACGTATTTGCACGACAGAAAAATCAGGAAAGTTAACTGTACACATGAGCTGCATGCAGCGCTTTTTCAACTTTTATGCATAAAGAGACATAATTAGTGATCCCTGGAAAATGAATTCTCTTTCATTTCCCACCTCTCACTGCAGTGCTGGCAGCTGTTGTCTCTGTGTGTGGCTCTGTTCCTTCCTCAACAACATTTCCTGTGGTACCTGAGACAGTACCTGCAACGCAATGCTGACCCACGGTGAGGTGCCCCAAGCCTGCGGCTGACACAGGATTCCCCAACGAAACTTCAAGAACTTCTGGAGCAGTTTTTGTGGGTCGTTTACATGTTTATTCTTTCTCCCACCCAGGAGTGAGGTGGGAAAGTACGCAGTTTACTGTCAGAGGTCTGTGGAGCGGACGCTGCATAACGGAGAGCGTGAGGCCAAACCTTCACGCATGGAGATCGTCTCCATCCTGCTGAGAAACCCCTACCACCATTCACTGCCATTCAGCATCCCGGTTCACTTCATGAACAACACCTACCAGGTGCCACATAACAGTTCAATACACTCACTGTCTTCTGTCACTTTTGTCACTTTGTGTTGAGTCAGCTCTGTCCACCTTTATAATCGTGTTTTTGTGATATCTGACAAACATCGATGCACGTTGCTCTCCTTGTTCGCAAATCATCAGATAAAATCAGAATTTAACTCACTGACTCTGAACTGAAGTGCAGGTCAAGCTGCTGGATCTGGAACTAGTGATTCTGCAGCCCTGCCTCCGAATGATATTAACTGGATTTGACTTCTCATCAATAAAAATAAGATATATCCCTTGTTTTTTGTGTAGGTGGTGGGTTTCGATGGCTCTACCACCGTGGAAGAGTTTCTCAACACGCTGAACCAGAGGATTGGAGTCAGGAAACCTCAGCTGTCTGGGTTTGCGCTCTTTACTGACGATCCATCCGGCAAAGACCTGGAGCACTGCCTGCTGCCGTCTGCCAAAGTAAGAGATAGGGCCTGACTGATATGGGAAATGTGCAAAAAAAAAAAGAACTTCTCCTTTGAAGAGGTGCTTATTTTATATTATTTTGGTTACTGAAACTCTTCCATAATGTTTAACCATCCCAGCAGCGACGGTGAACAGACTGCATTGACAATCCTGTTTGGCTTCCACAGTACACGGAACAGATCCGTTCTTTTCTCTCTGTGGCTGTAGCTACTGCCACCTGCTGGCAGATGTGGAAATAAGGTAAAAGCTTTCATATGTCTGACTGGAGACTGACTTGTGTCACTTTTGCCAGATCTGTGATGTCATTTCCAAGTGGGAGCAGGCCCTGAAAGAGCTGCATCCTGGGAAAAATGAGGGGACACGGATCGTCCGCCTGACGTATAAGAGCAGGTAGGATTCCAACATCTTTTTACATGTGGACCCAGCTCTCGCATATGCACACACATGACCTCAACATCCTTTATGATGTGGTCAGAACACATTTGTCCAAAGAAAAGACCTTTTAAAACAAAACCTGATCAAAGATGGTGATGTGCTTAGCAGGAATCTGTTAACTGTTGTTTTTTGACTCCCTGCATCACTGAAAGGAAGCGTGCAGAATTTCAACCTCTTCAAAAAAGAAAAAAAGTTTAACAACATATTAACAATGTTTTTTTTTTATTTGTGCTATGTACAGGTTGTGTTTCCGATCACAGGTGAAAGGTGAAACAGAGCGAGAGCGCCTCCTGCTGGCGTACCAGGTCAATGATGAAGTTCAGCAAGGTCACTTCCCTGTGAACAAAGAGCTGGCTCTGGAGGTGGCAGCCCTCATGGCGCAGGTTTGTTATGAATCTGTCAAGATACGATAGGTACGGAAATCAAGGTCGTTTTCGCACTTAGTCTGTGTTACTCGCTCCGATTGGGGGGTGAAAATGTTGCACTTTCGTTTGGTTTGCTTTCACACTGTACTTTACCAAACGAACCAAACCTTCTAAACAACGTCATGCGGTAGTAACGACTGCTCTTCTGTGGCAGAAATGCACCAATAAACACCGAAGAAGAAGAAAAAGAGGAAAACTGCTCATCTGTTTGACAGAACAGAAAATGGAAACACGTCCATCCCACAAGAAAAAAAACATTTATTTTGATAAATGAGCCATATGTTACTTTGCAATGTCATTGATAAAACAACGATTAATTAAACAACCCACATTTTATTTTTCATTTACTTGTGAGCAGTGCTTTCAGTCGGCCGACAGGCAGTACCTCCACCTCCTGTTTGACCCCCTGGTGTACTGGGACTTGTCACGGCTTACTGGGATCTCTCACCAGCTCCTAGCGCCCTTTCCTGTCCTCTCTGTATCAGAGTGTCCCTTGGGGATTCATAATGACACTCAAAGTACATTAGGGTGCACTATGTGACGCTTGCCTCTCTCTTTTCTCGGGACGACGTGACTCTCACTCCTTTGTTCTTGCGGAAGTGGAACATCGACGCAGCCAAAGTAGAATGTCACATTAATGCACGAGTCACAATGATGTTGGATACGAAACGAGGAATAAAAAATCCTCAAGCTCCAAAAAAAAAGCTCCAAAAGGGCAAAAAGAGAACACAAACCAGAACGGATTCTGATGACGACACAGCTCTCTGACAGAGAGTGAAATACTAAGGCAGAAAACTAAAAGTAGTTTGTCTAATTAATTCGTTTTATGAAAATTGTGTCCTTTATTCACGCAGAACGTAGATTATTGCTTGATGATTTGCTGAACTGGCTGCCCGATTCACATGCCAACAGGTGAATTAGGGGAAAACCTGCATGTGTTTTTTTCCACTTAAAGCTGCTTGTGTGGAGTCGAGGTGTCGCAACAATCATAGCAACGCAGGTCTGCCTTCACTGAATGCACGCGCGCTCCCATGGTGGGTGACACACCTCTTATCAGGGGTAACAGTGTCGTGCCAAGCCTCAATGTTTTCCTCAATGGTGCTGTTTGTTTTGCCTCCTTTTACCCATGATGCACTGTGTTTTGCTTTACTTCCTACTTTCTGCTCTTGGTTTATAACTTGGTCTGCTTTGGTTTCATATTGCAAACAAACCGCACCAAGGCTCACATGAAAGCAAACTGAGACCCTGTTTCCAAGCAGACCAGAGTTCGCTTGTTTGGTTCACCAGAGTTTGAATGAGGCACCCAAAACGTACCGGACTGTCTGAGGAAACGAACTCTGGTGTAAACGTGACGTTAATGCACTGAAAAGACTTGAGTTTTGATTTGTCTGTGCGTGCATGTGTTTTGATTTCTAAAGACCTTGTCTTTTTGTCTACAAGAATTTCTCTTTAAAACAATCTTTCCCTTCTACCCTCCTCTCCCGCCTTTTGCTCTCCTTCCTCCAGGTTGAACACGGTGATTTGGAGCGACCGGCAGCCTCCTCTCCTACCAGCTCCCCTCAGCCTAAATCTCAGCTGATTCTCCTGCAGGCTTTAGAGCGCTTCTACCCCAAACACTACAAACAGGACTGCAGCTCAGAGCAGCTCAGGTAAAACAAACACACACAAAAACAAACGGATTTATTTGATGTATTTTGCAATGTCGTCTTGCAACAAAAACTGTCTGGTCATAAATAAATCAATAAAACTTATCTGTGTTTGGCTGACACAAATACTGCAGGATGTTCTTGTGCTCATTCGATTTGCGACAGATGGGATTTAAACTTTAACCAATGTTCCTTTTGTCCTTTCAGAGAACTTACTGAGCGTTTGGCCACCAAGTGGTTGATGCTACGTGGGTGCAGTGCATCCGAGTGTGTGAGAATTTACCTGACCGTGGCGCGGAAGTGGCCCCTGTTTGGAGCCAAACTCTTCAGTGCCAAGGTGAAAGTTCAGCCTGCTTTGTCTTTGCACGCTGACTGAGGCTCTTGTCTGTTAAATTTAGTCTTTGCTTTGAAGTCTGGACCCTCTTAAGACAAATGTTACCTTTCATCTAATTTAAAAGTCCTCTTCTCATTTGGCTTAAACCAGCCATCCATCAAGCTTTCAAGCACCAGTTGAGACCCTGAAGACTCGGGGAGGAAGCGTCAGTGTTTACCAGGATGTAACTTGACCTGTCTTTGTTTTTCTGTCCACAGCCTGTCCCGCCCTCTCCAGTCGAGCAGAGCCAGGTGTGGCTGGCAGTCAATGAAGATGGATTGTGTGTGTTGGACTATACAATGGTGAGTTTCAAACTTTGCTGAGTAAATGCCTCTATCAACACTGTCTCTGTCATGTGGTGTCACACAAACATGGGAAAGGAGAGTGGTGGAAAGAAACAAAAGCTAATAAGCATTTACTAATGTTTATGATAGATTCAGGTCTAAATCTTGATGTTTTAGTGCAAATTAATTGAAGTTTAAATACTCTGTTATAAATGTGCGTAGCAACTGCCCTCTGCTGGTTGAAACCAGCTACCGCAAACAAATTTTCGTATTGGAAGATCAGCAGATTCGTGACTTTAAAAAACCCAATGGCTCACGATTCAGAAGACTGTGGCTAGAGGAGACATGCCCAGTCACTCTATCATTACGCTTTCCACACACCCTTCCACACATCGCCTAGGAAACAGGGCACACACATGCGCGCACCCCAAAACCTAAACCAGGGTACTGCACCGGAGTCTCTGCTCTGCTGCTCTCACGACTGAGTGAGGAGGACCGGGAGTGAATAATGTTAGGATGCAATGACAACCCAACAAGAAAGTAACTGATCATGATTTTAAGTTTAACTCAGACATGTTGAAGAAATGAAGGCATAACCAACCAGTTAGTTAGTTTTGCTAGCAGTGCATTGCTCCAGTGGAGAGAAACCAGCTGCTTATTAAAGTGAAACTGGACAACTTTTTTGGCTTAACTTTGACATTATGATGTAAAACATGATTAAGCAGTGTAATAGTGGTTGAAAAATGACAACTCTCACTGCTAAACTGGTCTCCAATAGGCCCTGTTTTCACCATGATATTGTCTTGGCCACCAAGACAAAGGTTTTATGGAAAAATGACAAATCAGTGACGCTCTCTGTACTCTGTCCTAATTCACGAGTCTGCGCTGTGCTTCTTAGCGACAGATGACGTCGGTATGAGCTGATTAGCTCACCGTGCTCCGACTCGCCTCTGCCAACAACAGAGTGTCTGTGAGCCACATCGTCAGTCGGCTCGAGCTCCAGTTTACTCCGCTGCAACTTTCCCTGCAACTGTTTCGTCTCTGTCTCTGGACTCGAAACAGAGAGTGACAACAGGCAAAATAAAGTGCGAGTCGGCACAAATGGCTGCAGCTGATTTGCTTTCCAACGAGTCTCATGCCACTGTTAATGTTAGCTTGTTAGCTCGTTAGCAGGAGTTATACTGTAACTTTAAATGAACTGTGGATGTGTAAAAACTAAAACATGCAAACAGCTAAATCTAACAATCACAATACTCAAACTGGGCAGTTCTCGTGGTCTGCTTTCAGGAAAGTCCCGCCTCCTAGTGCTGCCCAAACTGATACATCTTTTCACATTGTAGATGCATTTTTTTTTTATTTCAGGAAGGAGGCACTCCAGCCAAAAGTCTGAGGGTTTAGTTACTCTTTAAGAACATTTTAGATTTTAGAAAATCTCTCTTTTTTGCATCTACATCTGCATTTACTTTAGTTTAGAACTCAAAAAGCTGGATATTTCTGCAGCGTTCAGCTGGCCGCGCCACTGCTGCATAGCTTTGTTGACCCACTGGTCTGGAATGATTCCTATTCTGTGGCGTTTCAAACACCCGAAATCCTCAGAGAGAGAGAGAGAGAGAAAAAAGAGCAGCCTCTGATTTGACATTCTTGCTCCTGACAGGCAGCAGTTCAACATGTAACTGATGTGAACTGGAGATCTGTAATTTTCAGCAGCCCACGTTGATTTATTTCATCGTTGGTCTGGCGGGCAGACAGACAGACAGAGAGAAAAACAAAGTGGAAATCACAAGAAGATGCTGGAAATTATGTCACGCATCTTAACACTCAATTTGCCTCTCAAAAAAAGCAAAAACCAAAATAACTTCCCAAACGACCTCCAAGCTCTATTTTTGGATCAGCAATAAAATTTGGACAGTGCTCCGTGTTTGTCTTCCACATTTCACTCTGGCGTTGCTTTTATTTTTCAGCACACGCTGGTCACATACTCCTATCAGTCTGTGATTACCTTTGGTGGTTGCCGTGACGATTTCATGGTGGTCACGAGCCAGCAAAGAGAGCCTGGAGTCGGGAAGAAGAGCGTAGAGAAGCTGGTCTTTGCGATGGCCAAACCAAAGGTAAGTTTTCTAAAGCAAGATTCCCCAAGAAATGCTTTTTCCTCAGGGATGAGTTTTGCAGTTAAGTTAGCGAGGGAAGACCTTTGGAAATAAGCGTTAGATATAAAAGCTGTCGTACAGTTCTCTCTGTTTAAGGCATCTGTCCCTGTCAAATAAACATCAAAATGATAAAAACTTTCAGAGGGAACGTGGAAATATTGTGGAGTAGCTCAGCTAATTTTAAAAAATAGAAATTACAATAAGCAGAAAACGTAAAATTAGAAATAATAAATATGCATTTTAAGTAATTAGCCTAGCTAAAAGTAATGGGTAAAATATTTAAATGTATTAGAGCTATATTGGATAAATATTTCAAAATTCTATCATAGCCATTTAGCTTAAAGTAAAGGATAAAATAGCTTACAGTGACATATAGAGTAGTTTGCTAAGGATAAATAATGAAGCTAAATAATTATGGAGAAGAGGTGGGATTAAATAAGGACTTCGTCCCTCTCCTCTCCAAATATATCAGTCAAATCAGTGAGTGTTCCTGTTTTGCTTTTTATTTTTTGTATGTACTTTTTATGTCCACAACTTTCTTTTTTTTTCTTTTTCACATTTGAAATAAACACTTCACATCAAATCAAATAAACTGCTAAAACAGGTAGCCAAAAGTAGCCTAGCTAATAGAAAACAATTAAAGCTGGAGTAGGCAGTTTATTTTTGGTGTCATCAGGCAAAATTTCCACAATAATCTTTCAGCGTGTTGTGATTCAGGTGGTCTGAAAGAAGGCTAGACCTTTTCTCTTCCCGACTCTATTCAGACTTTAGAAAGTGAAGACCATGATGGACACTTTTTGGCCAATCAGGGCTCATTTTAGAGCCGCATGTTCCTATTGGCTACTCGATTGCCGCTTCTCAGCGGCTTGTGACGTGGCTGTGAGCTGATTGGCTGTTGAAAAATGTAATGTGCCTTACATTCTAAAACTGGCCTCTGGCGACTTGACAAGCTGAGTTGCAGGCGACACCATCCGCTGGCTTAAGTCGAGCTGAGACGGACCAGTTTACATCGCTGCAGCTTTCCCTGCAACCGCTTCGTCTAGCTGTGAATCTTTGGTGTAAACTGAACCTAAAAAAGAGACAGCGACGGCAAATGAAACGAGCCCTGAACTATTTATTTTTTTACACATTCTTGCAACTGATAGCTAATGGAGAAAACAGGCTGTTTCTCCTATTTTATGTGCAGAATCTCAATGGAGCCTTAACACAGAGTCGTATTACTTCTGTGGCGGACGCTAACAAGAGTAGCTTCATTCTTGATTGCAGATCAGAGTGTTTCTCAGGTTTTAACATCTTCTTTGAGCCCTGTGAGCCTCCAGCTCCCTGGAATCAAATGAAACACAATCATATCATCATGCTAAAGCCATTAATCCTGCTCTGATCTGACCTGTGTTCGCCCTCGTCTCAGATACTGGAGCTGACGCTGCTCATGGCCAGCTACATGAACCACTGGAGCCCCAGCCTCCCGTCTGCCTCGCACCAGCCCCTCGGCCACTGGGACGTAGACAGCAGGCACTTCCCCGCCATGAACTACACCACCAAGAGCCCCACACTACTGTGAAATGTGCAGCAAGATGTTGAGACTGTTTGACTGCAGGGAGGCTTGATTACCGCCAGTCTGCATGAGGAGTCCGTTGGGTTGCATGTTCGGGTTTTACATTTTTACAGAACAGGTACTAGATTATTTTTTCAAGTGTTTTTTTTTAATGAAGATTTAGATTTAGAAATGTCAGGATCAGTCGACTTAGACTATTTATTTCTACAGAAAAAGAGTGTTTCAACTCTGCTTAAGTTAGATGTAAGGTCATGCTCTAATTCTTTCATAAAATTGGTCGTTAGAATCGTTTTTAAAACCAGTAGTTATCTGAGAACTTGTTGCCACTCGTCACATTTCCAGCTGTGTGATCAGACTTTTGCTTCTATTCTGGCCTTCATGTTTCCAGTCTGTAAGACCTCAGACTCTTTTCTTTCATGTAAAACACGCCGTTGCCTTCTGAGAGCTGGACTGACTGGAATACATTGATGTGTGTCACTGTGTGTTTACCAGTAATAATCACCTGTACTTGACAATGGAATATAAATCAAATACATGTTTGTGGTACTGTGCAATTAGGAAGGGACGGATACAGCCGGTGACACTTTAGTTCATTGGGTTTCATATCTTAATTTGATAGAATACATTTAATTATACTTCAGTTTAGACCTGCTATGAACAATGGAGGAGCAAATATTGACATTTGAGCTGCTGAAACCAGCGTAAATGACAAATTAAGTGGCAAAATTAAAAGAACAATCTATTATCAATATTTGTTTCAACTATCCAATAATGCAGTTTAGGTAAGACTGCTTAAATAAGATGGAAGATATGATATTAAGGTCATACGAGTATTTAAGGAACCTTATGTAATCCTTTTCTATTGTTTTTATTGGGACGCTAATGTTTGGCTTACTTATATTGCATCAAGTAGGCCAAATAAAAGTGAATTATGTGAACAATTTGGCAAAGATCAGCTGTTTATGTAATGTTACTGAGGTACACGATAAGAGGGACGGGATATACAAAGGTGTATAACAGTGATTTGCTGTACCTATAATGCATCTGTGAAGATTTTTCTGATGGTCCTCTGACATGTTGCTCTGAAACCGTCAGGACAAACAGCACGTTTACAATCAGGTCACTCAATGTTTTTAATAAACAAACAAAAGGAGAGGACAAATTTACAAAAAGAGCTGCCAAAATATTTTAATGACTTGAACTGTTTTGGATCAAACCACTGTCTCACTCGTGTCCATGTTAGTTATTTATTTCATTTCCAACCTTTTTTTTTTGGCGTTTGCTTCATGTTCTTCACAACTGTCACATTTATTTTGTTTCCTTTTTGTAGCAGAGTAATTTAAGAGCAGAGTATGTTTGGATGCTGTTTCTGTGCTAGAATGTGTTACAAATGTTTGAAAGCTGGTGTCTTTATGTCGTATGAGTGCGTGATAATAAAATAAATGGTACAACAGTTCTGTGCTGACTTTTTTTTACCCTTTTTCTCATGTTATAGTATGTAAGTATGGGCAAGGCATTATGAACATACTTACAATGCATAATAATGCACTGATAGTGCTGTATAATTATAGTCATAAGCCAGGCTAAGATTAACTATAACAACATATAACACATTATAAGTGTGTTCATAATGTGTTATATATGTTCATATTGAGTTATAATTCAATATGAACATTATTGAAATAGACTTCATAGAAAGTGTTACAGTAATGTATTTTTTTTTTAAATTAACTAAAAAAAGTAACTATGCATGTACATTTTTACACACCCGACAATATAAACAAGCTGCTGAAATATTTATGCATCGTTTGCATTAGATAATATTTGAAATCAATATAAGGATTTGTTTTTTTTATATTAAGAAATTACATATTAAATAATAACCTCCTTATTACAGTTAACTGACTTCTGCTGTTGTGCATATGAGACAAAGATTGATCATGTAAATCAAAATCTATTTAACCTAACAGTAACAGTACATGTTTACATCTTATGTGCTTTGTTTGTGTATAAACATAAACTGCATTATGAGTACTTTCACTTTAAATGCTTAAGTGCGTACTGCTGATGATATTGTACACTTTAGTTACTTACTGATTGCGGAACTTTTACTATATTTGGCTGCAGTATCACTACTTTTACTCCAGTATGAGATCTGA
The DNA here is from genome assembly GCA_029783665.1 of Naso thynnoides. Lineage (NCBI taxonomy): Eukaryota > Metazoa > Chordata > Actinopteri > Acanthuriformes > Acanthuridae > Naso > Naso thynnoides. The sequence continues at coordinate 5,691,978 of JAQLOL010000007.1, read as the reverse complement.
GCACTTTATCCATCACTGAAAAGTATTAATGTGAAATTTTCATGAAAACCAAATGGATTTTTCTGTGATGTCTCTTCATTTTCGATTAATTGTACTTCTCAGTAATTACAAAAGTGTAGCAGCATTTTTCTGTACTTCAGAACGTGAAATTCTTGAGCATTTCTTGGCCTGTTTTTTTGTGTTGGAGCAAAAAATTATTGTTGGCTTTTCTTCACAAAACACATTTAGGCCAGTAAGTAATCCATTCAAGAATCACAGGGTTCAAAATTCATACTTCAGTCAAATTTGCTCTTGGAAAAATAAGAACACTGTTTCTACACGGTGTATTACTAAAAAGCCTTCGTCTCTCATTCAACGCGTCCATAAACTACACACTCGGCCTCTGTGCCGCTTGTACACAGGCTGCCCAGTATGCATGTTTTACTGGAGTTGAGGTTGCAGGGGTGGAAGCTGGGCTGCTTTTTCTTATCCGAGGGGGTCAAAGTGGTAATGGCATTTTCCTGCCAAAAATATGCTGTAAATCCCACATTTTTATAGCTTGTCTCAAGCTCTTGTTGTTCCATAGCTGCTCTTATGCAGAATGAAATGCTCATTATAGGGCTCACTGCTGAATGTCTGTGTGCCTTCATTGCTCATCAAAAAAGAAAATAACTAACTCTAATTTTTCCATGGTGCAATGCAGCTCAGGCAGCACGCTTTAAGAGTTTAAATCAACCTGAATTTAAGGTAAAAGATTCCTTTGTTGTCGGAAAGATGGATATTTTGTGACGCTGACTGTAAACCTTTAACAGTGTCTAACTGGCTGAATGTTTCATTATAAATGTTGTATGAATTATGAAGGATGCGTGATATCAAAAACAATATTATGCTAGAACATAAAGGGATATATGTGCATAGTTAGTTTTGAATCCTAAAGAGTAAAATGTTTTCTGTCTTATAATAAGCTACAATTGCTTCTCCCCAAAAAAACCCCACAAGCACCTTTTATTCATTTATTGCATATGTTTGTAATATAAGAACTGCAACCGGCATTTCATTTCATTATGGATAAATAAATGGTGAAATTGTTTATCTGTAAATGCCAGGCATGACATCATGTAATTAGCAATAAACCTAAAGATATTTTGTTTAATTTCATGGAAAACAAAGAGAAGTCGATGTTTTAATATCACACCGCAACTTTGCTCTCAAAAAGTACAAAAACATCAGCAAACTTTAAAGTAACAATATTAATTATGCGGGAAAGCAGCATTTGCAGTGTTACGTTAACCATATGTTACATTATAGGATTATTTTTATGCATTAACATGTAAACAGCATGTAGTTGATCGGGGTGGGGCTGATTTCAAATATCCTCACATACAGTTTAGTTAATAAGAAGTCATTAAATTTTAGAGGTTGATCATGATTTGTGAATATAACTGCTGCATTAATTTAGCGGAATCAAAAGTATATTTCCCTCTGAAATGCAGTGGAGAAGAAATTAAAAAAACATTAATAATTAAAAAAAAATATATATACTCATAGGCTGTAGTACAGCAGTGGTGCAAGTGCACTCAGATGCATCATTTCCTGAAGTATCATAGTCAAAAAATACTTCAGACAGAATTAGACTGTTTATTCCGAATGTTAAATTTCCTTTCACACTATTATTTTAATAGAATATTGGAATACTCTGTTTTCATTCCTTCATAAATACATGTAAGTGCATTTAGTAAGTAGTAGTAGTAGTAAGTACTGGATCATAACATACAAGCCTGGGTTTTTGTGTAAAAAGTAACAGGTAAAAATGTCCGTTAAATAAAGTGGATTATAAAACAGGCTACAATATTTCCTTCTGAAATGTGATCGTAGAAGTACACAGTTGCAGAGGACTGAAGTACTCAAGTTAAGTTCAGTATTCCAGTTATGTACTTTGCCTCTCTCTATTACCACAGAAATTCTTCACATATGAGAAGATACAGAACCAGCAAACATGTCATTTTTGCTCCAAATTGACTTTATTATCAGTTAGGCTACTTCACTGATTAACTAACCATTTCAGTTTATTTATTTATTTATTTTTTAAACAAAAGTTCTGAAGAAGTTATTTTTATGACAGTGTGCCGTAATGTCTTTGTGAGTGAAGTTTTCATCATAAATTGGAAATTCTCTTGACAGCAGATCGCACTGGTACTGGAAATTTCCTTCTTGTTATCATTGCTCACAAACCTCTTGATAGCTTCCCTCCCTTGACTTGTTTGTGCCATATGGATTAGTCTGACAAGACACCTTCCCCATTCCCTATGTATACTGGATGGACTTGTACTGGAGAGACTCTTGCCCAGGCCCGGCTAGCTTTCAACAGCATCATCTTCCCTTTTAATTTAAGTTTATCTCTCACCCGTGGATTGTTGTTGCCCTACGCTCCACAGAGCAATACTACAGCCCGTTTGTCTGTAGATTTGTCTGTCCTGATACACCATAACTAATTTCCCTCGGTGACGTAAGTGTTCAGTATTGTTTGGTTTGTATGTTTTGAAATATTAAAATCTTGTGCTTAAAAATAAAGTTAAAAAAAAATTGGAAATTCTCTGATTGGCCAAAGCTCATAACCTGTAAAATGTGTCTTGTAATGTTTTACTGTATGATAAATAATATCCAGATAAATACATAAATAAGTAGTCCTGTCACATTATGTCATTTTGAAAAGCCCAGGCCTACTGTATTTCAGCCCGTGCTTCACTGCAGTACACTGTAAATCAGTTGAAGAACCAGCTGAAACGTCACATTTACGTAACCGTGACATCACAGGTCTGAGTAGTACAGCGTGTACCGGCAAGTTCAGGACCTGCTGAGCTCTGCCGACCGGACTGTGACATTCCTGCTTTATCTTGTCTCTAACTCGATGTTTCATCTCTGAAACGGCAGAACCTGAAACATCTTTTAACCCACAAGACTCGCGTTACATAAGCTGCTGCGAGACAATGACCTTTTTTTTCTTTCTTTCTTTTTTTTTTTTAACCATAGGGGCCTCGTGTGCGTGTGTGTCTTATGCAACTCTGCTATCTGTGGGGAATTTCAGAGGTTTTGTTCGAGAGGAAATATTAAGAGTACGCCTCATTCTGTTTAGACGTGTGCTATCAGATCTCCATTGATTATTGATACATGGCATGTTGATACTTGTTGCAGCTTTGAATAATTTAGCCAGACTTAATTTTTTTTTTTTTTCAGGGGAACTCTTAAAGGGGGTCAAACACTGCAGACCTGGAAAGATAAGATATGCCTTGATCGATCCCTGTGCAAAAAAAAAAAAAAAAGTCTAATGCAATCCAGTCATTAGTCATTAAAATCAAATCAAGTTCTGTTTACTGATGAAGAAATGTGCCTGATCTGAGACTGCTGTTATTCTACATTGTTCTATACCTTTAGTACATTTATTACACCATATGGCCTTCTGTGATGAAATCTATTAATAATACATATTACCTTTATTTTTTTTCCCCCAATAATAATCATTTATGTAAAATAACAATAGGCTATGAATAGGCCTAGCCTTATACAAAATATGTTTATGTAGCCTAAGTTAGACTATACTGATAATGCAGTGGGGAAATTTGCAATATTAGTTTCACAAGGTCACTTCAGGCTCTGAGAACTTAACATGGGTAGTTTTTTTCATCAATTATGAACATTCTTTGGACTTCAGCATCAACCCATTAAAACATTAAGATCAAAAAACAGCCCTCAGTCAGACTTGCAAAGCACAGCAGGCTACAGAATCGGCTCTCTTATTAAATCTTTCTCACAGATTAGGTGGAGTATTATTGTGAAATTTTAGCAAAGACAGGTTAAGTCTCATTTAACGGATCAGAATGTGGAACATGTTGCAACCTGCTGAAACATGGGAAAATACTGG
>JAQLOL010000007.1:5668263-5687980 GCA_029783665.1 Naso thynnoides | reverse complement strand
TTCCTATCTTAGGTGACTTTTTGCATCACCATGAGCAGTTTTGGGACAGGAAACCAAACCGTCAAAGGTGCTGTGAGTCAAAACCATTCTCATGTAACAGGTCAAACCACAGTGTTTCTGCAACCTGAGTAAAAACAGACATGGGGGGGTGAACCACAGCAGCAAAATGAATCAAAATTAGGTTTTAGGTGAACAGTGGAACATTTTCACAACAGTGGAGGTGGTACCAGTTTTATATGTAACCTGTAGCAACAGCTTCACAATATTACAAGATAGAAATTTAGAGTAAAATCAATTAGAGGAGGGTCAACAGCCAGATTCTGATATAAGGTTTATGGCTTATTCACTTTGTTATGTGAACTGTTTGCTGCTTTGTGCAGGAAACAGTTTCTAGAGTTTATCATGGTTGACCTGAGCTGATCCAGTCAAGTGGATCATTCAGAGAATAAAACACAGATGTGAAAAACATCAAAGAGAAGGAGGTAATTGTATTGTACAGTACAGCACCGCAGAAATATCAATATCTCTCCTCCGCACTGCCGACCGGCCAAGGAAAAACAACTTTTTTATTCCTTTTATTTAGTTAGTTTTTCATAGAAATGCATCCAGTCTGAAAGAAATCTGTGGGCATCTAAAATTCACCTGCTGCGCTTCATGAAAAAACTTGAGATCAAACTATTTCATTACAGAGCTCGTTAGTCAAAACTTGGAATTAATGAGGTTTTTTACTGGAGTTCAAACCCACTGGACACAGAGTGAGAGCGTCGACACTCACTGACCTATTTTCTCAAATCTCTCTTTTTTCCCTCACCTCTTGGCTCACTGTATTAAAGAAGTTGAACCTCTTGAGTGTCCAGATGATACTGAGAAATAAGATATGATTAAACTTCTTCAGAACTCCCGCAGAAAGTAAAGCTCTGTGTTTGATTATCCTGACTAAAATAACCTGGAAACCATCATAGCAGAGCTGTGATGAAACCAATCTTTTCAGAAAAACTAAAGGTGTGTGTTTGCTACCTCTATCACTTTTTCTTTTGTCTTCAGGCTTTTGTTACAAGCCAACATGAGACACAACAGCAGCAGACACAAAGCTTTCAGGTCAGACTACAGAAACACAACGCTGTGAAACAGATCGAGGCATCAGTTATCGACCGGCTGCGTGCTCACAGCTGGAGCTGCTTTCAAACATCTATCTGCTCACTAATGTATCTTTTTACTCCAGAGATTACATCTTAGAGGAGGGGAAACCGACCACCTTACTCTGGAAAAAAAAAGGAAATTAGGAATGGCATTCAACGCAACAGGAAGACAAAAGGACAGCGAGGGGTCAGGCTGAGATTAAGGGCAAAAGCAGGTGTATCACTGCCCTGTTTAGTAAATAGTGAGATCCAATCTCTCAGCCTTCCCTTTCCGCTGTCTGTTTGAGGGTAAATACGACCATGTGGCCCCGCAGAATAAATAAAGAAATGACAGAACACTTTTGCCCGGGGAGCAGGGCAAAACCAGAGCTCCCATGGGTTCATGTGAAGCATCCTGCAGTTCTCCCCAGCTCGATCTGTCATCAGACCCCATTATGAAGAAATCCAAACAGTCAAGCGCTCGATGTTTGGGTGTTTTAAGCGAAGTTGGACTCACAGATGTGGACGCTCTTAGTGTCTGGTTGCATGCAAAATGACATAACATTGACAGCACATGCTCTTGCATTACACTCATGTGTTTTTCACTGAAGTCCATTACACTTATTTTCCATGCTGCTCATCCCTGTGATGTATTATCCACCTAATTCAACTGACTGTGAGGCCGTGTTTAATGTATTTAATCACTGACGCAAGATCAGTCTCTCGTTGTGTGGCTTTTGCTGGGAATCTACTTTCTTTTCTGACTTGCAGAGTGGCGCTGGTGGAGGCGACTGCGTTTTAGTGACAACAAAAGACAAACAAGACAAACACACACTCATGCATGTGATCACTACACGGAGGAAAGAGTGTGTTTCATTAAGTCTATTCACTCATTGTGCTTCTCAGATTTTCCTGAATTCGGAGAAAGAAACGGATCATGTGTGGATTTTTGCTAGGACACTGAATCATCTCCCCTTGGAGTTTACTTGCAGGTGAATTCTCACAACCTTGAGGAGGATGAGGATGAGCTTCATGCATACAGGTGCAACGTGCACGCGTGAAACAGCCACCACACACTTCACTCTTCACACCAGGAGGTTTGGATTGGAAACAGACTGTTTTCATGCCACAGCTGCATCAAAACGACAACTTCCACAGAGGAAAAGTGTCAAGTAAACGAAAAGTTAAATACATTTAAAAAGTTAGTTTTTGGTTTTGTTTTGGTTTTTTTTATAGAACACCTTCTTGTTCCTTTGCTGTGAACATGTTTCCTCTCTTTTTCCTCCACATGCTCTAAGTCCATGAAGAAAATCCAGGGAAGCAGCAGTGAGCAGGTTCTGCAGCAGAGAGATAGACTAAGCACAATTAGAGAGCTCGCATTCCTGTCGTTTTTCTATAAATACCCTGCACATTTCCTCTCTTCTGTCTGTGATTCTCATTAAACCAGTGGAAAATCTGCCTGCCTCGCATGGCAAAGAGAGCTCCTTCACTTCCCTCGGCCTCTGAAAGGGGACAGACTGGGTGGCAGTGCTGGCATGTGGAGGAATAATGGAGCCCTCACAGGCAGCTTTGGTACCGAGGGAAAAAGAATATGGGAAGTCACCTGCTGTGTGTGAGACTTGCAAACTACCTCTGATTATATAAAGGCATTGCATGGCTGGACTTGTGAGTTCACTGCGTTCATACAGAACCACTGTCAGGTCAGTCCTCCGAATGCCAGATATGCTGTAAAGAGGTTGGCTTCCAAAGAGCAACAGCCGCATCATTTGTTTAATCAAATGCTCCACAATGACCAACCTGTTCTCTCTCTTAGCTCGTGACGTACGGCAGCTCAGCCTTTGCGTCACTTTTCAAAGCTCTGGGTGTCACTTTATCACCCATGTGTGACGCATCAGACTTTTAAGTAACTCCAATGTAAACCAGTCGGCAGCAATGTTGGACACTCATAACAACGGTTCAGTCTGACACACAAGACTGTCAGGAGACAGAGATTCAGGTCTCAGGAAAAGCAGGTCAGCAATCTTTTCCTAAATGTAATCAAGTAGTTGTGATTCCTTAACCCAACGACTGTTTTAAAACCTCATGAATGTAGCCAGCACACATTTTGTTCTGTCACTTAATTTGGGGAACCTACTGGTTTGAAACATACAAGTTCTTCAGATGACTCATTTGATCACATCTGTCTGTCATAAAAAAAAAGATAAATGTTTAAGATGTAAAAAACATCTTCACTTTTGGGGATGGAAATTTCAATCACTGTTTGACAATCCAATATTTAAGACGTCTTTAAAGCTGAGGTAGGCAGTTTTATTTTTGGTGCCATCAGGCAAAATTCCCATAAAAAGCTTTCAGCATTTTTTATTTCAGGTGGTCTGAAAGAGCACTAGACTTCTGCTCCTCTCCCTGGCTCTGTATTAAGTCTGTGGTGGGCACTTTTCGGCCAGTCGCGGGTTTTAGAGAGCACATGTTCATAGGGATGATGTCACTATGAGCTGATTGGCTGTTGAAACAGCCAAGTGGCTGTTGTGCCTTACGTTCTAGAACTGACCGACTTGATAAGCTGAGCTGCAGGCGACGCCGTCAGCCGGCTTGAATCGAGCTGAGACGGATGATTTTAAACCGCTGCAACTTTCCCTGCAACCGTTTGGTCTCATTGTGAATCTTTGGTGTTAACTGGACTTAAAAAGAGAGCAACAACAAACATAATCGGTTGTCTTTTTCCAATCATGCAATTAAAAACGTGCATTTGTATAGAATACAGTGTTGAAAAATCCTGACGTAATTGCTCAACATCAGGGGTCAATCATCAGTAGAATGCAGGTGCATGTAGCCAAAAGTGGCATCTGTTCAACTTGCACCTTTAGGATGCAAACAGGATGGAATAGTGGTTCGCACTGTTGCAAGACAGCAAGAAGGTCCATGTTTCAAATCCAAGTCTGCTCATCTACTATCAAGAGGTTCCTGGGTTTGAAACCCGGCTCGGGAAGGACCTTTCTGTGTGGTGTTTGCATGTTCTCCCCGTGTCTGCGTGGGTTTCCTCCCACCATCAAAACATGCATGTTAGGCACGTTAGGTCAAGTTGTCCCAGTGTTGCAGCGGCTTAGGACTAACCCTTTCACTCTAACCTCGCAATTTTTGTGTAATGACAACCAAGTTGCTTTAGCTTTTCACCTTTTAGTTTAGCCCAAAGGTCCCAGTAAAGCATCACCACAGGAACGGCACGTGGCTAGACAGTACGTAGCTGTGCAGGGCAAAAAGGAAGCATGGAGGTCTTATTAGTGACACAATAGTAATCTGGGAGAGTAAACAGAAACTGAAGTTCTCTGAGTAAAAGGGAAAGGTTTGTACACAGAACCACAGGAAGTGATGAGTCAGAGCAAAGGGTGGATTCAGAGTTCTTGTTACAGGATTTCTGAGTGTTGAAGTTTGCAGAATGCAGAACATCTTGAATTCTACATGCAACAAACAGCACCACCTATTAATCCAATCAAAGCATCCTGGAATCTTTGAACCATTGTATCGCGAACAACACAGTCAGTCAGGATATTTTCTATGAACGATAAAATAAATCCTGCACTGGCAAAAACACAATAGATTCATTTGTTGTTCTCTTTAAACAGCATAAAACATAAAATCTGTAGTAAAGTCAGAAGTACACACTTGACGGGAGGAGGGCTAAATAATTTCAGTGTGTGTGAGCTCTGTTCAACACATAATGTTCTCTGTCACTTCGAAACCAAAAGGCATTCACAGCTTTTTTGGGGGAAATGTTTGACTCAGGTCAGTCGACTCCCTGAAACATCAATCTGGAGCCATATGGACACAATAATAAATGCATACAGGCAAACATTTGATAGCTTATCATTGGGTTCAAGTGTATCATAAACTCCCAGACATGAGACAGTCATAATGAGACAAGGAGAGACTGATCGATCCGCCCCGGTGATACGGGGTTCAGTTCATGCTGCTCTGACGTCAAGAGAAATCAGAGCTGCTCCTCTCCAGGTCCTGTGGTTTCGGTGCTTGAAAGGGACGGTGCAGAGTCCACACGAAATCCCCTCTGAGAAACTCTGCCGCTGCTCTGTCGGGTCTGGCTGTCCTCTGTGTGGCTGCTCTGAACTTTCTCAAACTTGCTCACACGCCCGTAGAAAGAGCTGTCTCTGAATAACAGATCCTCAAAATATGAGAGAAATGTGACAAACTGCTCTGCTGGATGCGCAACAGAAAGACTTCAAGGTGGAGCTCTAATCGACGGAGAGTTGGATGATATAAAGACCAGAAAAAACTTAAATATGCACCAGAATTTTATGTGTTATACACATCTACACCTGTATGATTATGATTTCTTAAAGTGACGACGAGGAACTTTCAGTTTTTGTTGATTCTAGTGGCCTCTTTAGACAAAGAGTGACACAAGCGCCTACTGTCATAAAGATCTTTGGTAGCTTGTGCCAGGCAGGCAGAACACCGGCAACGTGTGCATTTGTTTTGGAAGTGAGTGGAAGAGAGACGGCAGGATGAACAGCGATGAGGTTAAGTATTTATATGTGACTGAGAAATAAGTTATAAGCCAGTTGTATGGCAGGAATGTCCCCCGAGACCCATTACCTCTATTTTCTGTAGGCTAACGTTAAACAGCCATTTGCATTAACGATACATGCTGAGGTGCAAACTAACAGCTGTAGGCAGAGAATATAATTATGTTATTGTCATGGTACAGAACAATGAAATTTAAAAAAATAAAAAATAAATAAATTGCTTCATCTGAGTTTGCACTGATTCAGACCCAGTCGTTGGCATTAATAGTAACCACATAAAAACAGCATCTGTTCACTGAGGAGCTCGTTTGCTGTTACAGGAAATTTATAATCATCAGAGGAATCATGAGACTGTTTCAGAAATACTTCAAAGTTCTTTGTACTCACTTTAAAATTGACAAATGTTTTGGCTAAAAAAACTAAACTGTCTTTAGCCGTTACAATAATCAAATGGCTAGGAGGAGGAATCAAGTTGAGCAGTGCGTGTTCTTCCTCACCTGTATGGTGATGACGAGGATGTCAAGAGCGTACGGCTCTTCCGGTGTGGAAAGAGACTTCCTCTGGCTTTGCAGTTTGGTCACCTGCATCCACTTCCCACTGAACAGCGAGTGCTGGCTGTCCATGTCACGGATGGTCACCAGCAGCACATTGCCGTGGCGATCCTTAATGGGCTCATAGTGGACCCGGCCCAGGTTGTGAGTTCCCAGAAGGCTCTGCAGAAGCAGCAGGAAGTGAACAAGCTTATGATAATAAAATGCTGATTTAATTATAAGAGCGACGAGTGATGCGAAATGTGTGAAAGAACAATTGTTGTGTGACGTGATGATCAGCGAGGGTTCATGCAGTTTCATTTAGTTAAGTTAGTGAGTGTTCGCTGTCTGTGTCTTTCAGGTCCAAACTCAGGAGTGAGTCCTGTGAGCTCAGAATGTTTTCATATTAACCGTCAGAGCAGCTCAGGTGTAACATGAGACAGACAGCAAAGCACAAACCTGCAGCTCTTTACAGCAGAACAAGCTGCAAACCCAGCATGCTAAAACAAGGAGCTGGAAGAGGCTAAACAGCGCCGCAGAACTGCATAACCACTCAAAGTTCACTGTGACACGTTTCACATCACAGCCATTTGTTTTATCATTAATGTGAGGCAGCGGTAAAATAAAGAACGTTCAAATTAAATTTAAGCTCTGTGGTCTTTTGAAATGAGACAGAACTATGAAGATATTTGATGATGTTTGATTGACAAAAGGAATTTAATTTGATGAAGTCGTCTAACATGGACTGCAGACTGGATTCAGGAACAAACTGGGGGTCTGAACACTACACAGCATCATAAACCTGCAGGATGAAATTAGTGTTAAGTCAGCAGTCTGACCTGCAGCTGACCAGCGGCGGTGAGCATCTTGTGCCTGGCCTGCAGGGTGGAGGACGACGACATGGACACTGACATACTCTGTCTCAGCCACCGGACGTCCTCCCACATACAGGACAGCTGCAGAGACACAAACGCAGAGAGAAAGTTATTAAATTGCAGCGCCTCGTAAACAAAACTGCTCTGTTGTGTGTGTGTGTGTGTGTGTGGTGTTGGTGGGTGACAAGCAGCCTGAAGCCCGCAGAAGTGATCACTGATTTAAAAACACATCTGAGGAGATTCAGCTAGTGTCTAACTCGTGGTCACTCCAACCAACAGAAGACTGCAGCTCTCCGATGAACGCCAACTCCATCAACAGGAAAAACACACCTCCCAACTTTCCCGGTGACATGCTGCATCTTTTTGTTTAACTGGTGTAGAAAAGAAAAGAAGACACAGCAGCATCTCTGAACTGAACTCAACTCCTATAAGTGATGCTAATGACTGGCCATCAGAATATCCACGGCCAGTCGATGAACCTCTTTACAGTTTCTCTTATTGCAGAACTGCTACAGCACGTCAAACGCCTGTGGCAACTGGAGGCTCTTCCTAGCAGTAAACTGGCCACATGCTCCAAGCAAGACCAGTACGCAGTTGCACTCGTCGAGAAGTCAACAATCGGGTTGATGTTGACAGCATACAGAGATATGCAACCACCCTGCTTTGCAAACCAGATGCAGTACTGCTACATGCCCCAAAGCAATCAGTGTTGCCTAGCCTCCAGAACACAGAGAGGAAACTCTCCACAGAGCCACAAAGGCCAACTTACCCTCCGCATGCCTGCGCCTCTGCCTACCACCCTTTCACTCCACAGGGGTGGATTGTTTTGGTCCATTCAACGTGAAGGCCGGCCACCGAAACTAAAAATGCTGGGGTATTGTGCACAAGTGCCTCACTCAACTCAACTCAACTCAACTCTATTTATAAAGCGCTTTAAAACAGCCACAGCTGGAACAAAGTGCTGTACATAGTGCTGTATGTAGTGCAACATAGGAAAAATAAACAGAACAATATGTATTAAAATAAGTTATTGATGCAATTGAAAAACAATAAAACAATCTAAAATGTGATAAAAATATACATAAAACAAAAACAATAATTAAAACCATAAGACAGTAAAACAGAGGTGGAGTCTCATGCTGGGTTGAAAGCCAAGGAATAAAAATGGGTCTTAAGACGAGTTTTAAAAATGGACATGGAGTTTAATACAGACTCAAGAATAATATAAGTGGGGTATACTTGTACTTGTTGTACACCTGCATATACCCTGCACTACAGCACTGCTTGTCAGGATGTATACATATATGATGATGACCTTGATATAATGAAGATATTGTGTCAATAATACAGCACCACTTAAAATAATATCTGTCTCTTTCAGTTCTTGCTTTGTCACAGTAGATGGCAGTAATGCACCCAAATGCTGCTTTTTATCTGCCATTAAATGGAAATATTGCATAAGTGCGTTTTTGTACGATTATAGCCGCAGACTCTTTCCAAATCCTCACACTCATAATCTCATTCAGTTTATGGTGAGGATGAATTTAACTGACAGCATATTTTTTTTTTTTTTGCATTAAAATTTTCTGTAGATGTTGCATTAATATCATGATCGTGAACCTGACAGACTCGATGATCGTGAAGTGCGAATCTGAGATCGTGGCCGCCTGCGTGAGGACTCCGATCCTGTTGATTCTGTGTGCGTCCTCCAAACTCCGGTTGACTTAAAGTAGACGACGAGTGTGAAATTTGCAGTGCAGCTCTTTTCGTGCTGACCACTAATTATGAAGTACTCCGGGTGTGACTTTCCTCGGGTGATGTTTTTATGAGAAATGAGGCGTCACATGAGCTCCGGCACTGTTGCTTATCCCTCCATGTTTGCAGCTCACGAGCCCCCTGGGTCTGACGACCTGCTGTCCTCCACCTCCGTCCAGAGGCTGAGCGCTGCTCGTCTGTCCACGGCAAGAATGATGGGACAGAGGTTTTAAACTCTGAACAGAATGACCGCAGTGTTTCTCCTCACCTTCACTTTAAAACCCTTTCCAGAGATTTTCTTTTTAAAAATCTTGAGTCACCGTTGATGAGGATGGATAGAGAACAGTTTAACGTATGTGCGAGCTGGTCAGAGAGCCTTTAAGCTGAATGTGAACTGAGGGGAGAAAGCTGCACGTGTTGCTCTGTAAAGTCATTAAAACACAGTTTCATTCTGTGCAGTGCATCATTTATTTTTACATCTGTGTTGAATGTCTGCTAGAGTCCAGTACTGCTGCAACTAACCATTATTTTCATTACCGATTAACCTGTTGATTATTTTCACGATTTATTGATGAGTCATTTATTCCATGAATTATCAGAAAAGTGCAAAAAATGCTCATCTCATTTTCCCAGAGCCAAATGTGGCGTCTCCAAATTGCTTCTTTTGTCCAAACAACAGCTCGAAGCACAAAGACTCCTCATTTATTTCCATAAGTGGCACAGAAAAGCAGCAAATCTTCACATTTAAGACACTAGACCAGCAGCTCCGTTTATTTTTGTATTTGAAAAATGACCGAAACCATTAATCGATTATCAGAATAGTTGGTGATTAATTTTCTATTGATCGATTACTGGATTAATTGTTGCAGCTCTAGAGTCCAGTGTGATTTAGTGATATACGTAGGCCTAGGCATTTTTCTGTGTGCAAGTGTTAGACCTGAAAAGGAGAATGGCAGCCTTTTGTTTATCAATCCATTGTTTGTATTTTTTTAGAAAAAAAAAACATAATTAAATTCCAGTTTCTCAGTTGTGAGGGTTTGCTTTGCTTTGTCATATGTCAGCGATTTTCGAATTCAGAGAGTGGAGATTTTTTCCAATGGGTGAAAAGGATGAAGGACTTCACGAGATATTCATAAGAATAGATTATAAGAAAAGAACAAAGCTCTGCTACACTGAATTGCTTTATTTCGAGTCTCTGCCTTTTTGTCAGTCGCTCCCTGGGCCTTGTTTGTAAGTGCATTAAAAATGAGTGGTTACAATTAGACTTTATTCTGAGAGATCAAACATCAGAATGGTTGGGAAAGTTTGTTTATTGAATCGTAAACTGAATAAATTCTACAGTTTTGGTTGGACAAAAAAGGTTTTCTGATCAATCTTGGCTTCAGAAAATTGCCATCGACATTTTCCCCTTTTTAAAGCATTTAACAGAGGGAACAAAATGTTTTAAATCAATTGATGATAACCGAAGTTAGTTGGTTGTGGCTTTGCTATCTTTGGAGGCGATACCTGTTTTTTTTTTTGTTTGTTTGTTTATTTGTTTTTTTCTTTCACATAGTTGTCTGGTTATTCCTAAAATTTCATAAAGCTTACTCCCTCGAGTGAAGGGTGGTAAAGCTCTTTCAGTTTATATTTAACGTCCATTGTAATGCCGACCACAAGGGGGCAGTAGTTGCCTGCTGTATCTCCATGATAAAGGGCTGTTCCAACTTCTCAATGGCTCCGTTCAACTCCTAACTTTTGGATGCAGTGAGACAAAAGTGATGCACGGGCGCTCTGCAGGACAGCGTTTTTGTTTTTGTTTGCTGGTGTGAAATAAACAGACAAACAAAACAATGCAGCTCTTATTTCTGTGGGGAAAAAAAAGTCAATTAAAAATATGGAAGTAGGGGCCGTAAAGAAATTGAAATAATAATGTCATAATGATTAAATACATGGTAGCTTTAAAAAAACAGAGAATGAAAGTCTATCCCATTACATGCTCTTTGCTGTAATGTTTTCTCTAAGTCTTCTGTTATTTCCTTGGTAGATGCGTTTTTTAAACTTCATGAGTAAATCGATCCGTCTCGTGCAAATGGACTGTGACGACATGAGACGGACGCCGTGCGTGTGATTACCGCAGCCCCCCTCCCCCACCCCCCACCCCCCACCAGACTGTCAGAGCCCGCTGATTTAACTTGGTTTAAACGGTGAACCTGAAATCAGCGGGGAAAGAACAAATAAATCCACTTAGCCTAAATGAAGGAGAGGAAGAAAAGAGGAGAGGGGGGATTCAAATAAATAAAGTCAAACGGTGTGTGCATGTGCACTGACAGAGGCCGCAGTTAGCGCTGCGCCTTTTTTTTCTTTATTTATTTTTTTTTTTTTTTCCTCTGCGCGATTCCCGAGTGGCTGCACCAATCACAGCCGAATTAGGCCTAATATTTATTTCCAGAAACAATTGTCCATGTTTCAGTGGGGCTTTGATTGAACTCCCCGTGGACATGTTGTAGACAGATGTTTGGATGACCTCATGTTTGAAGTAATGTTGATTCTGGATGGGGTGCCGGTTCCTCTAAACCAGCTCCCTCTGCCTCCCATCTCTCTCTCTCTCTCTTCTCCTCTCTCTCTCTTCCCGGTTTGTGGAGGGCAAGCCTCACGTCCTTCATGTTTAATGTGTGCTTTGGCTCGGCTTAAATAACACACATGAACTTTTTTTTTTTTTTTTTTTTTTGTTCCATCCTTGACAGACAGATGTCCATGCGCTGGGGTCGTGGATGGCTTGGTTAAAATGAGCCATTGCAGCGCTGAAGGACGGCTACTTAACCGGACACATCTGTCTCCTGCTCCCAGCGCTTCTCTCCTGGCTTTATCATTAACAAAGCATTGCTGACAAGCTTGTACACATGCTTGAGAAAACGGCGTTGAATATTTGGAGAAGCCTGCCTCTAATCAATTTCTTAATAGGGATCTTCATTTAAGGCAGTCGGCCTTATTTGAAGTAACCCCTCATTTAATGCGGAAACACTGCAACAGAGCAACATTTCTAAAATAAACTCAAAAGATGAATGATCTCATCAAATAATTACCGTCCTCTTAAATGTAAATGAGGCTATCACAGTTTAATAGGTCTAACAGCTGATGAGTAAATTGTCTGTTTAAACGCTACAACTCTCTGGCATCCCCAAATAGGTTGGTCCACCTGAAAAGGTCAACTGGCGCTAAACTGATAAATGCACCAAAATAATTAGGCCACCTGCTTTTAGCTATTTCTTAGCGCAAGTTTTCTATCATAAGTCATTCATCAGGCTAAATAGTCGCCTATTTTATTAGGATAGAGGGAGTCGACCATTGACAATTTTAATTTAGCTAAAGGCTAAAATACTAGATATGGCCTATTTTAAATAACTCATGAAAGATACAAGTCTGAAGCCTAATATTTCCGACTAATACTAATAGTCCTACTAATATACATTAAACACACATTGTCAGGCACAGAGGAGTTTTACTTTTTTTTTTGTTTAATAATATTTATTTTATATTCATATAATTAAATAAGCAGTCTATTATTATTACTATTATTATTATTATTATTATTATTATTATTATTATTTTATTTTTTGTTAATTGGTTTTCTAGATTTTTTTCTAGGTTTTCTAGAAGGAAGTTGCTTTTATTTTGAAAGCAGTTGATTCCGGTAGAGGGAAAAGTCGGGTACGAGGTCAAACAGCAGCTAACAGGTAAGAATTTCTTGCTAAGCAAAAGGCCTAAATAAAACTTTTTTTCTTTTTTCTTTTTTTTGCGCCTGGCTAAAAGGGCATGCTGTATGTCAGTGTTTCGTTTCATTCTGTGTGACGTTATATTACTGAGTTGTACTTTGCCCCTTTTAATAATTTTGTAAGTTTGAAATGAGAATTTGTAACCGTTAAGCTAGCTAGCAAAAATGCTATATTAGCCAATTAACGTAACAGTTACGCTTAATAAGCGAGTGGCATTCCTTTTCTTAAATTAAGTTTGCTCTTTAAAAGAAATGCAGTGTAATTTGCCCCGTTTTGTTATACTTTGTTGATTTAAAAAATGTGTATGTATTTTTTTTATTTTTTTGCTGGAAGGGTGGAAAAAATATTTCAGGTTCAGTTAGTTTATTTAGCCTACATGATAGCATTCTGAGACTGATATTAAATTAAGGTTTCAAAGATGCCATTTCATTGTTGCGTATGAATGGCAACTTTAGCTTATTTTAAAATATTTGAACACAAGTTGTATGTCTACAAAGATATATTTTATCAGGATGTTGAATGTTCAGTTTTGTTTTTTGCGCAGGTGTGTTTGCAGCTAGTTTTGGAGTAACAATATTGTAAATATTGCCTTTGTGAACCATCCGTCACTGAGTGAGACCATCACTCAGCTGCTGATGCTACATTCAGCTCATGCTTTGGCTTTAAATCATGCGCTGGCGGCTGTGTAGGCTCCCATTTGGCTGACTTCCCGCACAACCATCAGCATAGGTAATAATTGCATTTTGACAGCAAGATTTTCAGTCAAACAAGAGGACCCTAATGGCTGCTTGTTAAATGTCTGCTAAGCCCTTGTCTTCAAATCTACAAACGTCATTTAAAAAAATTCTAAGCATTTTTTTGTATTTAAAAAAAGTAAAACCATCACAGCAGTCAGCAGACATCAAGACTCCACATTGTGGCACGGCCTCCTTGATTTATCTATTAAATCCAGTTTTCAACTTATGTAATGCCAGCAGCAAAATCAGAAACATGCACGAGGATCTTTATTTGACTACGTTTCAGTTTCAGCTGTGTCTACAGGTGAGGCCTCTTACAGGCTTCAGGCTGCATGTGAATCATCGTTATTTGACAAGTGCCATCAATTTTCAGTGAAATTACCTCAGCCTCTGACTGAGATCCATCTCTTTCACATATTTGGACATAACCAACACAGTGAAAGGTAACTGAATCCTTAAAAAACACAGTGAGACATTGTAGCCTGAATGGTCCCTGGTGAATTAGGATTTTTAAATGGTCTGTAGCATATTGTAAGTCTGCAACATGTTAATCCAGTTCATATCCCAGTGTCCTAGTAATGATATTTTTAAGACGGTCATCCTTTTCTAATGCAGACAGCCTACTGTCTGGATAATACTTTGATGCACTGGAAGCCTGGACAGAAATAAAGACGTGTGTTCCAGTTTAAAGCCTGTGATGTGATGTATGAGTCCCAGTCGCACTCATGACGTTATCTTAATGACACGATTTATGGAAATGGTTCGCTGGTGGAGTTTAGGGAGACCAGGGGAGGCCGGGCGGTGGGGAGGGAGACTCATCTGTTGTGTGTGTGTGTGTGTGTGTGTGTGAGCCCAGCCAACACACAGCTTGCAGTTACTGGCTCGTATTTGCTCGAGCTCACACGGGCGCGTGCACGGCAGAAGTTCGAGCCAAGAGAGGCTGCGCACATTGCAGTGACTTAAGACTGATCAGCTGTAAGTCAGGGAGGGATTCCGGTGGGTTATGGGTTTAAGGTGACACAATGCTGCAGCATTAATGACATAACGGCATCATTACGTAACGTGATATGACATTATTGCGTCCATAATCTCAGCTTATGTCACTAAAAAGCTACAAATGTTAATAAATATTTGATTTAAATTTAAAATAAGGCTGTAGTTAATGGTAATGTATGTATCATATTGGACGAAGCAGATGATGCTGACAGAGTTTTACTTTGGGAAAATAATTCACGGTTCAAAAAAACGCAAGAGACAATTGCTATATATGATTTTGCGATACCCACCGTGTTGTGATAATATCATATTGTAACTTAGGTATGATGATAATATCATATTGTAACTTATGTATGATGATAATATCATATGGTGGGGCCTCTGGCAAATACCCACCCCTACAAAATATGAACGTTGTGTGGGGAACAAAGAAGCATTATGGGTGTTAAAATGTGATATGTGTAAGGTTGTATTAGGATGATGTCACATATTGCATCATGAGAATAATGATGCAAGGTTTCATAATGTAAGCAATCCAGTAGATCAAGCTGCAATTAACCAATCTTGCACAAGAAAAGAGACAAATATAAATGCTCAAGTTAAGTAATGGCTCGTTTGAAAAGAATGGTTTTATATGTAGGCTTTTAATTAGTTAAATCTGACTGGTTACAGTCAGTAAGAACAGAAATTTGATGATGGTTCAGTGAATTAGTATAAGCAGCATGGAGGTACATTTTTATCAGTAATTTGAAAGTTGTCAGAACCAAGAACCCAGACTTATTTTTTCCACAACAGCCCATGAATAGATCTGTCATGGTCAGGCATGGCCACGCATACAAGACATTTATCATTCGAGTCCTAGAATAATAATAATAATTATACTGTTATGGTAAGAGCAGATTCAGTCATGATTATGCTTGCACAACATGGGAGGCTTTCTCTGCATCATTGCCTCCTATTTAGAGGTACTCGTTATTAAAAGCAGGAGCACTGCGCTGCAGGAAACACAGTGGAGCTGATTTTAGATTACGGCGGAAAGAGTATTTGATCACATCGTTACATGATTTCATACTGCAAACAACGTGAACGCACAGGTCCTCCACCTTTTTTCTACACGAGTTTAGCAGTCTGTATTACAGTAGAGGAAGTTTCATGTTGGTGCAGAGGAGTGTATTAAGCACAAAAATTGCATGCTAAACAGAGAGGAGGACAGATCATCTAATGTACATACGGAGATCTCTCACAAATTCCGTGGCTGTCGAAAAGTGAAAAGTGAAGGCGTACACATGTAGTACAGCACATGGCAACAATAATAAAACTGGGAGGGAAATCGGCCAAACAAGCTATGCTTAATTGAGCACTTAGACTAAGTAGTCAGGGGGCAAAGAGAGAGTGACCCCTGCGAGAAAAATGAAGTTTACAGTTGTGAGACTGCACTGTCTGTGTGTGAATGCGTGTATTTTTGAAAAGCATCTGGGTTCTGTGTTCGTGCAAAGTGAAATGACTGCGTGTGCTTGCATGGGCCATGTTTTCATGCCAGGAAATGGTCGAGTGTATGTGTTTGTTTGTTTGTTTTTGTGTGCGTGTGCGTCCGACTGTGAAATTTATGCCGGGAAATGGGATGTAATTGCGTGTGTGTGTGTGAGAGACATGCATGCACATTCATTCAAGTTAATTGATATATTTAAGCGTGTGTATGTGTTCTGCACGCGTCTGGATTATGTTTTCAGAAGTGTGTGTATTTTTGAGCTTGGCTTTGTCTTGAACCTCTTCATTAAGTCATTGTAGGAACAAGCACTTCCTGTGGAAAGCTACTGTCTGTCATCCCGGCAGACTTGATATCTCAATGTGTGGCTGTGGTAGATCTTTGATCGGACTCTGTTGTGGTCAGTGTTTTAAATTCACAGTAAATCTCTAAGCAGAAAACAGCAAAAACGAACTTTTTAAAAACGGCGACTTAGCTTCAAGAGCGGCAGCAAGCCCTCTGTTTATCCTCTTCCACCTTGTTCCTCATGAACACTGACATGTGTGTTGAAAAGTCTTGAATTGGGCATTTAACCTCCTGCCCTGTAGCTCGTAGCCACGGTTGGTAGGAGGTCAGACATATGGGCCTGCTGCACTGCGGTTGAAGTAACCACTGGACGCGTTCCTAATGCTGATTTTTAAGGCTCACCGGTTTTTGATCTCTTGTTTAATAGTTTATGTTTTGTTTCAGGAAATCTTCGGAAAAAGTCGAGGCCAAGACAAACCTCATGTTATTTCAACTGAATTTGATACACGATTCAGGAGTTCAGATACAGTAATTACAAGCCCTCCGCGCTCCTGCTATAAGCACTGAAATATAAATAAACATAATAAGTACTGTCAAAAAAACAAAAACAAAACCGGACAAACTAAAAACCCCGAATTACATGGCTGTTTCCGTGTGTATGTATTTGTGTGTGGGTGTGTGTGTGTGTGTGTGTGTGTGTATGGATGTGTGCATTGTGTGTCTGCCCTGTGATTCTCTGGATGAGCTGGAAATTTATAACACAGGTTTTTACAGTAAGCCCCAGCCAAAAACTGTAATTCTTTCTCCCCTTTTAGCTCTGTAGTTTGGAGACAGGCCTGCCCACTCAGGCTTAACTCTATCAAGATGAACAGCATTTGGGCAAGTGCAGTAATCATAATGCAATTTGTTGTGCTCATGAGCCAATTTGTGTCGTTTTAGAGGAAGTATCCCGTGCCTGGTGGCCATGCAAGAGCGTTTCCCGGGGCAAGGCTTTAATTAAGCAAGTTCAAATTTATAGACACTTGGTATTATTTCTGATCTTGAGTGGTTGGAGGATGACGCTGGCAGAGGTCGAGGAAAAATTTGATAATGAGAAACAAAACTGAATGAGAGGTCACGTTAGGAATTTGTTTACCATTTCATTATCATTTAGAAATCAAAGAGTCCTGCCATGAAATTAAAGCAGACACATATGTCACAGTCTGGAAAGAGCTTGTGAAGAACAGTGAGAGGTATGCACCACTTCTCTTTTAGTTTGGCTGAAATAATAACAAGGGATGGAGATATGCAAGAAACTGCTTGGGTAAAAAAGGAGTAGGGCTCGACTGAAATATCGGTTGACAGATATTATCGGCCGATATCGGGCTGTCACAGATACAGGGCTGGGTATCGAACATCAGTACTTTTTATGGTACCAACCGAACTGCTTCAAATACTATCAAATATCAAAAAATGTCAGGTATTGAAATTTGGCAACAAATGACCATAGGAGTAAATCTCACCAGCATCAGTGAGCCAATAGCATGCAGCATGTTTGTTGTATCATGTAATCTTTTGTTAAAACAGATTAGATAAAATTAGTGTCGAAAAAAGTTTTGTTCGGGAATCGGTGTTGAAGTCAAGGTATCAGCAATGATACCAGTATCAAATTTTTCATAACGATAACCAGCCTACACAGATATAAATTGGTATCGGCAAATGTTTCACCAATATGTGCAGATATTCAAACTGTTTTTAAAGCTTGAAAAAAACTAGGACTAGTAATTTCAAATGGCGTTATGACAAAGTTTGTGGTTCCTTATTTAATGATGAAAAAGTGAAGTGTTCACTATTCAGTGCACTTAAGTTTAAGATGTTAGATATCCTGCTTGCATTCATGTCTTTGTCACAATTACTCGATAACCACATTCAGCTGATATTGTATATGTACAATATCAGGCGACAAATGTCAGATATCGGAATTTTCTCACTCTCAATTATTGGTATCGGTGTCAGCCCCAAAAATCACGTACCAGTTGGACCCTAGAAAGGAGCAGTGTGTAATGTTCCCCATCCTAAGAATGTTGCAGTATGTTTAGAATTTATCTAGTTTAAATTTCTGATAAAAGACACTGAAACCAAAAAATATGAAGTTAGGAAAAAGAGGAGAAAAAATCCAGGCTTTTCAAACGTTGGCATTAATTTGCTGCACAGCGATTTAATGAGAATTAAATGTTTTTCCTTTAGGGGAGAATCTGTTCCAAATATTTCATGAATATGATGACTCAGACAGAGGGCAGAAGAGAGCCACATTGGTGCTTTTTAGTCTGCCTCAGTAAGTCGTGAGTTGAGAGTTTGCACTGTTCCCAGTGGATGGATTTTCAAGGTAATGTGAAGATGGATAACTTTGCTGATCCTTTCACATGTACGCACAAATGATTTCGCTTAACCAAGACATGCAGCTCTCAAAATATGAGATAATCCCTACACATCTGTGTTTAGTTTGCCGCAGGTATCTTTGGAAATGTTGATATTACCCGTCTTAAATAGTTATTTATCCTGAAAGGCCTCCAAGCTTTCATTCAGCACACTGATTCTTGAAATCGTTTCATCCCTGCACTGAGATCCAAATCATGACTCAGACGTGACACATGCTGTATTTTCTATGGCCTGTGTGAGTTTTAAAACAAGAGTTCACACAGCGATGCGTTTAGTAGAACGGAGACCACACAGGGCGCCGGCACAGCAGCTCTGCAGGTACGGGGAGGGGGGGAGCGCAGTGGCCGAGAAAGGGGGAGGGAGGACGGTGAAGTTATCAGCGGACCGACGGGGCGAGCGCTCAGCTGAGCCGCTCTGTAATCACAGACTCTGACAGATGCTTTCTCGATAAGAATCCCCCAGAAGCTTTGGAGGAACACACAGGCGGCCAGCTGTTTCCATAGTGAGGCATTGATGTTAATGCTTCAAAAGGAGAATGTGAATCCAACAATAACTGCAGCAGCGCCTGCCTCTTTTCAAAGCGTGGCACAAGCCTCCCTCTCCTCCGGTGCATATGTATTTAGAGCAGGTGAACTTTTTTTCCTCCTTTAATTTTTTCCTCTATTTGTATTCTAACTTGGATGTTTCTTTTTCCGGCCTGACTTTGTGTTTTTCAGGTTTGCACTTGATGTGTAACGGTTGGAGGGGAATTATCACTCAGAAAACTTTCCTCCATCTTTGCCTGTACCGCACAAGAAGAAATCTTTCGAAAGCTCCATTGGTGTTCTGGTCCTTTCCTGAATTGCGGTACTCTCGGGTGTGTTTTATAATGGTATTTGAACAGTTGCAGCATGATGTATCGCACCTCAGGGAGAATGTGCACTCTGCACCAATCTATCAGTCCCCCGCCGGAGGAAGGCAGAGTGACACTTGGGCCCCTGCGATCATGGCCCCCCATCATATTCAGAATATACTTTAAATTGATCGCATGTTTTTGGTTTCCTTAATGAAGGAAACGTCTTGAGTGATCATACACAGGCCTTTGCAGTTTTGCAGATGTTGTTTTTGTTGTGATTACTTGAGGAAATGTTTTGTTAGTAACATTTGGGATTATTTAATTTTAATTCTTCAGTCGCATTGTGAGCTGCTGGATAAACAAGAAAATGTACAATCATTAGTTATTAA
>JAQLOL010000007.1:5622665-5640503 GCA_029783665.1 Naso thynnoides | reverse complement strand
GTTTATTATGGTTCAGAATGTGACATAGGCAATCTATTTTAATGTCAGAAAAGTTTGGAAGAAAACGTATGAAAACATGTCCTCCCAATGGCTGTGATACATGTTTGTGTGTGTGTGTGTGTATGAGAGTGCGTGTGCCAGTGTGTTTTATTACCTGTCTCATTATTAAATGTGTTTGAGGCCGGCTGAGCTGGGACAAAACATTCCAGCTCCTTTAATGTCTCCCTCTCGTCTCCCCCGTCCCCCTCACTCCTCTCTTTGATAATACTTTTCCTTATGAGCCCATAAACCAGACGCTTTCTCAGAGAACCACCTTTTCCCTCTGCGCACTGCAAAAAATGTACCTCCTAAGTTAGTCTTGTATTCAGTCTTGAAATTGAATTTTTCATGGAGCGATTAAAAAATCTTCTAGAACTCGTTTCACTTCTTTTCAGTGCAATTTAACTCGGCAATATCCAAAATAAATCTCAATCTAAAAGCATATTATTAAGCATTTTCACAATAAATGTCTAAAAAAAGACTCAAAACTTGTTGAGACTTGTTGAGTTGTGTACTTATATGAAAAATTTCCGAAAGGGACCGACCGATATGAGATTTTTGGGGCGGATTTTGATGCCAATAATTGGGGGTAAGAAAATTCCAATTTTCGATATGCATCAGCTGATATCACACATATATAAAATCTGCTGAAAGTGGTTTTCAAGTTCTTGTGACAAAGACGTAGTGGAGGCTGGATATCTTATTGTACATCTAAACAAACTTTAGAGTGAAAAACTTTACTTTTTAGTTATTAAATAACAAAGCACAAACTATGTGTTACGCCATTTTTAAATCACTTCTCCAAGCATTTTCTCAAGCCTTAAAAACAGTTTTAACATCAGCACATTGTTGAACCATATACCAATACCGATATCTGCGATGGCCCGGTAATATCGGTCAACTGATATAATATTACTCTGGCCCTAGTATCCAATAATGTATTAGAGAAATCTGTAATTTTATTTATGGTAATGGTGTGTCTCATTTTGTCACCTGTTGCTAAATTATGTTCAGAGTGAGAAATGGAGTCAACAAATGTGATTGAACGTGACGTGAATAAAACTATAATACGCTACCTCGTCTGTACACGTCTCTGACTGAGTCCGACACAGAGATTTTTATCTGCAATAATGACTGTTTAACAATAGAAAAAACAAATCCCACAATCCCTTGCTACTTCATGCCAGCAAACTACGTCTTTTGTTTTCATTGTTTGTATGGAGCGACCTCTAGCAGAAATTTTTTCGAGGAAGCAAGAAATTTCGGGGAAAATTTAGTATTTTCTATCTCTCACAATTTCATGTGTATATTGAATAGTTAGATCAGATGGACATTTCTTGCAGTGTGCACATTTTAATCCTTTTCAACACGAGGGCTCATGAAACAGTTTCCCTGCACAGTTTGCAGTTTAAGAATCTTCTCCCCCAAGTGAAAAAGAGGCCTTTTGTCGAATTTGTTTCTTTATTTCATCTGTCCCCTTCTCTCCTCACATTGTTGCCGCTTAAGCTCAATATTTCTGCCTCACTCCTCCACCTCCTCCTCCTCCTCTCTCCCCTCTTTCCTTCCTCTCCAACTCTCCCTGCCTCTCTCTACAGGGTCGAGTAAGGCATAAGCGAATAATTAGGTAATTGCCCCCTTGATTGAGCTCAATAGGAAACATTTCAATTAGGCTAAAACTGCGCGAGGAGGAAGTAGGCTCTTACAAAGGGAAACATTCCTTGTCATGCAACTGTCAGCCCCCGAGCCCACACCACGAGCCCGGATTAACTGGATACTAGAGGAGGAAACACAGGGGAAGAGGGAGGTTGTTCTGAAAAGCCAGGGGAAAAACGTCGAGAAAATGGGAATGGTGGGGGGTGGAGGTCTGATGGGGAGACTGGAGAAAGTTAGGGGAGCAGAGGGTGGGGCCTTTAGAGCGGGAGATGTGTGTGTTTGGGGGGGGTTAAGAGACAGCAAGAAATGATTGCTGCAATTACGGCTATATTTAAACACGCCTTCCCTCTGATATGATTTTCCTGGTGATCCCTTGTCCAGATAAGAGGGAGACCTCTCTGCCTGCCCAGCCGCCTGTAACAAATTACAACCTCCCAGCCATGGAAGAAACATAGTTCCTGTGTGAGAGGGAGGGAGGGAGGGAGGGAGGGAAAGAAGCAAAGAAAAAGAGGAGAACTTAGAGAGTCTGATATCCGAAGAGAACAACTCAGTACCTCTGAGAGAGGGAGAGAGAGCAGAATAAGTGAAAACAGGGAAAATAGAAAGCTGAGATTGCTATCTAAAGTGGTTGTTGAATCAATTATTATAATTTTTCTCTTTTACTTAAATTCAGGTTTCCTTTCTTTCCGTCCCTGCTGTGCTTCAGAGCTTTAATGTGATGAGTATTTTGCGTTTTATGTGGGGAAACCTGATGCTCGCAGCTTTAATTGAGATGTATAGGTGTTTCATTTACGTCCGCCGCCCACGAGAGCGAGTGTGTGTGTGTGTATTAGTGAGTGATAGTCCGTCTGCAGCAGTGCAGCTCGCCTGCCCTTCTGTCATCACAGTCACCTTTGCCGCCCTCATACATGGGCCATGAAATTGAGGAGCTGGGCCTTGACCTCTAATAGAATACGGGTGCCTGTAGGTGTTTTATGTAGGTGTTAATGGATAGTGTGTGAATGTCGATGTGGACAGGTTTTAACACGGAGAGGTGGAGGAACC
Source organism: Naso thynnoides (assembly GCA_029783665.1). Lineage (NCBI taxonomy): Eukaryota > Metazoa > Chordata > Actinopteri > Acanthuriformes > Acanthuridae > Naso > Naso thynnoides. Next base: position 5,637,767 of record JAQLOL010000007.1, on the reverse strand, counting down.
CATGCCTGTCTCTGTCTGTGGGAGTGTCTGTGAAATGCTGTTCATGTCTGAAAATGAGTTGATTGTGTGTATGTGTGTGAGTGTGCACAAAAATCTGTGGTTGTTTAAATATTTTAATTCATGTTTGAATGTGGTTTAATTTGTGTTTCTTTATCTGCATTTATATGCATGAGTGTGTCTCTGTGCATTTTTAGGTCCCTGGTTTTGCAGCATATATTAAAATTATTGTGTATCTGTCCATGTAACTGTCCAATTTATTTGAATTTATGAGTTTGTATATATGTGTATGACTGTGTGTGTGTGTGAAGAGACTTTGGCCTGAGCTTTTTATCCATGTCCCTGTGGGACGCAGTGTGGTTAGGAGAGTAAACGGCGGTCCATGTTAATACGTTTCCTGTGTCTGGCCCACCATACCTGTGTGGTTCACCCCGACACACACTCACTGTACAACCGAGCAACTCAGACGCATACCACCGCGTTTTTTAGTAACACTGGGGATTTAGTTTGTGCAGGAGAGATACAGATGACTGAGACATTCTGTCCTGTGCAAACTAATATGATTATTGTACTTATTGTACCATAAGTCTCTACATCTTTATCCTTTTAATATTAAGTATTAAATAGCCTACAATTATGTTTATGTTGCTGAGAGGGGGCAGCTATTGCATTGAACTTAACATGCCAGTGGTTAGCATTTTGGTGCAAACCAGTTATGTTGCTTTACAGTGTGAAATTGTATGGCGCCGCTGGTCTTTTCACAAGCTGTCAGATATTTAGAAATGTTGAAATTAATACAGTAGCCCAAGTTTATTTTCCTTTTTGATTTATCAGATAATTATTTTACTGTAAGTTTTCAAATTTGTCTCAAAATGTCAGAAAATAGTGAGAAATGTCCCTCAGGATTTACCACAGCCCAAAGTGATATATTCTGATTTCTTGTTTAATATCATCAAAAAAATCCAAAGATGTTAAGTTTGCTGTCAAATAAATCAAAAGTAGCAACAAATCCCAAAAAGCTGGAATCAGCTAATGTTTGGCATTTTTTTTCTTTAAATATGACTTAAAAAAAAAAAAGTTTTCTTTGTTGTAATTAATGAAAAGCCAGTGTAAATATCAACTCCAACTTTGTGTGTCTTTACTTTATTTATTTTTATTTTATTTAGTTTATGAAGGACAGTGTGCACATACGTGATTAAGCAGAGGAAAGCTAATTTTCTACTGTAAAAAAACAAAAAAACAAAAACAATTCCCAGAGACTGAGGTAGTGAAGCCAGATCGATTAATTCTTCAGGTTGATATATTGGCTGGCTAACTTTTTGCAGATGTGTATGTTTCCATAGAATTACTGCTCAGAAATGTAAAACAAGGTTTAAGTCAACTTAGAAATAGTGTCTGTTTTACATTATTGGTCCCCCGAAGAGCACTAACAAGTATATTTGGTCGCAAATCTTAAAAACAAATTGAAAGGATTTCCATCAAGATTGGCTGTTTATGTTAAGAAATAATTGTTATCATACAGTATAATGCTGTTAGATTTATATATCCAAACCAGGCTCAAAAATCCGGCAACCATCCATTAACACGGCAGAGATATACAGAGTAGCATCTTCAAATATCTTGTTTTGTTTGACCAACAGTCCGAAACTCAACAAATATTCTGTTTGCAGCGATATAAACAGAGACAAGCGGCAAATGCTCACATTAAGCTGGGACAAGTCAATGTTTGGCAACTTGGCTTGAATAAACTATTTAACAATTATTCAGTTTTCCAAAAAGGCACTGATTGATTTGCTTTTGGTCAATAAATAACCGACTACTTGTTTCGGCTCGATACAGTTTTGTTTATCTTCTGCAATAAATTTATCCTCTTCAGTAAACTCATCAACAAGGAGCCAACATCATGTTTAGACAGGAAGCAGGGAGGTTTGTGTGTGACAGAGGCTGCTGGTTGTCTACATAATGGCCTCGTTTGTTTACACTGATTACAACAATACATCACAGTTAAAGTGACAGTGAGGTATTGCTGTTTTAAAATGCTAATTGCAGCACCTTGACTGTGCAGCGAGATGTTTAATTTCCCCGTAAAGATGGCAACAGTAAACAGGTTTTTAAATTCTGTCTTGCTTCGTATCTCAGTCACCTCACTGTTTGATTGTTTTCAGTTTGTCCTCCCTCTCCCATGTCAGTCAGCCGTGTATTCACATTGTGTTTACCCAAATAAACACCTAACGGCAAACACAGGACTCACGACTGACTCAGAGCTCCTCCCTCCCCCACGGCAGCCCAGACACCAGCCCCTGTTATGACAGCTCCCAGCGCTGTCTTGATTTAGCCAAGGCAGGACGCACACATCCGTAGTTATAATTCAGTAATTTGTGTTTTTGCTTTCTGTGACAATTGTGACAAATGACTGGCCTGGAGTGAAATGCCAACCTGCCCCCTCCCCCGCTTGTTTCCTGCCGTTGCCGAGGTATGCTTACACTGCTCAGGTGTGCGCTGACAGGGTTTGCGTGCTGAGCATGAATAGGCCGCCTGACAAGGGGAGCGATTACACGGACTTGTTTATTTTAAATTTGATTTTTATTGATGAATCATATCAACTCAGCAGGCATGTATGATCACGTTTTGCACAGGGGTGGCACGTCAGCTTTTTTTTTTTTGGGCTTGTGGTGCAATGAATCCTTTAACGACAAGCACACAGTTTGTCTTGTCAGGCAGCGCGCTCTGCCTGTCCAAACACACATGCTTACTCATAAGCAGCAATCATTTCATCTAACCAGCCCCCTCATTTACATTTTCCGGGGCATTTTTCATCATAAGCGCATTCTGTCATCGATATTTGCGGGGAAATTGGGGGTTCGCGTCAGGAGCGGGCCTCAGCAAAACACGGAACTTATTATGGAAGTCGGGCAGCAACAGGAGGAATCCTGGTAATGTTTTACCCACGAAATGAGTTCCATTCCCCTGGAAGTCTTGTGCAGAGTTAGGGATGTAATACTCATATGGAGCAGTTTATGAGGATTAGGAGGCTTTATTTAGTCTATGGGGCCAGCGGGCGTCCTCCCTGGAACCCTCCTCCATCACATCCAAGCCTCTCCCTGCCATCGGGTGGATGACCCGCCAATTAGCATGTGGGATGGCAGAGGAGAGCTCCGAGTCTGTCGAGTATGAAGTGGTTTTGGTGATGAAAGAATCTGAATTTGCCCGGCCAGCCTGTTTTTCAGCGGACACCAGAGACTCAGCGGGCCTGAGCTTTAACACCTGTGGCAGGTGAACGTTTTTGTGTCTGCTGTTGGCTTCTGGCCTCTGTCAAGTTTAGCCGATATATTTTTCGCAGTGGGCTGAACATAACCGTTTGTTTTCATACTTGTACTCATTTGTCTCTTTTTGTATACTCTTCATCTGTTGATATGCATTTATATGCATGTGTATGCTTTGGAGTCTGTGTACGTGTGTGGCTTTCCTCCATCTTTTTCCCAGAAGGAAAAGTCTCATGTTCACTCTCTAACTCGTCCTGGTAGAGGGTCAATTGCAACCAGTTGGCCGCCAGTCTGGTCCAAGGTAAACATTTGGAGAGAGGCGACTGTAAAGGCAGGTACCTGGGGGCAGTTGTTCAGCTCTCCCCTTCCTCCCACTCTCTCTACCCCTCCCACCTCCCCCCTCTACCTCTCTAACTCTATGCCTTATTCATGCGCGGCGGTGGGCCACCCTTCTCTAAGGGCCAGAGATTGCCAGCTTTGCTGTTTTTGGATCGGGCCGGCTGGTCGGCTGGGATCCGTGAGATGGTCCCTCTCCTGGGATCGGCTCTCAAGAGAATCTGCTTCATTGTCCTGGTTGGTCCTGTTTGCCTGCTGTGGTCTGGCTAGTTTAAGAGCACTGAAGGATCACAGACAGAGACAAGCCAACCCAGGTCCTTGCACACACGCACACCCACACACACACACACACACACATATATATATATACATATATTTATATATACAGCCATACACACACAAAGCACATCTCCCTCATTGTGTAAGCTGTCAGGAATATGGTTTTCATTTAGGGCTCTTTGTGCCCACTAGATTTATTCAGGTCCAGGCAGGAGCCACTTTTGTTTTGTGTGGCAGGGGAAGGGAGGTCTGCTGCAGATTTGCTGTGAAGTGTCGGGCAGCAGTGCAGACCGGAGAACACGCTTTGCAGCTTGCAGCCTTTTGAGCCTGATGGCAGGCGACTCCTTTAACTGGGGCTGGGGAGCGGTCTGCACAGCTCAATTTTGCCCACATTAATCAAACTCACATTTCCTCACATCAGCCCGCGTGCCTATCAGCAGGGCTGGCTTGTTAGCATAATGAATTCAGGTAGTTTTACACAGAGGGCCACAGTCCTCCAAAACATGAATTCAGTATGTTTGGAAATTAATAAAATGAGGACTTTGGTTTTTGCTGCAATATTTAGATTTGAGGAGTGAATTTCCATTTAATCATCAGGTTGTTTTTTTAATTGATTGTTTTTCTAAAGACTCTTCGTTCAGACTTAACCTGAAACCAGAAAAATATATTGAGCTGCCTTCATTAATTTCCATATCTTTGATGTGAAATCATTCCACGCCCAAGTGTCACGTATTTGCTTTGCGTGTAGCGTTCCGTCACAGCTCCTGTAGGTCGGCTCTGCACAAAAACATCAAAATCTATCACTTCATGGAGAGTGTAAGTCAAAATGGCCTTTTGTGTATGTGGTGAGTTATTTCTTTTCAGGCAGACTTCCTCTCTGTACGAGTGAGGGGGGCAGAGGGTCAGTGAGGAGAGGGGGGGCCGGGGGGGCAGGGGGGGGGGCTGTCTGAGAGAGTGAAAGCATGCAGTCAGACAGTGGGAGAGGCCTTTGCTTTGCCGCTCATTCATACAGGTGCTTATAATTTGCAGCGTGTGATTAATCATTGTTGTGTTTCGGGGTGACATCTTGTTTAAAGGATCTGTCCATCTCCCTTCTCTCACTGTTCTGGGGTGGTAGGTAGTAAGTAGCATGCATGGCTATTTATTTTCTGAACAGAAATGTAAGTAATTGCACACAGGAGAGAATTTAATATAAAATTTACTTAATTGTAATTTCAAGCTTGTCTTTTTGCTCCTAAAGGACTTCCTTGCTTACTTCTGCACTGATGCTGAAGTCAAAAACTGTCCGGGTGGACTAGTAGCCAAATGCAACATGTGTGAGAGCCGACCAGCTGCCACCACACAGAGGCGGTGGTGTTTTCTGTGTGTGTTTGCTTTGGGTGGAGGGCTGGCTGGCTGGTCAGCATGGCTGTAAATCAGAGTCTTCCTGATGGAACCCTGATGGACAGGATCCTAATCTGTCCCCGGTGTGTCATTACGCCCAACCTCCCAGATAGCTGCAGATCCTGCTGCTCCTCTCATCTCTCCCTGGCCCCAACAAACACACACACATATAGACCCGCACATACCTATGTTCACAGCCAGCCAGCCAGCCTCCTGGAAACCAGAGACAGTAACGGACACACATGTTGAACATAAACCGGTTAGGACAGTGTCAAGAGTTCATCGCCAGCATCTGTCATAGCAAAGCCAGTGCCCAAAAAGCATGTGCTGCCCTCACACCGCAGCGCCTCGCTCTTGCCTCAAATGTACACAGGCCATGCAACTGCTGTCGCCAAACTGGCCTCAGTGGTGGCTAAACATAAGCAAACCAACGGCGCTTTTAGGACATGTGAGGACCAGTCTCGAGCAGGGCTGGGTAATGTTCACATTAGAAGTGATACCGATACAATTGGCAGTACCTGGAATTTATTGCCATACCTGACAGTACCCTTTCTCTGAACATTATTCTCTGTGAAAATACGAAAAATAAACGTTAAGTTTTAAAAAATAATCAGCAACACGAGCATTGCATTAATGAAGGAAGTTGTGCAAAGATCTGGGAGATTTAAGCCGCAGGAGGACTTTCGGCTTTTACACACCGCGTGTATAATGAGTAAACGACATGAAAATGCAAATTGTTCGGATGCAAGATGTTCGAATCAAAACATTCACACTAGCAGTGACGTGAATTTGTGACAGAAACACGAGAATAGGAATTAGCGAATGAGTTTTGTCAGCTCACTCCACAGAGGGAAAAATGAACTCACGTTACAAATTCCAAATTAAAACATAGCAGAATTTATCAGCCATAAACAATAAATACTGAGTGAAAACACGACAGCATCACATCACAGGCCTTAACATCAGGCGGCTGTGAGCCATATGCTTGGATAGGTTACGTCGGTTAACATCCGTTAGCCGATGTCGCGTCATCCCAAATAAACTACATAAGGTAATATTACTCAAGATTTGCACAGGCCAACTGATCGGCAACACTCTGCCATATGTTGTCAAAGATCGTTGTCTCTATAATCTGCGTGTCGTTTGTCAAACAATGCTTAGTGTTGAGAGACCTGAGAGAGAGCTTGTCAGCCGTTGTTGTTCATGTTGTTGTTGTGTGATACGGACATGACATCCACTCCACACAACCATCATGATAGGTTGATGCGTTTGTTTGCATCAACTGCCCAATCAGCAGTTCAAAAATATATTTTTAAAACGCTAAACCTCCACCATGAATCAGTACTTTGTGATATTGATATAAGACCTATGTAAGTAGTTCCTTTTTAAAGGTAAATAGTTCAGCTCCCAGCCATAGTCCCATGATCTGATTTGCTCTTACACAAGAGCTCCGACGTACGTTTCAGTGAATCTGGGACAAGGTTCTGTTATTTTAAATCCAAATCCAAATGAAAATACTGTTATTTCCATTGGACACAAATATAATGTGGTCTCTGAAATTTACAATTCAAGATTTCAGAAGTGTGCTGAATTTCATTTTTTGGAAGATTTTACATTGTAATTGGCTTTAAACCTCAGAAATACTCCATAATGTTATTGTTTGATTCTTCCAATCTTTTCATTTCACTAATCAGATGTTTTTCGAATGATTTGTGTTACGTTTGGAACCCCTCAAACACCTCCTTTAGATTTTATTAGTCTGGTTTCTGTGCGACTTCCCCCTTTTTTTTCCAAAAAACTGGATCTCATTCATAATACTCTGTTGACAGTTTGGAGTTATTTCAGCTTCTCTGACATCTAGCAGGATAAAAGCGACCACCACATCCGCACACGGTTCAGTTGGAGTTTGTCCAACGAGGAGATCTTGACCCCTCAATTACAGGATGATGGGGCTGTTTCTCTTGCGTGTTGCTGAATTTCATTAACAGTTTCGCATCCACATATGTGAAATGAACTCAGTGTAGCTTTAAATGTTGCAATAACATTTTCTCTTGTTTGTTGCCTCATGCTTGTATGTTCCTGAAAGAGTTTCGTGCATGTGCTGGCTCTAAAGCTTCTTTTAAATGTGTTTAAATTTAGTTCCTTCAAAAGGCAGCTGAGTAAATCTGTACTTCTGTGATCTTTGGTGCCTTCTGCTACCTTCTCTCACAAAGCCAGAAACCAGAGAACCGAGGCTATAATCTGATGCCATCACCAGACAAAAACGTGGATCTGCTCCATTGACAATGAATCAGAGACTTATGGAGTCAAAGAATGTTTGCTTGACCTTTCTCGGCATCACCTCGGACACGGAGTTAGTCCAGAAAGTCTGTCTGTCATTCAGTGCCAGTGGAGCAGCTCCAGGGTTTGTCTGTTCAATGACAACAACCAAAGAGCCTGGACTCTCATTTCCAGCTTGAGTGACATGTGATCATGTATACAAATCCTGACTTAATTGTCAGAGATTGCAGGAGAAATGCCATGTTTGCTCTGGATTTCCCAAGTTTGACCCTTTTTTTCCCCCTGCACTTTATTCATTCAGCACATAAAGTGCCATTTTTTTTTCTCTCGGCCTCTCTGCATCTTTCCTATCTTTAATGCAGGCTGTTTGTGTATGACTTAGAAAGCACTGATGGGCAGAGGGTAGCGCCTGCATTGTGATTAAGCCAGAGCATGAATTCCCTTGTGCTGGGTGAGCGACGTGGCACACAGGCACATCTGCCAAAACAAAAGCCGTCAGAGTCGTTCTGTCGCACCGTGAGCCATTAAACCTGTCTGCCCGCCCGCCTGCCTGTGACAATTAATTACCTCCATTCAAATAATGTTGATAATTCACAGACATAACACAAAGCTGTGCTGCTGATTGCATAATTATTGCATCAAACCACCGCCACATGTAACACAATCACTGTCTCTCATCAAGCTCAAACCAGCGGCGTGCATCTGGAGCAGCAGTGTTTGGAAAGAGACATTAGGTTGCTAACAATATGTGCAAAGCTAGTAGATCGTGTAGGGTCTTAGCTTCCCCAGAATCTTTTATTCAAAGGGGACAACAGAGCCCTGTTGTGTTTGCATGGAACAGACCTCCTCCCACACCCAGATTTTTTTTTTTATTTTTTTTTTCAAGCGCTGGAACATATTTCGACTGTGTTTAAGCAGTGATGGCTGAGTGCATTTACACTTTGGTAATGGCTTCCTGCCTTTAACTCTCCTGGCTTAGGACAAGAGCGAACCATGCGGGTATTTCCCTTTTGCTACTGCCGCAGGTCCTGCCCCTGCTACTGCTGCAGCCTCGCAGCTCTTCTCCTTTTCCTCCTCGAGCTCGCCAACCAGAAAGGACGGACCACCCTGTCAGATTATTCACTCTCTCCTCCACTGTATCACTCCTACCATGGATAGTTTGTGGACTGAACGATCGTATCACTCTTCAGGAATGTCCGCTGTTTTTTTGCAGTCCCTGCATCATTTGCATTTATCTACCTTGCAGCCTTTTTCTTTACCCACAAAGATTGAATGTTTGGAGAATGTTCTTACCGTGATGCATCCCGAAATGTCAGCCAACAAGTTTTTTTTTCCGAGCAGCTAGATGCCTGGGCCACAGAGGATCTCTATCCTGTCTTTATTTCAGACCTCAAGCTATATTCTGAGCTCCTGGGCTGAAGAGTTATGTTAGTTTGGACATGAAGGCTTTGTAGATTGAAATGGCTCCCAGCAGCTCGCTATTAAAGAGTGATGGTCCTCTCTCTTTTTTTAATAGAGCCGCCCCCTAAGTGTTGATGATTTGAGTCATCAGTTCAAAAGACCTCGAGTCCTCTCACAGTCAGTCTACTCGCCAGGGATGTAACAATATCAAAAACTCACAGTACGATAATACCTCAGTATCAGGTCCACGGTACTGCACTTACAGAGGTATTTTAAAAAGAAGACAAATCAAGACTCAGAAAGTATGCTGCTTAATATCCAATTTTTTGTTTTATTGTTTTTTTTTTAAATTTACATAGCTTTTTTCCTGTATAAATATGTGCAAATAATTGTAATAGGCTATTTAATGCCTTTGGCAAGGAAGAAAAATGAACATTGAACAATGATTGAACACCAATTTTACAAATGACCCAGCTCATATCCTGCAATCATAAGTCAACTGTGTACTTTGACTGACCAAAGTCGTTTTCTACCAGTAGCCCAGCATCTTTTTGGCCCTTCCATGAGCTAAACGAGCATTTTTGTTTTTTTCCTTCTTCCTCCGTGAGCTGACAGAGTACGTTTGTCTGCTGAGACGATGAGTTTTTCACACACAGTTCCGCAGGTCTCTCGCTACAGGAGTCTTTTCACAGCTGCGTGCTGCCACTGAAGAGAAGGTGAAATTAAACTCCGGTTGGCTATTCCTTTATTTCTTCAACAAATTTGAATTTTAACTCAACAGAAGTTTGAGAGAACACTTCCTATATGCACCCTCCTTCACTGAAGCCTGCGTCTGTCTCATTAAAGAAGCGCTGACAGTTAAGTCCGCGATTCGGATTGTTTTACGTCCCCAGCGCGTGATGAGGAAAGAGGCACAATGGTCAATATTATATGTGGTTCGGGTTTCCTCCGCTCTGCTTTACCGCAGCTGAAACAAAGCTACACTTTTTGCCTGGAGGACCTGTGGTTCGATACCGTCACATATCCACGACAGTACCGAGGCTCTATTGCTACCGTGATACTGCGAAATTAACGATACCGTTACATCCCTACTCCTCACCACTATTAGCTTGGTCCTTGTACACAGACAAATGCAGCAGCAAGGCATGCTGTGTACTTTACAGACCGATCCTTAAAATGAGCACAACTCTGATGAAAGTGGAAAACAGTGATAAGAACGGAGGGTACCATGATGTCCGACAGTGTGAGACAGGGCAGCATGACTCTAGTCTGTTGGCTGTGCTGACGTGCTCTGCTCCAGTGATTGATAGTGAAGTTTGGGTGAGACACTTTGGAACAAGATGGTGGGACAATTTCCTCTATCGCCTGAGGTGTGGTGCTTAACTGTAAAAGAGTATTGAACAGCCAAACTGAGTTTGACTGACCAAGGTCTGAGTCCAGTAAAGCCTTTTTAAAGATGAGTCACTGGCCCTCTGCCTAAATGTCCATCCAGCCAGCTGTGGACAGCAGCTAGCAATGGGGGAAGCTTCAACCTATGCATATAGACACAGGGTGTTAACAACTAATTAAAGAATTTACTACCTCACTAAAACTCCATTATTGCTGTTCCCTCCTAATTATTGGCTCCATTATCAACTTTTATGGACTCAGGTGAGCTTCCGGAGAAAGTTGTGCTTGTTTTGGCAGAGTGGTCAACTCTGTCACCGTTTTGAAAAATAGAATTCAGAACAGCCACGAAGCTCGGAGGATCTAATGCTTGTGAGATAAACAGAGATTGTTTCCAAAGTGACACACTGCATTGATGGTAGAGTCCTATGAAATCTGTTTTGATTTTTTTTCGAAATTCCTTAAAATTTTCTCCTAAATTCCTTTTCTTTTCCAATTTAATTTTTCCTAATCCTGTTTTTTTATTATTTTTACTTTTAACACTTATTTTACCAGCAGAAAGTGTATAATAAAGTAAATATATAAAATGCTAACAACCTAATAAGTCATAACAGTAAATATATTGATAAAACAAAACATTTTCAAGTCTGAAAAAAAAAAGACTGCAAACAATTTATGTAATGCAACAGTTGTTTGAAGAGGCGCGACTGTGGACAAATTTGAAGAGGTTTGAACAGTTTTCTGCTCGACTCATAAGTCGTTTGTGTATTGCTCTGCTCTAAATTTAGGATTTATCTTACTTAGTTTTCGAACTTTTTTAGACTGCTTGTTCATCTCAGATGGCGGCTTTAACATTGCTGTGACATAATGCAGGGCTGCTTCCACATGCAAAAGGTTCCCCCTGTTGTCTCCACACAACCTGTTCTACTTTCTCCTGAAACTGGAATTTCATTCTAATTATAGCAAATTCTCCAATATTCCTCGTTTAACCGATTATTCCATTTTTATTGCCCAATTCCACAATTTCATCTGTTTTCTGCATCGCAGAAAGCGTAGCACCTTATGAAGAGTAATTTGCATACCTCCTTTTTCTTGTTACATCAAGTGAAATATGCTTCTGCAGCTGCCTTTCTTCTCTCTGAGGCAGAGAGCCATCTTTGTGTGGTTCCCACATGTGCTTTCCATCTCTCTCTCATCTCACCTCTTGTTAATCAATCTCTGTCTCCCCTCTGTCCACTAGGTGACAGTAACGACACGGCTCTCCCCTCTGGGGGTTGGTGATGGGATGAGGTGTAATCCTTGTTTACACAAGGTGAATTGGTTGAGGACAAGAGGTTGTAGACCCGGTGGGTGTGTCAGCAGCAGCGGTGATGCTGTAGTGATGTGGTGACGTGGTGGTGAAGTTAATGATGGTGGTGTCTACAGTGGGAAGTCCACTTACTACCCTTTTACTACTCTGCTTCACATCACTCAGCAGCATATAAAGGCTCACCATAATGACCGATTCGATGTGCTCTGCGAAAGCTCAAAAACATATCTAACGACATAGAAACTTGTTAAGTGTTGAAACTTGTTAAGTTTTTGGTGGTAATAGTAGTAGAATAGGAGCCTCCCACCTGTGGTTTCCAACTTTCGTTGCTATGACATGACCTTACAGACCTGATGAACTTAAAGGACTGATGGGCCTTAACTGTATTGGCAGGGTTTTCCTCTGGTCCAAGTGCCATGTCAGATGATGATTTTAGGTTTTCTTTGTGTTTTCAGCAGTGTCATATCTATGCGTTGCTGTCTTGACACTACTATACACCGCTATAAATAAAGTGCAACAGCTGTACTTTAAGAGGGCTTTGGTATATCAAAAATCTTAAATCCTTGCAGTCCGTGCTGGATAGCTTTGCACATCTAGGGAGCACATTGAACATTATTAGGGATGCACAATATTGGATTTTTGACCAGTATCCAATATGCCGATAATTTGCAACTCATTTGGCTGATAATCAATACCACTACCAATATGTACGTATGTTTTTTCCCCACACCTAATTACAAAGATCATCAAGTCTCTTCCATTGTGGAATTTACATACAGTATTATTATGCGTACTCTTACCGTGTTGGCTCGCCAGCAAATGCAGGAGTAAAATACAAAGCTTGAGGTGACGTAATATTCATTCTTTTTCAAAGAGGAAAAATACTCACAATAAGTAAAACTTGTCATATTTATATATGCCAGTTGCTTTTCAACAGAACAAATAAGACATCCTACTTAAAACTGGATGATGCTCTCCCTGAGACAATCATAACAATTCCCACAACCAGGGCAGATCTGTTCTGTTTCACAAGTGACAAAGAAAGCAAACATGAGGTCTGTTCACAGGGAACATGTGAAACATGGCGTTGACTCGGGTTTTTAATCAAGGAGACAGCAGCCCGTTATTTTATCGGTAATAACATCCACAGATAGCATCGTGTTTGCCGATATCTGATGGTTAATTTTAAAGCTGAAATCAGCTGATACCAATAACGTGCCAATAATATCTCGCATCCCTAACAGTATTTAATATTCTTATAGGCTGTAACTTATCAAATAGGACAGAAAACTGCTCGTAATTCAGGACTTTCCCAACTTTCTCAGGTTGTCTTGTCACCGTGCCAAGCCTGGTGACAACATAATTTCTGCTGAAATACACCTTGAAAGTTTTTACTTTTCGCCTCCCTGGAAATTTGTGTATACACAGGCTCATACCACTTGATCAGCACATTGTTGATCTTTCATAATAATGATTTAACCAGAAGAGTTTTGTGCCGATCCGAGCAGGAGATGTGCTTCGCCCGTGAGTCACGCAACATTGTTTACCGGAAAAATTAATGAAAACACGTTACTTGCCCAATAGTTCTTTGTAAGTCATATCTGCTACTTGTTTCCTCCCCCAGTATCAGTACGTGTATGTGACAGAGGACAGTTGTCTGATTTAGTTTTAACATGTTAGAACAGTGTGGGCTGATAACCACAAAATGATGAGTAATGATGGTGATGTCAAAGAAGAGAACTGCTCACGACTGTAATGAAATACTTTGACACAGAGTTTTTTTCATGTCGCTGTCATGACTGTTTTGTCAGTTGAAAGTCCATCCAGTGTTAATGTAAACATCCCTGGTGATGCATAAAAATAAACACTGTGTCTTAGTTACAAAATAGCAATCCAATAATGTCTTAGATTGCAAAATAGATGATAATAGAGAAGATTTTGGTGCGGTTCTCTCACTGTTTTGATAACGTGTGATCTCTCTTCATGGAGGGTACCTCTCAGTAAATGGATCTCAATTGAAATCTGTCTGTTGCACTGACTGATTTTTTTTTTTTTTTTTTAATGTTGTGGTTCAAGTTTGAGAGAGACATCTTTTATTAACATTTTAATAATGTTGCTACAGGGCCATTAATTTTTTTTTGGAAGGTTCCTGTAATTACAGCCTAGTAATCAAAGCGCCGTGCCAGCAGTCAGGAAGTATGTACTCCTGTGGCTTTCAGGCTGGATTTGACCTGTAGGCATGTGTAGGTTTGATGAAATGGCGCAGACAGGTGAGTTTTAGGGAAAGTACATAAACAGGCGCTGGCAAAAGCGAGTGAAATAATTTATCATTATTGCAGTGTTGCCAGGATACTCTATTCTTTGTGATTTTGTTCTTTATTTACATGGTTTTTCCACAGATAATTTAGCAAATGTTGTGATGGGCTTGTACAGGCAGTTTGCTAATTAGTTTAATACACTTGTGGGTGTCTAAAGACGTATGAAAAATCACCATAATACTCCTGCGCTGTGTCATTATGGGAGAAAGGTGTGTCCATGATACAAAATATTGGCAATGTTCCAATGTAACCAGGAAAACATGTAAAAAAAAAAAAAAAGTTGGCAGATTTTTTTCCAGTCATGGAAAATTTGGTTCTTTCCTGGAATATTATTTTAACATTGTCTATATGGGCTGCAATAATTGGACTATTAGCCTTATTCTAAATAAGACGATATTTCTGTTAAGGTGTTTATGTGAGTTGCTTATAGAAAATTCCGTCAGATTCCCGTTTGTTGCTGTGCACAGTCTGATTAATGACTCACAAGATGCACACCCACCCCACGTTATTCATCTGGTATTCTACAACTGATTTGACCTGAAACCAGAAGTGGAACAACAACAACAACACCACAACAAACATGTTGCTACCGCTTCACCTTTTTAGTTTTTATTTTCTAATTTTCAAAAAAACTTCAAACCGTTAAGTTCAAGTTGTAAACTTACTGCTGGAAGCTAGAGTGTGCGTCGTCAAGCAGTTTGACTGCAGTAAACTGCATTGGGCATAGTGTGATTAAGGTGTATACATGTGTACAATAACGCAACTTAAACTGGAATACTCCGCATGTCTTTATTTGATTATTGCTTACTCCAATGATGACCTTATTCGGAGTAAGGTCATCAGAAAGCTGTTTACATGGCAGTGTCTCATTCAGACACTTCATCAGGTTAATATCGGAATATCGGTGTCCTTGTAAACGTAGTGACCCTCCTGTTTCCCTTCAGCTGAGAATGAATTGGTAATTATTAGGCAATCAGTTAGAGCTACAAGAAACAGTGTATGTATTAATATTAAAATCTCCTGAAGGGTTTCTACAGTAGCTGCATGCTGTGGTCATAATTGTCAGTGTTTTAAATGGGCCGGTGCGCACTGGTACACAGACCCCCCCCCCTACTTTTAGATTTTACCTCCTGGCGTACTGGGACTTTTT
>JAQLOL010000007.1:5593403-5610732 GCA_029783665.1 Naso thynnoides | reverse complement strand
ATTAATGGAAGCTCTGTCACAAATGCCCACAGCGTTGCTTTCAATTCTTCTGATAAAGGGCTACGTATGCCTTTATACAACAATTTGGATAACTTCTATTTTCCCTTGTCTCATCACAATGAAAAAGAAAAAATTTAGTCTTTCTTCCACTTCCTTGTAGTTATTTTCAGGATCTTTCCTTGTAGGAGAAAACAAACATCTTTTGTTACAACCCCAAAACAGTTTATTTTAATTCAAACTGATGTAAAACTCTAAATGATGCCGTATAGAGAGCCAAAGTCCTGACATCATATCTAAGCTAGCCTCCTCTCCTCTGTATAGTTTCTGTGACTCAGTTCTATCACTTATTTAGGTTTTTTTTTAATGTATCTTTCTAAAAAGATGCAACATGTTCCTGCTACTTATGGTTTCATACTTTAGAAGAAATAGGCATCCACTATGACACCTGCAATTGGAAGTTAGAATTGTTTATTTTATTTTATTTTATTTTATTTATTTTTTTGGTAACACTTTACTTAAAGCATCCATCTATAATGCATCATGTACATACCTAAAATGTGTTATAATGTGCCTGTAGTGCTGTATTATCCCCCATGGAAAGCATTAAAAGTACGTTCATTATGTGTTATGATGCACTATAGCGACAGGCTTCATAGAAATTTACCTTTTTTTTTAATGTGCAAGAAAAAAAAACTTCAATGGCTGCAAAAAAAAAAAAAATCATTGTAAAGAGTAGTATCAGAAATTTTTTAGTTTTTTGCCCTTATCTGAACTTGTGGAGAGTCAGGGAAGACACTGCTGAGTAAGGTTTTTTTGTAGGCTGATTTTTTTTTTGTTCTTTGATTTTAAGAGAATTTCTTTCTTCTGACAGAAACTATGTTCCACTTCCACTTTGACTCCCTATAATTTAACGAACTGATCATACTGTGTTTGCACTAATGCGTTCCAATATCAGGTACTAGCCTAAACAGAAGAATCTCCTTGAACTGTTCCAACCTTACAAAGCGCATTCACTTAAATATTTATGGTTATCGAAGTGACTTATCCTGGCTGTTTCTACTTTTCAGGTCTGGTAGAGATCTGCTTGATGCATCCCCTCGATGTAGTGAAGACAAGGTAAGCCACCCACTCAGCCTCAACAACTCGTATATTAATTCATATTTTTGGAACTTTACCTTACGTATAAGCTACTTACAAGCGAGCAATTTCTGGTCCACATCTGCCTTGAATCTTCTTGGTGGGTATTTGGGTCTGTACAGCGAAGTTCCGAGCATACCAGGTCTTTTTTCCCCGCTCAGCGAGCCCAGCCAGCTCTGCACTCGTTCTCCTCACAAGTGGGCACCAAAGCCAAGAGCCGTAGACATTTGGTGGAAAATGAAATGCATCATTTACCCAATCATTCCCCACACAATGCTAACGTTAGATGTTTTTATGTTCGCAAATCACTCAGATTTTTTACTTTATTACTGAATATAAGAAAAAAAGAATCAGACCTTTTCTTTCTTTCTTTCTTTCTTTTTTTTTGGGGGGGGCAGGCGGTTCATGTGAAAGAAGGGGACATGCAGGATGAATCAGATGCCACTAAAAGCTCTGGATGCATTTTAATAGCTTGTTCTCCGTTACCATCTCCTGTTTGCGTGTTATGCAAGAGCGGCAGCAGTCTGAGCTGTTGAGTGATCAGGAGCCTTACACCACTGTGTCTCAGCCAGCCGTAAACAGGTCGTGGGCTACTACTAAAGCTTTATAGTCTTTCACAGGCCCAGCCAAGACCTCTGGCTTAGTTCTTAGCCCCCCTGCTCCATACTTGTCAGTAAATTGTACTGCTTTTTTTGTCATTTACGGCAGCAGTTTCTTGGTAAATAAATTGCTTGGCGTGCCTTTTAAAATAGTGAAATGGTTGCACTTTGAAGGCAGTGCCACCACCAGAACACAGAGGCGGAAACGCCGGGATAAAAGCCAGGGCTGAGCGGTGTTGTATTAGTCGATATTCGATACTTTGAAGGCACACAGTGTGATTTATGGTCACGTGTAGAAGCCGTGGGGGTTTATTACAGGTAAGTCTTGAGCTCTGCCTGTCCGTCCTCACACAGGGTCAGGGTTAAAAGTGCACTCACTGTTTTCTTTGTAATGCTCTTCCTTAAAAAGTGGTAAAAGTGGCTCTAAATCTGGACAGGTTTATCTGTTTGTTTTCTTTGTTTGCGTCGACATGTGTTTATGTTGATAGGTGTTTTGCTGCTGAGAATGGGTCTGTGTAAATTGATTCCTTTTGGTCTTGGCTCAGGGTGTACTCTTGTTATTTTTTAACAAAATGCAAGAAACAGAGGAGTCTTTTCTTCTTTTTAATTGGGAGCTTTAGATGACGTCAAGAGTGTCTAAACAAGAGGGTTGCTGCCTGCTTTGAATGTCAGACACGCACCGTTCACACATGGACAGTATGCATGTGTACTGTACGTGCATGTTCTCACACATAACATCCACACATGAAATCATAAACCAAGCATACATACCAGCTAATTGGGACACTGAGGGAGCTGAAATCTATTAGCAGGAACCTTGGAGCCGAGAGTCAGACACAGACACACCTCCACTGGGTCTCTCTCTCTCTCTTCGCTCTTGCTCGCTCAGGCATGGCTCTTATTAGGCACTGGCTCCTGCTTTAATGTCCACCGGTCCAAATTGAACACCGACTGGAGTAAATTTACTTTTTTCCACCAACTCAGAATCAAAGGGATTTTTTTCCCCTTTCTTTCTCCCGTTTCCTTTTTTTTTTCCTCTTCTTTTTGCAAGGTAAACTTAACTAAATGTGTACCTACCTGGGAGCCGATGTTTACCTGTTTTCCAAATGAGGGTAAATCTTCCTTCTCTTTTTCTGAGGGGGGAGAGGAGGGGGCAGGCAGATTTGGGATTAGCTGCAGTAGTTGGTCTAGAAACACTCCACCATGGGCCAAACACTGCAGTTATGAATCAAAAAGGAGCCTTTGGCAGCTTCTTCCTTTAAACAAATAGTGATTCATCCTCCAAGATGACCGCTTTGGCAGATTAATGAATAGCTTTGTTCCAGAGATTTGAAAAAAAGAAAAGTGACACACAAGGTCTGACATGATTGATAGCACAAAATTTAGACTACTTATGAGATGTTTTTAAAGCAGAGAAGGAAAGCAAGCCCATTACGACAAAATTACTAGCTCAGAGTATCTATTAAAATACTGATGGGCAAACGCTTTTGGGTAATGATGGCAAGTTTGCCTAGACCGCACTGGACATGGACATTGCTTTAGATATGGGACGTAAAAGTGAAGGTCCCTGCAGATGATTCACAGTGGGTCTTTTTGCCTTTGTTGTTGCACTTTTACTCCCCGTCGTGCTGCTCACTGACCAGTCCAGCCATGACCCCTTTCACTCACCTTTGCTAACAAGTACATTTATCTTACATCTGAGGGACTCCCGCAGAGCCCACCTTCCATCAGTGTGACTTACTGCCTCTTTCATCGCTGTGAAGGAGTTGAACATGTATAAATGTACTGGTCATTTTTAAAAAAGCACATGAATGCATTGTATACAGCTTAAATGTCTTGCTTAAACCTTCCTTTATGGAAAAACTGCTACAAAATACATCATCTGTGGTGTAGTGTAGGCTAAATTTCAGGAAATGAAATTTGCCAATCTGAAGTTCTTGTTTGGTCTGAATTAGCAGTCCAGAACCCAAGGGTATTCACTTTAAAATGCTATCAAACAAAAAAAATCAGAAAACCTCGACATATTTGTTCAGTGAGGACGCACACACACTGAGGTGCAGACCAAACTGAGCTTCAATACAAACACATCAGGTTTGATGACTATTTATTACACATGTAACTTTACATCTGCTGCTGTTCTGTTCCTTGTTCTTTGTTGCTCTTTTATTTAACACGCAATCCAAAATTCAAAGTGAATCCAGGAATTAAAGCATTTCTCTCATTGTGAGTCACTGGATCATAATCAGCCTCAAATGTAAATGTAGCATACTTCACACGAAGTAAACCGTTAATTGCCTCTGACCCTCACCCCCCTCCTCCTCCGCCATCAGTAGGGGCAGGAATGTGGGGGTGAAGATGGGGGATGCGATGCGGGGCGGGGTGGGGTGGGAGGGCAGTCGTCAGTGTAGCAGAGAGACAGTGGGACCAGAGTTACAGCTTTTCATTAACCTGGAAACCACCTAGTTACATGGTTCATGGGCTGGTCTCAGCTCACTTGGAGGTAACAAAGGGTGTCGGGCGGCACTTTCTGCAGGGGGCTGTGCGCTTGGGGCTCCCCATCTGACTCTGATCAGGTTCTCCCTCTCATTAGAGAGTTGGACTGTGCCTGCGTTTCCCTTCATGTCGAGATCTTGTTACACGGAGCTCCACCCTAGTGCACATGCATGCACAAACATACTCATCTGAAAGCAGCGTCCCATTACCCCTTTTACTTCCGCCCAAAGAGTGAAGCCACGCCTTCCTCGTGGTTGTGCCTCCCTAAACAGCTCTTCCTGTCATCGTGAACTTCCTGCAGTTACAGCGTGCGTATGATTTGATGTGTTTGCTGTAATGAGCCCCAGAGATGGATTTTGTGCAACAACTCCTGACGGAGCCACTCCTTCCCTGCTCCTGTTTTCCCTCCACACCCGCTCTTTCTTTCTCCCAGTTGCTGCCTTTTATGCTTTTCCATTCTAAATTTCCTCCTTTTTCCCCTGCTCATCATTTGTTTTTCCCCTCTCAGAAAACCACTTTATATCCTGCCTCTCAACTCCTCCCACTGGATATTAACTGTTACTGTTGTTATTACATTCTGTCTTCTGTGGTTTTAATGTTTCAACAACCATCTCAGTTAGCTCAATGTTGAATCAGCCACTAGTTTTTGTTAATATAAGCCATATTATATAACAGCATCAACAACATGTTGAATGCATTGTTTAAACATCCATCACTCCTACCGAATTTGTAGCTTGTTGAGCGATTATGTAATGTTCTGTTCTAAATCCCTGTTGTACATGTGTTTTAGAAGATTTGTATTGAATTATGCAATTCTGTGAATTGTATTGTATGACATGGCTGTCAGAGTCATTGCAAACCACTAAGCCTGCCAGTAGCCTGTTTCAAGCCTGATTAGAAAAACCTGTTACTGGCTCTTGCTCGTGTCGGTATCCATGGCAACACTACCTCCATTTGGTCACAGCACGCATGAAAGTGTGTCCCACTCGGGGGGCTTGAAAGTGATCTTTGATGAGGGCTTTGACAGATGACGTCCAGTTTTCTTGGCGAACTGGTGACAGGGCTGAGGATGGCCCAAAGGTTTCACCCCGCCTCCACTTCTGTTTGCCCCCAGCTGCTTGGTGAACCCCAATGCACTTATGGAGGAATCCCTGACACAACCCTCAAACAGCAGGGCACAAAGCAGCAGCAGCCTGATAGCTGATCTTGCCTTGTTAAAGAGCAGGCAGGTCAGCAGTCGTCAAGCCGGCTCCTAATCTCTCTGGTGTTGTGAGACTGCAGGGTAAGATTTTACTCACAGTGTAAAGCCAAACACATGCCAAGTGCGTGCGGGATGAACTGAACTCTGTGCGTCGCTTAAGTGCACGAGCATGAGCAAGGGTGAGTCCATTGCAAAAGGTAGAGAGCAAGTCTTTTCATGAGCACAGCATAGCAGCATATTTGGCGGGGTTATAATGCTCTTGCATTCCAAACATACTCTCAAAGATGATGTCTCAGTCTTGTGTATAAAAACTGCGGCACAGTTAAATTATTTGTCTAATCAGATTGAAAAGTTTAAATACTGTGATCATGAGTAAGATGCACAAATGAAGATGTAAACATTGCTACATTTCCACCAGACCAGTATCCCTAAAAGGCGATAGTAAAAATTCTACCACCACATAATGCATTTTTGTTGAAATAGTGTAAAGATTAAAATACGCAACATCAGGGCTGTAAATCTTTCAGTATCAAGATTAGATTACATTTTTATTTTGGGGGTCACAATTCCATTCAAAGTCGATTCTCAGTTCAAAAGAATTTCCGATTCAAAATCAGTTCCTGATTTAGTATGTAGGGGTTTTAATTTCAGAATCTACTTCAGTCTGTTTTCAGAGACAGAGTGGCAAATTATGGCATGAAAGCAGAGTAAAGCATGTATAAAATTATGAAGTTTTTTTTTTTACATATTAAACTGTAAACTGCTAAAAAGGAAACATGCGAAGACAAACCATAGAAAAAAGGAAACATTTATTTATGCTAATTTTGCACAAATAAAGACTTGCTGACAAAAAAAAACAGGTTTTAAATTCTCACAAAATTCCATAGCAACTCTGAGATGTATTGAGTTGATCAACCAATAATCATCTAAAATATTCATTATTTATATCATATATTTATCAGCTGGCCAATAAAAATACAAACTTGTAAAAAATAGATTTTTAGTATTTGTTAATCAATTTTAAATCTTAGAAAATGTGAATTTGGATTCCTATGTGAATAGATTTTTTTTTCACCACCCCCACACAACACATTCAGACAAGATGGAGAGCTAAAAAAAAAAAACAATCTGCCTACTTCCTTTGTGCAATGTTTTTAATTAAACAAATTGAAGTTTTTAATTGGTTGAAAAAAAAAATAGAGAAAACTATGTCATGTTCAAATTCATTTAACAATTCTAATTTCTAGAACATTTGGACCTAACGATGGTGCACACTGGTGGTCCCGGCAGTATATGATGCATATCATGTAACTGTAACGTCATTTCATTGTCTAACTATCTAATAAAAGCAAAAGGCGAAGAGAGAGAAATAAAGTTTAAAAACCTTACCCCATTACTTTTAATGTTGCGACAGATGTTGCTGTGGTTACTCACAGATGTTAGAGATATAACTAGCAGTCACAAATGGATTACAAAATTTCAGCTATAGATAGAAGTACACATAAAGTGCAGATGTGCATGTCGGTGTGTGTCGTAGTGGAGCACCTGTAATCATTATCAGTGAATGGGCTTCACATTCCTGGACACTAATTACAGAGTGGAAGCATTGTGTGCTTTGATTTCAGTCGACCCTGACTGTGCTACAACGACAGTGCTGCCCCCCTGCTGCTCTCAGTCTTTTCGACTTTCAAACTCCCACATGTTTGTCCATACATCTCCTACCCTGCCTTCATCTCCACTTTTGCAACTTGTTGCAAGCAACTTTTCACACATCTGAGTCACTTGTGAGGCCATGTTGAGTCACGTGTGATGCCTCCCATGGATTCAAGCATCACAGGTTTTTTTGATGGTTTCAAATGACTCAACTCATTGCCCAGTGGAACAGCTCTGCTTTTTCAGCAAACTTTGCTTACATTTTCAAGTATTGCCTGTACAACAGCCACAATCTCCTTCTCCTTTGTTGATAACGTTGTGTTAATCTGTACTTGAACTTTTGAATAGACACTTGAGGACTCAGCATGGTCCCTGCGCCAACCGCACTCTCCAAAGCAATCAGTGTTTACTTACATACACTCACAAGTTGCCCTCTTGTTATTGTGGGAGTTTCCATTGGTGTCCCAAAAAGTATTGTGGAAGAAGAAGTTGATGAAAGTAGAAAATAATGTCTTTCACAATAACTGCATGTTGCAGTTGCACAGCATGTGCGTTGTTTCCTGCATTGTTTCCTTCCACTTCTTTTCTCCATCTTCCTGTCTTTAAAATTATGATGATTATCTGGTTATCTGTATTTTCTGAAGTTAAAAGAGAAAGTGACTGTCTCTGGGGTACCGCCAGCCAACAATCCAATTTGCAAAATATTTGCAGAGATTTGCTGGCATGAGCAGAATTGCAATTAAAGTTGCAGTAGATAACTTCTGCTAATGAGCTAGCAAGCTATGGTTAGCTATAGCATAAGACTTGTAGGGAAGCAACTTTGCTGCAGCCGTTTGTGCTGGCTCGCATTTTATTTCGCATGGTGAAGCTCTCTTTAAGTAGAGTTTGGACGAAACGGTCGCAGGGAATGTTGCAGCAGAGTAAACTGGTTCTTCTCAGCTCAAGCTCGAGCCGACTGACTGTGTCGCTTGCAGACACTGTTGTCAGCAGAGGCAAGTCACAGTGTAAGGCACGCACAGCTCATAAGCTCGTACTGACGTCACCTGTTGCTAAGAGGCACAGTGTAGACCAGCGAATTAGGACAGACAGTACAGAGAGCATCACTGATTGGGCAAATGGAATGGGAGTGATGAGATTTTTACCAATTCTGAATACAGAGACATGATGGGAAAACAGAGATCTCGCAGTGTTTTCAGACCACGTCACTCAGTAATAGCTGTCTACGGGTATAATGACATTTTTTCAAAATAGAACACAAAAAATTACTGATATTTCCCCCAAAGTTACCTACTGCAGGTTTAACTTGAAAGGCAACTTGATTCATTAGGTCACATGAGATCATGTGAGCCAAGAATCCATCTTGTCAGACTTCAAATTCATTATGCGTTTGTGTGACACCAAGAGAAGCGACTTCATTCAAAAACAACTCCTAAAGAAGTTAGCATAGATGCTGCTATAGCATGAAGTTATGTCATAACTTTTGAATATTCTTCATTAAAGAACAAAAAACAACACTAAAGCTCTTCTTGATATGTTTCTGGCTTCTGCTAGAGTCCTACGTCATATCGTTCATGGATCTGTTTGGTTGAAGTTATCCCTTGATAGTTGGTGCTAGAGAGATGGTTTGACCACTCACACCAGGTATTTTTGATAGTACCTGCCCTTTCACAAACACTTTAGGAGGATGAATTCCCAGATGGTTCTGTTTACCAAACCATCTGGTGCGTCAGGTTAGAATTGTAAAGACCAGTGCAAAAGCCCTTCAGTATGCCTTGTACTTCTTCCATAACTCCTTAATCTGTTCCTCAAAGTCTTAAGTCCACTGCTTCCTGAGCTTGTTTATAAACCGTACGTTGCTTTTTTCAAAGGTCTGCATCACTGTCTGGATCCATAATACTGCATGTCACTCATGCTGCTCTTAAAATAACTGAATTTAAGGCACTGGATATGGTTGGCGTCCAGTAAAAGTGGCTATAGTCTGCATTGGCCTTTCAGTCTTCATCCTTACGTTTTCCTCAGTAATACCAGTTAAAGACTGGCCAGTAGTATTTGTCAAGAAAGATGCATATGTGAGATAAATGATAAAAGCTAAGCTAAGTAGATAAAAAAGATAAAGATAACCTTAATGTTAGCCTTTTACTTAGATCTCTATTTATGCATGAAAGGTTGGGCGATGGTTTCTTTATATTTCTCTACATTCTGATTTATGTGTCTGATGTCTGCCTTTACAAGTAATATGACTCCGGCCTAAATAAGTGTCCCCAAACACATAAACACATGGAGTTACGAATGTTTATTTAGAGTGAAGAGCATAACAGGTAGCTGAAATAATTCGTTCTAAACCAACAGGGTAAAATCTCATTTGTTTTTTAGCATTTATGGGTTTCTGGGTTGCGCCCACAGCAGAGGTCTGGGTCTTGATCCCTCGAGACAGGACTGAGACGAGACAGTGCAGTTTAGTTATAGTGACTCTCAGGTTTCCTTCTGGTAACATGCAGGGCAGTTTTCGTCTGTCTGGAGCGCACTGTGTTATAGCCAGCAGTTACCTGCTGTCACAAGAGTCTCCAAAACTCTGCAGCATCTCTTCACTTCAAAGTTGCTGGCCTGAAATAAGTCTACCACTGGGAAGGCTTGACCTAGCTTGTCTGGCCTGACATCATCTGTCATGGCTTCTGTTTTCCTCTGTGTCATCTGTCCAGACTTGTGTCTTTCTCCTAAATTGACTATATGAATCAATAAATTTTAATTCCTGTTGAAAAAGGTTCTTAAGGATTACTTGCAGGATGTTTTATGTTACTTTTACATCTGCCATTCTGTTATAAATGTTATGTATACTACAATTAAAATTATTGCTCAAACATTACCACCATAATTCCAGTTAACAGCTTTTGGCAGAAGTTAAGAGACCCAAGTTTAAACACCCAAGAAATCTTTTGTTTTGCAAGCACTTACTGGAAACGTCAGTGATACTGCTAATTTTTTCCACCTATGTGCCCCACTTCAACATTAGTGGCTTTCTACATTTGCTACAGTCCACTCTAACATATGGAGTCATCTGTCATTTAGCGAGAAGTTTGCAATGCTCAAAACATCTGAGTCTCAGTGTTGGCCTGGCCCTGCCCATAGCCTTTTCTCGTGCTGTTTTATGCAGCTCTTTTCCTGCTCCTCCATGGCAGCACAGCCTGATCTCGGGTCACAGGGGTCACAGTATATGAGCAGACATCTGGACCAGCAAACTGGTCCCAACATCACCATGGGGAATCAGAGAAGTCAGTTTCATCATAGCGAGAAAGCATCCAGAGTGAAAGGGATGTCTAAGGGCCTTTAAACAGACACTTTCTCTTCCTTTTCCAAACCACAGCCTGCTACATAACCTGTGTTGTCCCGGGTTCTGTAGATTTGCTGTGTTGGTGAAACCCAACCTGGCCTAGTCCAGATCAAGCTCTGGCAGCCTGCCGTGTCACAAGCGCCAAAGGTTTATCACTTCCCCTCTACTCCCATCTTGAATCTTCTTCCCCCGGACTTTACTTTCCTATTTCTCTCTCCAAAGGTCTGTCTTTATTGGCCTCCTCCAGCCACGCTCAAACACTTTTCCTTTAACAATGTTTTTATGGAATCAATCTGTCAGTATTTGCTTTCTTTGCTTTTTTTTCATGTTATTGCTTAGTTTAAATCAACATTGTTACAGTGCTTGTGTCAAATACTTGTCCATGGCGACATCCAATAAGTGCAAACCACGTCTGAGCAGAAATTGCGAGTGTCTCTTTCAAACAAATAACTGAAAGCATGTGCACTGCTTCAGTACAAATGCTAGAAATCAAGTGTCATACTTATTGTTTTATACTTTTATTCATCAAACACACAGTCAGCACTCTTGTCAACAACAATGAGTTGTCAAAACAAGCAACTATTGGATCCAATTGGAACCCTTTTAATTGTGGTTACACTTTTTTCACTCTTAAGCACGACTGAGTGGTTAAAGTCACAATTGGCTGCATTTGCCATGTTGGACTATTTAGATGGAACAGTGCTCTTAACCTCATGTACCAATGCAATGGACTTTCACCATCTTTATGATCCTGCTCATTAAAATTAATTGTCTGGCTATAAAAAATAGATTTCCCCTTTATGTTGCCTTCTGGATTGTCGTATGTGCTCGAGATCTATCATGAGACCCTGCTTTCATCCTTTGCCCCTAGTGATTCAGTTCTTCTTTTTCTTGAATCATAGATTTTGTGTCTCTCTTTTTCTTTTTTTATCGAAGCACTTGGCATTCCTAGAGGGAAGGCATGAGTACATCAAGGCTCTCACTGTAGCAACCAGTCCAAATACACAGCAACACCCATAAATCATAATGTTTAAACTTGGAGAAATTGCACAATGTGAAATATTGCAGTATAATTGATAGCATAAGGTACCTACCTGTGTTAGATCAGGTCATTGCTTCTCTATATAGAATGTTAATTTATATGTTGATCTGTATGAAGAGCTATAAATATATTTCATATTAACCTTGTAAGACCCTAAATTTTAAAATGAGCAAGTCATCAAAATTGGTCCAAGTGCCCCCAAGGGAATACTGGTCGTTTAATAGGGCATATTTTTTAATAGATCTCCTAAAAAGCATGAACTGCCCCGTTTTAAAAGAAGGCCCATCAAGCCTCTGCCTTTTGATCAACACTGTAACCTCCCTATCCCCCTCCCATAGGCATTTTTCAAACACCATCATTAATGAGCCTCACCTCAACATCTCGTCGTCTCTGAGGTGACAGCCCGTCTTGTTGGCCCCTGGTTTGAGCCCATTACCACCAGGGTCTGGCAGCGGACACGGCCTTGTAAGACCCTCAAACACAGCGCTCCTGTCAATAAAAATACAAAAAAATTGGGCTCTAGTCTGCTACTCCGCCCTCATTTACCTTTTGACTTCTTTGTGGACGCCTAGAGTTTGTACTTTTATAGGCTTTGGAGGTCAGGTGGACGAGGTCTTGGGGAATATTTACCCCGTTATCCCGTTCACAGAAGCGCCAACCTGCCCTCGCCTTCACCCTCACCTGGGCAGCTCTGGGCCTGTAAAACAGAAACACAGAGAGTGGGATATGGGAAGGGAATGAGAGGAGGGCTTCTCTTGATGAGCTCACAGATCTCATCACCTCTGAGTATACTGTATCTGCACCAGCTTTCACTGATGATTGAGGGAGATGTTTTGAGCGGTGCCTTTTAAAGAAGCCCTAGGGTTTTCCCCAAGTCTTCTGTCTGCAGAGTTTACGATCAGCATGGCTTACTACAAGGCCAAGTCAATCTGCAAGAGCAATGGAGGATGGCTTGTGCTCTTCTTGAGCCAACCAGTATATTGTCACTGCAGCCTTATTAACAGAACCTAGAGCTATTTTTGTGAC
Source organism: Naso thynnoides (assembly GCA_029783665.1). Lineage (NCBI taxonomy): Eukaryota > Metazoa > Chordata > Actinopteri > Acanthuriformes > Acanthuridae > Naso > Naso thynnoides. Next base: position 5,598,253 of record JAQLOL010000007.1, on the reverse strand, counting down.
AAACAACAGGACATTTGTTTTATTTTCTTCTTATTTGTGTTATTTTTATGCAAGTCAGTTGAAAGTAACCTTATTATTTTATTTGGAAAACACTTTTGTCCAAAGCAACTGTTAGTATGTGCAAACCACGCAGGAGTAAAAGAGCTTGACATTGTGAATTTCTTTAAAATAACTAAAAGCAGATTGTCTGCCAAAGTTTGTATGTCTGACAGTTTCATCATTTGTGAGCTCTTATTTGTCAAATCCGCCTTCTGTCAGTCAGCACGGTAGTCAACAAGATGTTGTCAAAACATGCAAGTACTGAATCCAAAGGTGACCCCTGGGTTTTCCTTGAGTGTTTTGTCTGCAGAGTTTGGCCAACTCCAAGGCCAAGTGAATCTGCCAGAGTCATGACGGTTATCTTGTGCTCTTGTTCAGCCAACCAATATGTCATCACAAAGGCCTTATTAACAGAAACTTAAGCTTTTTGTCTGTACAGATCCTCTTATACAGAACATTTAACCTGGACCGACTGAAGCTTCTAGTCTTATTTTCTACTGTTGTTTGCTAGGAAAAGCAGCATTAGCAGCTTCCTAGCCAGGGGCCTGACGGTTCCCCTGCTGCCACAAGTTCTTCTGGTCCTCCCTATTATCTCCCACTCCCTGGGCCTTACTGTTTGGTCCCTGGCTTTTATGGCAGGGTAGTAGAGGGCCATGAGGAAATGAGGTGACCCCAGGGTCACGAGTGGAGTCAGGGGGCTGGAACCGGACCACGGCCCTGCCAACCCCACTCTCTTAGGACCAGCTCGTGTCGAGGCAGGCAGAGCAATGGAGATGGGGAGAGACTGGGGACAGGGTCCCTTCCATCCTTGACCCCAGCATCATATGCCTTTAATTAAGCCAGATTTGAATATGTTTACAAGCCCCAGTAGTCTTAAATCTTCCGGCTCTTTGCCCCCCTCTGTACCCCTTATTCCACCATCCCCTCATACCTCTAGTCCTTCTTTTTCTTCTTCTCTTTAATATGGTGTCAGACATCTATTTATTATGCTGTTTTAACTGGATTTCAGGAACTGGTTACAAGCTATTTGGGAATCCACCAAATAGGATTGGAGGGACACCCCTCTAAGATGTTAATCTGTTAGCGATATAAAAGGCCGCTCACCCCACTAAACTCCCCCTCCACTGGAACCTGGGGGCCCTTTATGGCCCCATCAGGCACCCGCATGGACGACTTACTGCTGACCTTGTGACCTGGCAGTTGAAGCCATATGAGGAGGGAATCTTTCTCTTGTCCCATCCCCTGCTTCTCTCTTTACTTCTGTTTCTCCCGTCTGAATCACCGATGTTCTTTACTGTTTGCAGGAAAATTGTTAAAATTCCTCAAGTTATCATCCTTCACATTTTAAACCATGTTCTCTTTTATTGTTTTCTGTTAATTGCTTAAATCGGTGGGTTTAAAATCATTCTTAATCTCATCAGAATGGGAAGTTCAGCTTGTGTTTTTGTTGGCGTTTGGCATCTGTCTGAGCCATGTGGCAGCACATAATGAGATCTCTTCGTATCGTCTCAGTTCCTGAAACTCTTTATCTCTAACAGGCAACATTTATATTCATTCTTTCTCCCTCAACTGGTCTCTCATGTAAAAGATTTACACACAGCTCACCAGCCTTTATTAGGGAGGTACCAGCATGTTTGCTGTACAACAAAAAGTCCCTCCACTGGCTCCGTCATATTAAAAATTTACACGTAACTGAAGAGCTGTTACAGTTGGCTTACTAGCATGTTAGTAGCCGAAAAGCTAGCTACAAAAGACCTGGTCCTGGGGAGTTGGTTGGCTAATTGGATCGGTTGGGTTAAATAAATGTTTTAGTTCTCCCCTGTGCTGGGGGGATCTGGTGGCAAGACCCTCTCATCTTAGCAGAGGAGGAAAAACCATTTAGATGAAAGGAAGAGGGGAGGAATTTAAGGAGAGAAATGAGCTTATTTATGGTCATATCACATTTTTCTGTGTGTGCTTTACACACAGGTGTCACAGTGTATGCAGTACGGGCCTAATACCGACACTAGTTTTAAAGGAGTGCTGCTGTATTTAATATGTACTGTAATAGAACCTTTAATGAGATTTTTGTCATTGCAGGTTCCAGATTCAAAGGGGAACCAGTGACCCCACCAGCTACAAGAGCCTGGGTGATTGCTTTCGGACCATCTTCCGCAATGAGGGGTACGTTTTCCTCAATAGTTGTTGCCAACTGCAGGACAAAAAAGGGGTTCACAAATCAGGGATACTGTTTTTTTGTTTTGTTTTGTTTTTAGAGCTTCAATGATGTCAGTTCTTCCTGTTTTCTGTGTGCAGGAAAGAAACAATTTTCCTTTCTTTAGTAAGGTGGCATATGGTGTTTATTCTATGAAATAATTGAACTTAGAGTGTTTTATTTTTTCCTTCTAGGGTCAATATGCATGGAACCAATTCATTAATATTCATAAAAAGATTTTAAATTGATCATACAAAGAAAAAGTTGAAACACACAAGTGTAAATTGCAGCGGCCAAACCATAGCAAGTTCAAGCTGACCGATACGCACTACATTTTTTTAATATTGCAGCAGTTACAGCAATGATGACGGTGATTGCAACAATGCAACAAAGATGACAATGACCACAATGGCAACAATAATAATTAAAGTAAAGGATTTTTTTAAAACTTAAAAGACTACCAAACGTAAAGAGCTTTAGAGCGACATACTACACTTAATAATTTAACTGGTATTAGCTTCCATATTGAAGTATGTTTAGCTTCTGTCTCAGCAAAAAATACAAGGAAACGAAGAGATGTTAGGTGTGGAATACAATTATAAACAAATATGTTATGTCATAGTGCTTTATTCAAATACCATCAACAGTTGGTGGTCTAGTAGCTGGAAGGGTTTAGGTCAGCACCTTGCAGAAATATCCTGCAGCAAGCCTTATCAGTCATTGTACCTCACATTGGACAAGAGTACAGCTGTTATTGACTCAAAGCCCAAATGTAAAACTTTCACAGCTAACTAGCTAAAGACAGTCCTGCGGCCATGCGCCCTCCTGCTCTGCCTGTGACAGGACCGTGAGACAGTGCAGGTGCAGGAGAAAGTGTTTGCCACTCTCTCTGTTTACGGCGAGCCGACAGCTTTACAGCGGATATAAAGTTGATCTGCTGCAAGGTGTGAGTGAACGCACGTTAAGAGAGAGGCCGGCTTTGTGACAGTTGGAAATCGCACGCTGCCTGTAGCTCAACCGACACAGCTATCCTGCTACAGTAGCTATGGCCTCTTCACCTAATACACACACACCCACACACTCTCTCAGTGTGAAATCTAATGCCTTTGTGCCTGCATGCTTTTTGGGTGTGTCCTTTGGAGAAGGTCTGCATGAATTTCCAGAAAACTCTCTGGCACAACAAAATAGTTGCCAAATTACACAATGTATTCGACATATGCTCTGACAGTTATTACCATCACTGTTATTACTGTAGGCTTACATGACAAAGCCTTGGTATTTGTCGATGTGTCCCCACAGATGGAAGATCCACTTTCTTTTTCGACCAATTATCACTGAAAGTATATTTTTGCTGAGTCTGTAATCACTCCCCAGTAGCACATCCCGGATTACCTCCAGGCCAAACCACTTAGTTATAACTTACACAAATAGGCCCCACTGTTGTAGAATTATTATTAAAAATAAACATCTCCCGTCAGCTCATGGCAGGCCTGAGCTAACACCAGGCCTCGCTCTCTCTCTGAGGTGATGAGAGAGGAAACCTGAGCTCGCAGCTCGCAGCTCGAGCTCGGTGATTAAACTGAGGAAAGACATGGCAATGCACACGCGTGACACCGTCTGAAGCCTGGACACAATAAAAATACCCATAGACGTACTTGTATCAGCAGGATGCATTTTAAACACAGGAGAAATAGCTTTAACTGAGTGAATTATATCTGGTAAAAACTCCAAATGATACATTAGGTTGTTATGAAATGTGGAAAATAAAGCATGAAATCCTGTAGATGTGCTCCTAAGTGTGTGACAGTGTGAATCATGCTAACCAGCACTTGGTTGGTGTATTGCCTTACAAACCACGCTGCTTTTTCTCTTGCATGTGGGTGTAGCAGCATGAACATGTGTTAAGTGTTTCCGTCTGGAGGGAAACAAAAAGTCTCTATTCTCGAGCATTCTTTACCAGTGTGGTATCCAGAGACTGGGTCGAGACCCAAAGCATGGCCACAGGAATATTAAGAAGGTCCCAGTACTACAGCTGGGCGAACTGGCCTGGGTAATGCAGATCAATGACTAATGCCTGAAACTAGTGCAAGATCGGGGGGTTGGTTTGACTCTGGCTGGGACCACCCATGCAAAGCATATCTACATGGATATGTGAAAAAGTGCAGATAAGCATGTCCGCCAGATAACATGCTTTACACAAGCGCGGTTTGTAGTAAGCAACAATCATGTTCCAGGAAAAGTTTAAAAATGCATATTTGCTTCTTTGCCAAGAGTTAAATGTTGCTTGAATTAATACATTAAATTAATGAGCTTCAGGTGGATTCTCCCAGGTGGACTGTGTTACCTTTGGACAAGCTAACCGTCTCCCCTTGTTTCCTGTCTTTGTGCTAAACTAAGCTAGCTGGCTGTCGGTGGGATGTTGAAATGTTCATATTTACAGATATGACTGATGATCTCAGGAAGTTAAGCATATTTTACAAAATGTCAAAATATTTCCCTAATGCGGTGGTTCTCAAACTTTTTCTGTTATTGCCCTTTTTTTTTGGGGGGGGGGTCCTCCAAGTCTCTTTTTTTTTTTTTTTTTTTTTTTTTTTTTTTTTTTTTGTTTTTTTTTTTT
>JAQLOL010000007.1:5563971-5583163 GCA_029783665.1 Naso thynnoides | reverse complement strand
TCCAAGATTACACCATTTTAAATTACTAGTCCAACCCTTTTTTCCAGCCTTAAAAAACTTTTTTAATATTGACAATGAGGTCAATATTGGCCAATAATATCATTATAATATAATATCATTAAACTGTAACAGGATCCATCATCAGATAAACTTGTATGAAGTTTTACTTTCTCCTTCCACAGAATCTTTGGCTTCTACAAGGGAATCCTGCCTCCCATCCTGGCAGAGACGCCCAAGAGAGCTGTGAAGGTGAGATAAAGGATGTGCATGTAAACAGAGAACTACAAAGCTTCAGTCACTCAAGCTCTGGTTTCGCTGTGAACTGCTTGGCTGCCATATAAAAACACTCCAACCGCAGTTGCTCTAACATGGCACACACATGTTGATTAATCACATGACTCCTTCTGTCATGCCACTCCTGTTTGCTCTGCTCGCCTACTAAATATTAACCTAACAGCATTTATAGCAGGTCCCATCTCTTCATATTTGTTTGTAGGAAAGTTTAGCATGTGTCACTTCATGCTAACATATAATTGGGTGTCCGGGGGGCAGAGGGAGGCTACTGATGCCTGGCATGGAGTTGCTCTGTAATGAGATGCTGGAGACGAGGAAGTGTGAACTTTAAAAATAAGCACTCACACTGAGAAGATGGGGTAATCGCTCACATGGCGAACAAAGCTGGCTGACAGTGAGAAATGTCTGGAGCGAAGAATTAAAGCAAATTAGAGCTCTGATTAAAACGCCTCTGCTGGCATTTTACCCCTGTGTACTCAGAAACAATCAGTGGATGTTGATAGTTTTGAGAATGATCTAGACTTCTCTTTATCCACAAAATTTTAGCCATGTGTTGCTGAGTTGATACAAAGTTCCCCTTTCCTCCTGAGTGTTATAAGGTAGCTGCTTTTTGTGTGTGTACACATATGTGGGTGAGTTATGTGTGCAGAGATGTCAGTGTGTGACTGCACTGTGGCTTGCTGACAGCTCATTTATCCTGATCTTTCCTCTGCAGTTTTTCACCTTTGAGCAATACAAGAAGTTGCTGAATCTGACCCCTTTGTCTCCCGGTGTGGTGAGTGTCAGACACAGAAACACCTGAATACACTCTCACCTGAAAAATAAACAAAGACACACACAGGACCAGGAAGAACGTTACGCCCAGTGTCAGAAATTTACGTTTCAGCTCACCTGCCAAACGCTGGTAAAACAGAAACAAATGCCAAGAATAACTTTACCAGCCAAATAAATTGATGTAAATTTTCCTGTCAATGCAGAGCTCTGAGCGTACGGTTTTCATTACTTTTCATGAACAAATACAGGTGATGCATGAGAACGCGTAAGAATTTATTACACATTTTACTTTTTTGTCCGAGTCTGTTTCTTCTTTATGCGACTCCCTGCTAACTCTGACCCCAGCACAGTGTTTCTCCTGATTCTACCCCAAAAGAAATACATTTGCTCAGTTTTGATAGATGTTGTTGTGGGTTTACTAACGTGGCAAACACAAAACTGCCGTAATGGCAGTTTAACTGTCTAAAACGAAGGTCATCTCACATCGGACGGCATGAAGAATAAACTTAAGTGGAGATTAAGTGAAGAGAGTCTTTTGTTAGGTGTTAAGCACATATAAAAGCATTCCTGATGACTAACACATTTCAATGTCGGCTCATAATAGATAGTGAACAGCATGTGAACCAGCTTATGTAACAATTGGTGTCAATTAAGCTTGAGCTTACTGTCAAATAAGATTATACAGTTTCACTTATATTTAGGGATTTAATACATAAAGCGTGGTTAAAAAGGGCAGCTCTGTTGTGTGAATGGGACCGTAGTTGGGACTTAGGAAGATCAGCTGATCTGCCTGGTAACAAATGACTTCACATTCCTGCCCAAACGTAAACTACTCACTCTTTACTTCAGGTCATGGAGCAACCAGAGGACAAGTTTGGTTTGTGCAACTTTGTGTAAAGCGAGTGTGACTGACAGCTTGTCAGGAGCCATTTTTTATAACAGCGGCTTTGTTTTGTTTAGATTTTATTGGCTCCAAGTTGGATCAAATGTACAGTGTTTAGCATAAGCAGAGGCTGAGAACTAACTTTATGAACTGCACACAAGACAGTAAACTATATTGAGGCTTAAGGTTTTGCATAATTAAAGGCACGGCCCCTTTGAGCGACAGTAGCCTCGAGCAGATCAATCATTGGAAACAATGCAAATTCTCTGCTGCTCCACCTGTCATCCAAATATAACATTTTTGGTGGCCGATGGTAACAGCTTGAAACCAGTAGTTCACCAGACAATGGGTGATGTCACAGTGGCTTTGTCCATGATTCAGTATACTTACTAATTTATTCATTCATTCATTTTCCATAACCGCCTATCCTTTACAGGGCCAGTGGGGGGTGGAGCCAATCTTGCCTTGGTTGTGCGTATCGTTCTGATTGTCTCAGAGAACATTATCCAGTTTTAAGCAGAATATATCTTACTTGTTTTCTTTAAAAGCAGTTGACAGAAATAAATATGACATGTTTATGCTTCTTTTGCAAAAGAAATGAATATGACATCACTTTAAGCTTGAGATTTTATGCTTGCATTTGCCAGTGGGTCAACACGTTCAGAGTATGTATAATTATACTAGAAGTAAATTCCACTGCAGAGGAGACCTGATAATCTTTGCAGTTAGGTGTGGAGAAAAATATACATATATATATCAGTACCAGTTTAGATTATCGGCTAAATGAGTTGTAAAGTATCTGCAAATTGGATATCGGCAAAAATCCAATATCATGCATCCCTGCAATCATTCACCCTCACATCCATACCTCCAGGTAATTTAGAGTCACCAGTTAACCTGCATGTCTTTGGATTGTGGGTGGATGCCGGAGAACCCAGAGGGAACCCACGCAAACAGGGGGAGAACATGCAATGAAACATGCATGCTGGGTGTCAAACCCAGAACCCTGTGAGGCAACAGTGCTAACCACTAAGCCACCATGCTGCCTGTTTAATTCATTTGCTTGTTTGGGAGGGACAGTGCATATTAATGAGCATTACTTGCACACGGAAAAGAAATGCAAACATGTCAGATTGTTGTCCCTGTGTTGTAGACGTTACTTGGAAGAAAAAAGCACACAAATAAACATCATACAAACTTTGTTATACCCAAGATAAAAAAGGTGCGACTCCTGTCAGTGAAGACATGAACCTAAACCTCAAAGATATTATTCCATTACTTGACTGCAGTGTGCTGAAGTAAAGTCAATAACTCCACTGTATGCTTGTTTAGCAGCTTTTAATTTCGTAGACAGATTATCCTGCAGGCCATAGGTTTTCATCTGGTTTCATCCTTGTTGACTTATCCGGTTTTATTATATTGAGTTAAAGTTTTAAGCAAGACAGATCTGCGTTACTGGGGCGCGGTCACCACACACCACGTATTCAGGTGGCAGCCAACTCTCAGGTGTGATAGATGGCTCACCTGTAAGGCATTGCGGAGGCCGTCCCGACCCAATGTATATCCTTGTCTTGTTTTTACAGCCATTGGTGGAGAAATGTTTACCTGTCCCATCCATCATGCTCTCCTCCCCCTCGTTCTTCATCCCTTCATCCTCCTCTTCCTCCAGTGCCTCCAACCCCATTTCCCCCAGAGGCCCTCACATATCAAGTACTGTAATCACATTAGATCATTGGTGTGTGTGAATTACAGATTGGTCGTGAATGGCTCTCTCTCTCTCTCCAGTTCAGCATGGCACAGCTGAATGCTTTCACTCTGATTAACGAGGACACACACAGCAATAATACAAATAAGGAATTAAACCGTGGCTGGCTGGCTGTGTAAACATCGCGAGGCATGTCTGAGAGGATGGGTCCTGCGGCTCTGACAGCGGGATAAAGAGGCAGGAAGAGTAATGAGCTATAGACACGATTGTGACATGTTCCCATTACGCTTCTCGGCGAGCACGCATGCATGCACACAAACACACACACACTTACATGCAGACTGGCACAGCTCCATAAACATGTCAGGGGATTTTTTCTTGTTTGAAAATAACTTGGTAACACTTACAGCATCTATAATGCATTATGAACATACTTACAATGCATTATAATGCACATATAGTACTATATAATCATAATTATAAGCAAGGTCAGGGTTCACCCTAACCTTAACCATAACCACATATAATGTATTTTAAGTGTGTTCATAATGCGTTATAATGTGTTATATGTGTCCATAATGTGTTATAATTTATTATAGAAACAGGCTTAATAGAAAGTGTTACCAATAACTTTATCAAACTTAAGCAGCTTGTGTGTTTTGTGTATACATTTCTGTATTTTCTTTTGCTTTGCTTTGTATTTTTATGAGCAAGCTTGTATTGTTTTAATGTGTCTGTTTTATTCTTAACTTTGTATTTATCCTCCACATTTTTGATTAATATGTATTTGTTGCAGTATTTGTTTTGATATGTCAAATCAAGCAATCACAACTCGGTATCGTTCATGCTTCTTCCTTTTGTTCACGTTCCTCTCCCTCCTGTCTGTCATCTAGCAACTCAAATAACAAACACAGGTGTCGTGTGCGTCTTCCAGCATTTTTCAAATGACAGCAGTGACAGAACTGACAGAAACACTTGTCCGTTTCCGACGAGACAAAAAGACTAGGGAAACAAGTTTATGGAAACGAACGTACCATTCAGCCTAAACATCTCGTAGGCCGGGCACGTAGACAATCTTCCTCATTGTCTACATCAGTTTGTCTTCTCTGCTTCGTCTCCACCCAAATATTCCCTCCACATTCTCGACCCTAAATCATGTCCATCGCTCCTCCAGGCGCTGTCTGTAGCGGGGCTTGGCGCAGGCTTGACTGAGGCTGTTGTCGTCAATCCTTTCGAAGTGGTGAAAGTCAGTCTCCAGGCCAACAGAGATTCTTTCAAAGAGGTCAGTGGAAATAAAATACTGTCTTCATACGTGATTTAAATGTGCACTTTTCTCCAGAGGCCAAGTGATTTGACATCTTCTTTTGATTTTTTACTCTTCTTAATACAGCAACCCTCTTCATTCGCTCAAGCAAGACGCATAATTAAGTCAGACGGAATTGGACTGAAGGGCCTGAATAAAGGACTGACATCCACTCTGGGACGCCATGGTGTTTTCAACATGATCTACTTTGGCTTCTACTTCAATGTCAAGGATGCTATCCCAACCAGCCCGGTAATACACCAATCAAAATCTGTGATCGCACTCTGACCTGCAGTTCTTTTTAGGTTTTTGCTGACAAATGCAAACTCATGCCAAGTGACCGGTGTTTGTAACCTTGACTACGCTCCCGTTTTGCTGCCTTTAGGATATATGATACGCACGTGTCCCAGCCACTTCACCAGTGGAGAAATGGGAAAGTGTTTGACAGCATGATTAGTTAGCCTGCCTGCCATGACAGGGAGGAAGCAAAAATCAGAGAGGAGCTTGTAAGATCAACCCCACTAATACCTCGTCTGTTTGCTCCTCATAACATCCTCAAAGTTTCACATTACACATCCGGCAGGGCCTGATGGCCCAAACAAAAGTTAATTTTGTTTAATGGAAACGTTACCATACGCCATCTCCACATGTACAAACTGGGCGCATTAGATTAACTCCAATGAACTAATTGGAAGCAGACAACGATACTATTTTCAAGGGAAGGTTACAGTGGAAGCCCAGGCTCTGCTATATTTTCAACATTTTTCCAGTGACGCATGGTGTACAGAGAACCAAGTGGTCATCCTCTGTGAATGATAATTATGTGGCTGGATGACCCAAATAGCTCTCCCCTCAGATTGTGGCCGTTGCTTTTGGGAACGATCCATTGGTATGTACATCGATGGAATGATCTTGTTTGTGAGAGGCTAACGACGTCTATTGTTGAGGCAGGGAAGGATAAATATTGTGGCCTCAGACAGCTTACATGCTGAGCCCATAGTGGCGTTTCTCCAAAGCCTGTTTGTCAGCAACATGAGCAACGAGCATGCAGCTCAGACGTGCTCGTAGTCAAATTGAGCCAACCGAGCTGGGGCATCTCTCACGTCTCTATTTTACTGGTATAGAGGGGGCAGATAGCACACTGCCATCATTCACAAGTGAATGTGTGAGGAGATGTTTGCTTAAGGCTGTTAGGAAGTGGGTTGATTGATGTACTTAGGCCACGAGTATGTTACCCCTTTCCCCACATCCCACTTGAAAAAAACAGAAGAAGTGGGATTAACTGTTGATTTACCTCGGCTCTCAGGGTGTCCAGCCGCTTGAGAAAGGCCTGGACCAGAGAGGCTGCTGTCATTTGTAAAAATATCCCGGCCAATTAGCTGTCAGAGCTCTCTGAGTCTGGGCTTCTTTGGTACAGTAATACCCCTGTGCCGAGTCACTGCCCAATTACCCAAATTGTCCCCATATGCCTCCCCAGTCTGCCTGCATGCACCCTGTTTATAAATCCTCTGTCTTGGCTCGCCAAGGAACATGTGCTTCTGTTCAGCCAATCAGAGTGCTGCACCACAGTCAGGAAGCACTAATCTGCCCCCCGCTACCATAAAATGATCAGGGCTTTCATGCCAGCTTTGCTTTCTCTCCTTCACTTTTGCATATATGTATACACTGAGTGTCTCATTTATTTTTGTTTCTGTTCCTTTAAGCATGTTTTGTGCAATCACATTTAACACCTGGTGCGTTACTCAGGAAATGATCCCACTTAAATGGTGCCACTTTTTTAATCACATGCCTCCTCTTCTTTACCAGGACCCTACGTTGGAGTTCCTGAGAAAGTTTACCATCGGCCTTGTGTCTGGGACCATCTCCTCCTGTGTAAACATTCCCTTCGATGTAGCCAAGAGCCGCATCCAAGGCCCGCAGCCTGTGTCTGGAGAAATCAAGTACCGCACCTGCTTCCAGACGATGGCACTGGTGTACCGGGAGGAGGGGTGAGAACATGAGTGGATGAGTCAGGGTTCCTCAAAACAAAACTGAGAAAAACTGTCACTGGTGCATCCAAGAATTAATGAGGCACTTTGTCTGCTTTGTTAGCAATCGCTAGTTGGTTACCTGCCAAACTGGCTGTCAGAAAAGACAAATTATACCAGCTGCAGCTACAAGTTAGTAGAGTTTGATTATGTGGTGTGACTTTCCAACATTAACTACAAGGGAAGTGCATGAACATCTTGGGGCAGAGCTGCAATCTGCTAAATGGAAACCAAATAGTGACGTTACATTCTGGGCTGTATTCCCCTCATGTGTGATCATACATTTCTGCAGTCTGTCAGTTTTGCAGTAAATGTTAACATATTTTCAAACCTCTGAGAATGACAGCTCTAAATGGAAGCTTCAAGGAAAGATGTATGTTATGTTACCAATTGCCCCAGGCTTTTCCACTTTCCCCCATGCAGCTCCACTAGACATGGGCCAGCGAGATGTTTGTAGTCAGTGGACACAGGAGCCTTGGGGGCTGCTGCAGGAACGGCACTGAAATGCTGTCGTTGCAGGGGTGCATGGAGGGTGCCCCCTCCGCCACATCCAGTCCCTGGCTCTTAACACAACACAGTCCCAGCTAATTAGTGGTCCCTATGGGAGACGTCGTTAAGCAGACCCTAACGAGCCGCGCGGCGCTCCACGGGTCAATCTAATCAGACAGAGGGCCAGGGAGGAAGTGGGTTGAGCCTTATTAACGCCATCAGTGGCGGGGCCAGGGAGCGGGACAGGGAGCACGAGGCGGAGGCAGGCAGCCACTGATCACCTTGAACGCATTAAGGGGCAGGTCCTCGCCTCCACTGGCCGTTAGACCCCAAATATGTACCTGACGGGGTGAGAGACAGGCAGGGCAGCAGACAGACAGCCAGGCAAGAACTCACAGCTTTTACACACATGTAAGTACACACACACACATACTAAAGATCTACATGGGTAAAAATAGTCTCCTCTAGATTTTAAATATTGTCTTGAATTGCGTAGATTTATCTCAGCTTTTGTTTTTCTACATCATTAACATCCTTGGGTTTTTTTCTATAGGTACTTGGCACTGTATAAGGGGTTGGTGCCAAAGATAATGAGGCTTGGACCAGGTAACAACACAAAGCTCTTTATACTAATATTTAAATTCTCATCATTGCAAATTGTCTGATAAAACAGATGAAAATGATTCAGTTTGAACAACACCTAACAGGTTTTGTTTGAGGTTTTAGGTTTTAAGATATCTATATGTTTTTATACACATATCTATCAAATTATTTATCTAAGCAGAGCTTCCTAATGCATGTTTGTGCTAAATTTAACTTTGTATGAGTGGGTTTTTTTTTTTCCAATGAATGAAGTCGGAGCATGCACTACTTTGTCAGATGCAGTAATTCAGACTGTTTGGTGCTGCGTATTCAACAACAAAAATGTCTAATGCATGTTTTTTTAATATCTATGTCATCTTTGAATGAAAACATTGTGAGAGAAAGAACAACAGTCTAGCATTTTGTCATATTTGTCTAGAATACAGTGGATGTTCCTTATAGTCATGGATGCTTTGGTGGTAGGACGAGTCCTCCCAAGTCAGGTCCTTCAGAGGCTACTCATGACTCCTCCATAGCATTTGGAAAAAGCTAAATTCAACAGTTTATTAAGTGTGCATATGTGCATTAAGTGAAAAGGTGCTGTTGAAGAAGTGGATGCCGCTATGGCTGGGCAATAAATTCATTTTAAATCAAAATTTGAATTAATTTGTTTGGACAGTGTTAAGAAATTAAAATCGTGAAAATCAATTTTTCCTTTAACTAAGGTAAATTCAGTAGCCCACATCTCCCTCTCAGCTCTGGGCTCTTACAATTTTTAAGTGTAGTTTGGTGAAAGTTAGGCTGGTACTTTATTAATCCCAAAGTGAGGGCTTCTTTTTTTTTAGGATTAGTTTGGTTAAAGCTAGGTTTGCTCTTTGTTCCCTGTAGGGAAATTCATTTTGATTGGAATGAAAACAATGTATTTTAGATAATTCCTTTGTCTCTTGTAGTTTTAAAAAAAAAACCTAAATCGAAAATCGAATGAGGTGTGAAAAAAACAGGGCTTTTATTTTTAGGCCACATCGCCCAGCCCTAAAAGCAGCATTGACAGCATTGTTTTCAACTTATTCGTTAAAATGAGGGCTGCTAATAGACTTTTTTTCCTGCTGTTTCAATCTTTTTTCAGTAAACAAGGTTAAGTACCCATAATCAGTTTGTGAGGGTTTTGTTTGCAGTGTTAGTTGTTACACCTCTTACCGATGCAGAGACTGTATAATTTTCCATAACCGAGTTAACAAGTTAGCTAACATTAATGTTAGCCTGTTGTAGCTGGTGAAGTGCTAGCTCACTAGCTTTCCAAGGAATGTTGTGCTAACAATCTTGTAATGTTTGATGATCAGCCACTAAAAGCAAAAGCATAGCTAGTTTGACGCCCGGTGATGCGGTTTCTTTGTGGCTGTTTCGTGTCATTTTCAAAAATGCCAGGAAACAAATGCATCAAAGCCCTCACCTTACGAAAGTCAAAACAAGCTTTTAAATCAGGCTTTGCTGATCAATAAGTTTGTAGATTCAGCAACTGAAGAGTTAATTCCTCACCCCATATTTGTTTAGAACCAGGTCAGAACAGTTCTATGGTGCAATTAGATGATGAAGAATCCTTGAAATTCAGCCTTCTAAGGATCCTTCCTTGACTTTAAGAAGCAGTCGGTGTATTCCTGTCACCGTGTCAGCCTCACTGACTCCACGACACCTCAGTTCATTTTGGTTGATTGAAATAGTTTGATTGACTGTGGCTCTGCTGTTTTTGGTTACAGGTGGAGCAGTGATGCTGCTGGTCTATGAGTATGTGTCTAAATGGCTACAGAAGAACTGGTAAACCCCCCCCAAAAAGGGAAAAAACACCAAGGAAGGGAAACTCACGAAAGTGCCTTTTGGATTGAACCTCATTACAGATATTGTTAACTGACTCAAGTAATTTTAGACCAAATACATTTTAATGTGCGTTTGTTTTTTTTATGTTGAATATACAATACTGCTCTGCAAAATACCACGTCAGCATTATTATATATTTGTGTTAAAATGCAGCTTTCTGCGAGAAAAAAAACTTTGTCAGCTTGGTTTGTTTCTCAGGAACTAAAAACAGCTGCAATGCCGAAAACTGACAAATATATTTCTAATAGAAAGCAGGTTTCCAACAGTAGATCAGTTGGATTTAATGAAGGCCCTGAAAACTTGTTTTCTCAATCAGATTGTTACTATGAGAAACGAGGTTCAACATGAAGACAATATTTTCTGCCAAATTTAGAACAGTTTTGGTTATTTCACATGGGAGATCTATGTATTTGTGTTTTTTTTCTGTGCTTCTCTCACAGGTTTTAAGTAGGCGGAGCTCAGTTGAAAAAGTGAAATCACAAGCTTCCATGCGCCAATCAGAGTTGAGTGAAATTTGCATCAAAATCTGGTGACAGTTACGAGGTTGTTTGCTAACGTCAGTCAAATCTGAGCACACCACACCCACACAGTCCTGATGAAGCGAATGATGTGAGATTGTGAAGTAACTTTTTAGTCCAGATAATCTTATATTGTAGAGAAATGTTAAATATTTGAAACCAAGTTTTCATGGGTCTTAACTTTGAAATGAAACCAAACACTAAGAACAGGTTTTTACATGACGGTCACAAAGGGTCTTAACTATAGAATCACTGCAAAGTTCTTAGTACAGATCATCAACACAGCACATTTAACATGAGTCTCACCTGACTCAGAGCTCTCAGTGAATCACCCATCTCTATCAAACATCAGCAGTAACCTGATACAAATGAAACTGCTCATGAAGGAGCAGCCTGTGAACACACACACGCACACTACGCACACTACAGCACTACAGTGAGTCCATGCACTCACGTACATACAGTTTGTATGTACTTTATATACAACAATGCAGACATGATCACAAACGTGCTGTGATCACACTCATAGTACTGAGCCTTATTGTCTCTATCTCAAACAAAAAGCTGCAACAGTGCCTAAAATTCTTAGTAAGAATTATTGTGTAAGAATTTCTTACTCACTGAAATAAGGCCAACAGCTGAACTTTTAAATCTCTTTGCATGACTTGTATTTTTATGTACTTCCTTCAAATTGGAAATCTCTATTTTCAAGCTTTACTTGTTAGAAATTGTGTTAATTTGACTTTTTTAATTGCAAATTATAGTAGTATTTTTTGAAAAGTTACATGATAAATAAAAAGGCATAAAACCCTCAACTAATTTGGTTCTTCACTGTTTGTTTGTGTGTGTTTGTTGGTGTGTGTGTGTGTGTGTGAAAAAACGTGTTTTTGTATCTTTTGGGGACCTTTCAGGTACAAACACCAACCTTGTTGGGACTTGTAGTCTTCTTGGGGACCACAACCTGGTTAATGAGGCAAAACATAATTTATGAGGACCTGGTTGAGGTTAGGGCTGAGGAGTGATTGAGGTAAGGTTAAGATTAGGTTTGGGTTACGGTTTGGGTTTTGGTTAAGCCGGTACAATATCCTCACAAGAGTAGCTGCTGGGATAAGGATTAGGGTGCATTACTTTAATTTCATTACTTTTCCAATTAACTAGTAAAGTAAGGGATTACAATTGCCAAAACAGTAATTATTTTACAGTTACTGACCCAAGTAACGCTGCATTACTGCGTTACTAGAAAGGGATGTTTTTTGTCCTTGGATGTCTTATGACGATGAGATAAACGTGCGTGTGCTGATATATATTTTTCTACTAGAGGCATATCTGATTTTAACCGTAGCTAATGTTGCATTTCTAATAAGCTGCTGATGGTGTTGCCGTGCCTAAGCATGCCTTTAAGTTAGTATTCATCAAAACAAAGTTGTTGTTCCAATAACATGGAAGAAGTTTTGGCAGCTGGCTCAACAGGTTGTGCATCACTTTTTTAGGAAGTCAGTAGGGTTGCGAAAGTAATTAGGAAAGTAACAAGTAACATAACTCATTACATTTGATACAAAGTAATAAAGTAAATGTATTGCTTTTGAGGTGTAATCAGTAATAAGTAACTTATTACTGTTTTAGAGTAACTAGCCCAATACCGGTGTCCATAAGATTTTGTTGTCATGTGTGTTTTCTCTGGGCTCTGTCGATACAAGCGTATCACCTTCCTTCAGTTTACCATGTCTTCACCCGTCTCCTTGTTTTACCCCATCAGAGCACTTTGTTGATAGAGAGCCTGTCAACTGTAGAGGCTGTGTTCGCCAACCAAGCGTCAGTCTTTTCTCTCTCGGTGGCGGGGAGTCGGTGCTGGAGCGTAGCTATAGTGCGAGCTAAAACAACAAGCTCAAGACATGCAAATGCGGCTGCAGGAATTGTGAGGGGGCGACTGTACATATCCTCTCGTTTTTGCCGGTCTATATCTTACACACATATGCACACTCACACACATGCAAACACACCTGTTGCACAGCCTTCAGGGTTAGTGACTGCTCTGTAAGATACTCATCTTAACCTCATCTGGTAGTAGCTTACGCTGAGCCACGTTGGCATTTGACAGTCGTCATTAATGTGGGAGTTTCTCTCTGCCAAAATGGAACGGCTCCTGGTTTTTTGCCCGGGGGCCTGTGGTGATAGACTAACAACTGTGGCTTGCAGACTGATGGAATCGTAAGCGCTTAACCCGTCTTTTCTGTAATGGAGTGCTGAATGCGAATGTTTGTTTCAGACTTGACAACTTGTAACATGTGAGGTGTGTATTGGTGGTAGCCGAGCAACAGAGCCACCCTTCACCTGAATTCCCTGCGCACCGCACTGATCATAAATCTTCAGCGGCAAAGTCCCCCTTCTCCTCATTTTCTTCACCTCTTGTCCATGTATGTTCATCTTCACCTGTAACATTTCAATTCCAGTGGCTCCATTTTGACAAGCCTACAATTTGGGCATGGCTTTACCTGTCTGTCCCAGCGCAGACGCGCTTAATGATTAAAACAGATAAAAATGTCCAGAATTTACACAACATGTGTGGAAAAAAGGCAGTGATTGATGTCAGTGTGATCGAACACGAGTGCCAAATGCGTACATACCAAAGACGCAGAACCAGACATGATTTTCCAAGTAGAGTTGTTGTTTTTTTTTTCTCTATTTAAGGGGCTTTACTCACCTGTCTGCTCCATGTTGCTATTTTAAGGCATTAAGAAAACATTCTGGCTGTTGTCAGCTTGGTTTAAGAAATGCTCACTGAGCAGGAACACGCATGAAGTACTGTACTCAGCCGCTGCTGCATACTCTGCTCTGTGTTACTCTGCAAATGGCTGTCTTGTTTCTGATTGCATGTGGAGAAGTAAAGATAACCATATGACACTGGAGTCAGACTCGACATCATTAATTATAAACACGTGTCGGCCCTTATTTTTAAAAGTACGCCTTTTAGACCCTCGCCTCCATAAAGCTGACCAACTACAAGAGCAGGGATTATTATTTCGTGAAGCTCTTCCTCTCGACTAGAAAACACAATGTTCCTATTTTTTTGAAAATACTGGTGTCAATTAAGACGACCACATTTTAATTTTGTTGCATGAGTCAGAGGAGACTAACAAGACTGTGCAGTTCATGTAGCAAAGTTGAAAGGAAAAGTTGTTTTGCCTTGTTGTTTGTAGGCTGAGGTAAAACATAAAAAATAACACAGAGCATGTAAAGACTTTTCATGCCACTCAGAGAGTTCACCATCATTTACTGTACGTGATGGATGGTGCAGGGTAATGGGGTGGCCATGAGGGCTGGCTGGTACAGCGAGTGTATGATCATCACGTCCCTGTGATGTGGTTCACATACGGTCAAAGAAACACTACGATCCCTGAGCAACGGTCCGTGACCACTGGATGCGGGGAAGAGTGCTTTCCAAGTCAAATCAGCCCCTGCGTGGGGAGGACTGTTGACACTGTCACACGAAGGGATTGTTTATGCTGTAACACAGGAGGAATGGAAACACGGGGCAGTAGCTCAACCACTCTGTGAACCCTCAGCAGCAGGTAATGCTATGTAAAAGAGCAGGTGAGCGACTTTATCGAGTTATCAATCTACAACGTCACGTCCACGCTGGAGCCCAGTTTGTTTAAATCTCTGGTTCTTATTGCAGGGCTAGACAAGGCTTGCCAGACACACTCAGAATTTATTACACTACACTCTTCCCCCTCAAAACTTTCAGAAAGTATTTTTGCATCATTTTGCAAACATGTCATTTGTCAGCTGCGCTGTGTGCTTTTCTTTTGTAATGAACATGTTGAGTTGGCCCTGACAAGCCCTATTTGGCCCTTTGTGGCTGCTGACGGTTCGCGTTTGGGTCAGATGTCTGATGACCTTGGACACCGCAGGCCAATGAGCCTATTTGTGGCTCTGTGGATGCACGTGGACTCCACCTCACCCCGGTAGTCCGGGAGTCCCCCAGCACACACAACTACAATTTTAATGCAACAGGGATGTTCTGATTTACTGTATCTCACACGGGCTTAAGTCCAGCTGAGAAATTCTTTGGGACCTACGACTGTTGAAAATTACTGGAATTTATAATGCATGACATTAGGCTTTAACTGTTTTCTACAAATAATAGAAGGGCCCCTTGACATTGTGCAATCCCTGTATGAGATACTGTGTTTACTGAAAGCAGCGTTTTCAATAAGAATAAACAGAAAAAATATGTCTGTATTTTAGTCATATTTCTACAACTTTACTTTCAACATAAAGTACGTGCTTAATGTTAAATTTATTTGAGAAAATTAAGAAAATTGGCAAAATATTTATTTTTATTTACACTGAGGTCACATAAAATCTATGAGAGAAATAATAACGTAAATTTTATTTTTTTTATTGAGCTGATATTCAAATTTTCAGACATGTTTATGATGCGAGGCGTTCTGCCATAATGAGGGGAGGTTATTTTAATGAGCGAAAGAATTGCTTCATGTGGTGACAAAGACTGTGTGTTCTCAAAGCATTTCTGATGAACTTTCCTAGTGAGCCATGACACTTGGTGATAGAAAATACAGGCCTTGTGCGAGCCTTTTTTTTTTTTTTATGGAAAGCAGTTTCCTGCACATGTAAAACAGGCCAGGAGGGGACAACACCTTAAATTTAGCATGATCTCACCAACATCGAGACCGAAGAAAGAAAAATGTGTTTAACTGTGATTATGTAGACTAGTGTGTGTTACTGCCAGAAGAGGAACTGCTGAGGATTCCCCCAAACAACCAGCAAACTCCAGTAACAGCCAAACAATTTAATAAGATACATTCAATTTCATTGTGCAACATTTGTCAATTGTTAATGCTCTAGACTCCAACGTAAGACCAATGCCAATTTTGTCTGAGCGTGCGTGGAGATTCCCATGCTGTCTGTAAGGCTAATTGCACTTCATTCAACGTACCTTAATCTAATAAATAAACCTCTCTCTGGAGCTCTTGCATAGGCTACATTTTTAGAGAAGTGGGGGAAACAATGCTCCATAAGACACTTGCTTTTATCAAAACATAAAACGACGACACAAAAAAGCGTACAAACATATAAAAACAATAGCAATTAATGAGCACCCTGAAACACTAATGCAAAGTTTTCTTTCCCCCTCTTCTCTGATTGCTTATTCATGAAGTTATACATTACCCCGTTTTGCCCAAAGACATTTGCAGAAGTGTGCAGTAAAGAATCTGAGAGGAATTGTGTTGATGGATATGTAGCAGTCTTACATCAGTCCTTCAGTACACCTGTCCTGCAAGTTCTTTCAGACAACGAGTTTGTAGTAAAAATTTGACAGACTGTTTATTCCTCGTGTGTCTTTGGTCTGAACGCGTGTAGCAGGAGGAGGAGGAGGAGGAGGAGGAGGAGGATGGGGGGGTCACATACAGAACACCACAAATATGGGTCCTGTGGGCCGAGTCCTTCATAGAAAGGAGGAAGAATGAAATGAAGCCACAGGCGACAGACTTGGTGTCTCCTGTCCTCGCCGTCTCTCACTCCTTCCTCCCCTCCTTGATCAGTCTGTGCAGCTGACTTCACAGCGCCGAGGCGGTGACGGGATGGATGGCGTCACGGCTGGCTGTCATGCTCCTGAAAGCCAGAGGGGTGGCGATGTCACAGCTGTGGGGAGATAGAGCACTGCCACTGGCCGGCTGCCATGTGGGTCCGGTCACATAGGCCGAGGTGGTGGCGCTGTACCCCATGTAGGGTGACACTTGGGTGGGAGGGTGGTAGGGAGGGATGCTGGGTGCTGTGACATAGCTGTTCGCTGTGGGCAATCCATTCGGCGTCTGGAAACAAAGAAGAGGGGAAAAAAGAGGACGTTAGCAGGTGAAAGTCTGGGTTAGAGGTCTGAAAGGTCGCTGCTTGGTGTAGAAATCATGTCACTGTTTTCAGTCTGTCTTTTCCCTTCAGAATTTGAAAAAAAAAAGGAAAATTTATTTGCTCCAAAAACATTCCTAAATCTAGTCACTTGAGAGGGGATTTAGAAGCAAAACCTCCTTTTACAGCTGCATTATTTAGTGACATGACCCCAGCCCAGGTAGACACACACACACACACACACACACACAAGCAGCTGAGTTCTAATGGGAAAAAGCTGAGGCAGGCTGTAGAAAAAGAAGGTAAGTGAAAGGAAAAGTGATGTTGGTTGAATTATAAACAGCAGAAAACTTCAATTCTAACCCCACAGCCACCACATAAAAAACCCATTTTCCCAATTTTGATGAAAGTATGAATGATCAATTATGCGCTCTCATGCCCCTGGAACATATTAAGCATGTATTAAAACCATACATGCACGATTGCCCGTCCATGTCTACGGGTCTTGCTTTCTGCCCAAAAAGTGGACGTTTCTCCCGTCGGCGTTGATATACCACGTCAGACGATGGCAGACGGGGAGGTTGGGGCGCCACAAAACAGATGTCATGAGAGATTGAGAGTGAAAGGGCAGGAAGAGGGGAAATATGATAGAGAATGAGGCGTGCATAGGGTTCGAAGGATGAATGGGCTTTGCTTTTCTGGCACGGAGACAGGACTTAACTTGAGGAATTCACCAAAGCGTTTCAACGGGGAGGCCGAATTTCTGTTCCTGGGTGGTCCGCGACTACCGCGAATTATTTCTAAAATTGGGATCTTTTCTGTTCCTTTGACCTCTTTCATTGATTTGCTTAACTGGCCGAGTCACTGGCTATTTCTTTCAAACAGATTTGAAAAAATTATACTCCGTACTGACATTTTGTGGTGATTACGAAACATAACTATAGAGAGAAAACTGGTCGTGTGTGTGTATGTATGCGCTTGTGGGTGTCTGTGGGTCTGCGTTGGGAGACTGTGGGTGTCTGTGGGTTTTTGTGGGTGTTTGTGTGTCTTCACTCACTGATACTCAAGCTTATTTCGCAAAGGCAACGCAGGCCTTGAGCTGTGCTTTAAAATGTTGATTTTCTTAATATTAAATCAATGAGTCTCTGTAAACATTTTCACATCTTTCTCTAATTAAAGGCACCAAGTGTAACACACACAGCAACAGTAAATAAAAACACATATAGTATGTATGTAATGTATATTGTATAGATATGCTACATATACAAAATACAAAACTAACTCCTCACAGTGTAATGCAACAGGCTGGAAGAACACTAACTGTTCAAAAAATTTACCACCAGTGTGACACAAAGGCACCAAATAATGGCAGTGCTCATTTGTTTACGTGTATCTGTTATTTTGTCCATTCCTCGTCCACCAACTTTTACACTTTAAAGTATCAATATACCATAAAACCACACACAATATATATACCTGTGTCTCAGAATTTAGAGATGTTATTTAATATTTAATGCACTAAAATAAATAAACATATATCATAGTTTAAATGTCCTAATTATATATTAAAAAAAAAAAAAAGTTTAGGTCACTTTTCTCTACTTTTGTTTATCTACATATTTTAAATGAAGGCCTGATGATCCGACCTGCGTTTGTGTTTTGACGCCTTTTAGAAACTGGCTGCTGTTTAGCACGAGTGAAAGTCGAACTGAACGGCTCGAATGAATAATAGGCCAAAAAAACTGACGCCATTCACCGGATTAACGTCGTCACGCTCTGATCTCTTGGTTTATATTTCAAATAAACCATTGAAACGTTGGAACGTTTAAACGCGCGTTAATCTACCGCGAGCAAAAAAAAATATTAATGAAATATTATCCGTGTAATGAGGAGAGTGTGTTTCACTTTTGTCCGGTTTTCAACGTGAGCGGGATCAGCTGCGAGCCGCGGCGCGCACAGCTCCTGACTTAACCTTAAATCTGTTTTAATGATGCTCTTCTTCTTCTTCTTCTTTCTCCTCCTCCTCCCTCCTTTTCTTCTCCCCCTGTCTTCGTCTGCGTCTTCGTTCTTTCTCTTTTCTTCTCCCCTCTTCCCTTCCTTCCTTTTCTTTTGCTTCCTCCTCTTCTTGACTTTCTTCCTCCCTCAGAGAAAAACCTGGGAGTCCCATGGGTGCATTTGCCCTCCAAACAGGCCGCGCTACAAACCGCAGCCTCTGGCCTTTAAAACACAAACGACTCAGATTTGACAAAAATAAAAATGACCTTTGGAAGTTTTCGGCGTCCCATCTGATCGGCCTGCTCTCTGCACCGACAGTCGACCGGAAGGAAAATGTTTAAAAAAAAATAATAATCAGACATTCGGCTGCAAGAAAAATGTGGAACGAAAACACAAAAAAACCCAAAGAACTATAGTTTTTAAAAACCTCGGATTCTTTCTGCCACCATTTCAACACTCTTTGCATGACATCGCCGTGTTTTACTGTGTGTCCCTCACCAACACAAACACAGATCTATTTCCCATCAGATCTCAGCAGGCTGCAGAAGCTGCCTGTTTAAAGTCTGAGCGTCAAAGGCTCCGTTAATCCTCCGGTCGTTTAGTGGAACAGTACTTGCTTCACCATTCTTTGTTTTTCATGCAATAAACTGTGTAATTTATAGAGTTGTTATTTTCTGCATTTAATGGCTCACTTCTGTTTTTGTATAGTTGGTTTGCAAACCGCTCAGACAGTTAGTGTGTCTACTTTAACTTCTGAGCGCTCTTAATCTCGCAGCATCGCTCCTGTTTTCTGCATAATGAGCATGAAAAGTCGCCCGTGATAAAGTGGCAAAATAAATTATTCGGAATTATTATTTTTTTCTCTCCCCCCCCCCCCCCCGG